>JAWWEU010000038.1:8621453-8632129 GCA_035583155.1 Acropternis orthonyx | reverse complement strand
GATGTAAATGATGATTAGAATAGAATAGAATAGAATAGAATAGAATAGAATAGAATAGAATAGAATAGAATAGAATAGAATAGAATAATCTCAGTTGGAAAGGATGTACAGGGATCATCTCATCCAACTGCCTGACCACTTCAGGACTGGCCAAATGTTAAAGCACAGTATTAATGGCATTGTCCAAAAGCCTCTTACACATGGCCAGGCATGGGGCATTGACCACCTCTCCAGGAATCCTGTTTTCCAGTTATTGACCACACTTCCTAATGTTGAGTCTAAACCTCCCCTGGTGCAGCTTTGAACCATTCCCACAGGTCCTATACCAGGGAGAAGAGATCAGCACCTCCCCTCTCTGCCTCCTGTGGGGACTACAGAGATGCTCAGGGTCCTGAGCAGCACAACCTGTGAGAGGCTGAGGAAGCTGGTCTGGTTTGGTTTGACAAAGGGGAGCAAAAAAGCCTAGTTAGTGACAGATAATACAACCAGGGGCTATTCACAGCACTTTAGGAACTTGGTGATGGATCTTAGGGTGATCTTTTTCACCCAGAGGGTGGTCCAGCCCAGGAACAGACCATCAGACAGATGCTTCCATCCCTTTCCTGGAAAGATGTCAAGACTCCGACAAAGAAAGCCATGACCAAAATGGTCTTGCGCCAATGTCAGTCTTGCCTTGAGCAGGAGGGTTGTCTCTAGACCCCAAATACCTGGTTCAGCCAGAATCCAAACATATGTAAATATAACTCTTCCAGCCAAAGACTCCAGTTAATTAAAATAGCATTATTAATGAACATTTCAGTAACACTATTGTAGTATCAAGTATCTCAGGTCTCAGATATTGTGCAAAGTCAAACAATCCCTGGCTTTGTAGCCAAATTCCTACTATTTCCTGAGCTAACTTCCTCCAGCAAAATGTTTTTCTGACACATAATTCTGTTTATTTGTTTGGGATGGGTCCAGTTATCACTGCATAAAACTTTATATACCAGTTAACTTGCTTTTATCTGAGGTTTTTGAGGGGGATATTTAGAGATACAACTGCAGTGATAACAGATGTTCCATGTCAGAGGAGAGATGGCCACGTGCCACTGAGGCAGGGCAAGGATGAGAGTGAGTGAGTGAGGCAACACTGGCCAGCAGAGGAGACAACACAGTGGAACCTCACACACGTCACTGTTTTGTTTTTCTAATTGTGACATGATGACCACGAGCAGAGGTGGAGAAAGCAGAAGGAAGACTAAAGCAACTGCCCTGAGTCACCAGAGACATGGGGTTGTGGAGCTCTGCCTGCACAGTTTGGTGGCAGACCTGCAGGGCCCCCTGGGTACATGCAGAGGACGTCCAGACACAAGGGGAAGTGTCTCTGCCTTTGGGATGAGCTGCTGAGAAGACAGGGGTTGCCTCTTTTGGGTCAGGGGAGATGTTCACCTTGTGGGCACTGAACAACACCCAGAGCATACTCAGCCTTCCCCGAGAGTGGTGCAGGTCCAGGGAGGCTTCGCCTGGCTCTGTGATGGCAGTTGGACTCCCTGCCAGAGGAGCCCACATGCCAGACATCGCTGGCAGTGCCCAGGAACATGAGAGCGGGGGCCGGAGGAATCACAGGGAATATCTGGGAAAGGGTTGTCTCGACAGCACGCAGAGGAGCTGTAGGAGAGGGGTCTTCTCTGGGACAGGGGAAGCCCAGTCCTTCCCACAGTGCTTCCAGATCTGTGCTTGCCCATAGATCAATTCCTTCAGCAGGAAAAGAAGTGTGGAAAAGGCTGACTATTTTTTTTTTTTTTGGAAGTTCAGCAGAAGCACCAGGGGGTCAGATGAGGCAGAAACCCCAGGTCTCCAGAGCTGAGATGCCCTTTTGCTTTTCCCCTTCTCCCTTTCAGTGGGTGCAGTGGGAGGACTTGCTGAACTGTGTCGCTGCTTAGGATGGATCTGGGGCTGTGCCAAGCAATTTATTTTACTATGTCCACCTTTTCTTTTCTAAAAGTTTTTGTCCCCCCCAAAAATCCCCCAGTCTTCTCTTCCTGCCAGAAGCAGCCTAATTGTTTATGGGATTGGCCCAAGTTCTGGAGTCATCCAACTCCCTGGCAAGATCCCATTGATTTTGCAATGTCTGGTAGTGCCTGGTCAAATGTTTTTCTGACTAAAGAGCCCAACATCTGTGTGTCTGAGAAGAAGACCAATAGTAGCAAAAAGCATGTGCAGGACTCCCTAACATGCACAATGCAGATTTAGTCATGAATAAAAGAAATTAGGATGGGAAATGTCACCAGACCTTGAGGTCTTGCTCTGACGTTAATGAAAATAGTAACGTAGAACCGGTGGGCTGGTGGTGATTCCTCTGCATCTGTGATTAAAGTGAAAATTCCTCTCTATTTAATATTTTAAAGCCTTTAAAAGGGGGATAAGCTGTTTCAGGGCATTGTGCTTGCGGTGGAAGGCAGTAGGAGTTACAGGCTGTACCTCATGGGCATGTCTGAACACATGTGAAATGGGAACGAGCAAGATCTGGCCCGTGAGGACGTCACTGGGAGGTTGTGTAAGTTGTTTTGTTTGATCCTGAGCCAGTAGACAGGCATAAAATGGGAGCATGGAAAATATAAGGCAAATTGGTTTAGCTCCTGGGCTTGTTGTTTTCATCCTGGTGCTTCTCACCCCGCCACACTTCTTCTTAATGGAGCTCCTTGCTCAGTTTCAGAAGAAAGTGGCAAAGATGGTATCACTGCCTGTTCCATCATGGAATAAAGCCTGAAATGAAGTGAACATATTTAATCAACTTATTATTAGGGTGAGTAGCACTTGCTGGCTCATGTGTCATGAGACACGTTCATTCTCAAGTAGTATCTGGGAACATCACTTGTTCTTCATTGTCTGTGATCAAGCACATCTTCCACTTGCACAAGACTGCTTTCCATCACTGAGGTGATCAGAGAGTCTGGACAGATTCACAGTGTCCTCTATTGCACAGTGTGCAAGCTGTCACCATGAAGTGTGACGGGTGTCACCTTATTAAATGTCTATAACATCCCTGCTCCATGGTCTGCCTTGAGTGATTCCCTCCCATTCCCCACCAAAATGATTCCATGGATGAACCAGAGCTTGGGCTTTTCGTTAGTTGATTTGGAAGCCTGCAGGGTCTCTTTTAGAGCCTTGAAATGGTAGGTAAAGATTTTCCACTTAATCTTATGGCTCTGTTTGTCCCCCTGCACCTCTTGGCTGAGACAGGGGACAGGGAGATTAAAGCTCTTTCCCTGAGCCACAACAGTGGCAGAAGAAATGCCAGCAGTCCCACAAAAATTCTCTGGATGGTGACATCAACCTCGTAGGGGAATGCAAAGTGCAGTTCTAGGGGTTTTTCCTGGCTCACCATGGCCTGACTTTGTAAGTGCCTGGCCACAACAAACAAATAAACAAACAAACAAACAAACCAACAAAGCATGTGCTGGGACAGTGTCACTGCTGAGGATGAGCTGCCCCCTCTCTGTGAGAGAGCGGGTAAGTTAGAATGGTTCTTTATGCTGTGCTTCGTAACTGGGAGCTGTGAAGGAAGAGGAGTTTGGCCCTTTTCATCATAAAAAGGAAAGTAATGAGAACAATGCACATGAATAAATGCAGAAATGGCATTTGCAAGGTGCAAGGAATCCAGCAGTTCCAGGGGAAGTTGGTGAGAGTCTATGATTGCTTAAGACCTGTGATTAATTTTTCTTGATATTTTCTAGAAAATAATTACAAGAGGATTTGAAAGGTTTTCCATTATATGAGACAAATAATTATTTTCTAGCAGAAGGTTAGATTTTTTTTTTTTTGAACATTCCTTCCATCTCATTATATTGAGTCCAAAGTTCTAATACCTCGCTTCAAGAAAACTGAAATATTCTGATGATTAAATAGCAGTGCTTTGAACAGAGGAATGCACTGATATTTCCCTTTCAGTCTAAAAATAGAAATCATTAGCAGAATTAAACTTCTTCCTTTACAAAACCTTTCTGGGGAAGACGTTTATTTGTGGTTGAAGAGTGTGAGGTACAGTTGAAATGTCTCCAAACTGTCTTAAATCTGAGCTGCCACACTGGGTTGGTGCTGCTTTTACAGCATTTGGATCCTGATCACTGATCCTTTGGGAACTGCCCTGTATCAGTTCAGTCCCAGGGCTGTGTCCTGTGGGGGCGGTTCATGCTTCAATTAGATTTATCAGGGAAGGGGGGGGCACCTATCCATCCAAATCCGTTCCAGCATGCCTGGAACAGTGCAAAGGCATTCCAGATACTCCAGTCGGCGAGCTGGATTTATCCAGGGACTGGCTCAGATGCCTCCACACCAACACACAGAGAATGAGGAACTAACAAGAGGAACTCGAGACATGCACACGCCTGAGTGGGAATGATTTCACTGGCATCACGGAGACGGGAGGAGGGAATGGATCCTGTGACTGGAGCATTGGAATGGAAGGGTTGAGTCTTTTTAGGAAAGATGGGTGAGGGAGATGAGGGGGTGTAGCCCTCTGTGTCAATGACTGGAGTGTCTGGAGCTCTGCCAGGGGAAGGATGAGGGGCCAACTGAGAGCTTGTGGGTCAAGCTTAAAGGGAGGGCAGGGTCAGAGATGTCACAGTGGGAGCTGCTCCAGGCCCTGACATGGACAGTGGGATCCAGGAATGTTCAGGGATGACACCGAGCTGGGTGTGCAGCACAGCTGGAGGGAAGGGATGGACCCAGAGGGACCCGGGCAGGCTGGACAGGTGGGACCATGGGAACCACCTGAAGGCCAACAAAGCCAAGTGCAAGGTCCTACACCTGGCTCAGGGCAATCCCAGACACACCGACAGGTTGAGTGAAGAAGGGATTGAGCAGCCCTGGGAGAAGGACTTGGGGGTCATGGGTGATGACAAACTCACCATGAGCCAACAGTGAGCCCTCACAGCCCTGAAAACAACGGGATCCTCAGCTGCATCCAAAGGAGTGTGGCCAGCAGGTCCACAGAGGGGATTCTCCTCCTCTACTCAGCTCTTGTGAGACCCCACCTGGAGTACTGAGCACAGTGCTGGGGTCCCCAAGGTAAGAAGGACATGGAACTGTTGGAGCAAGTCCAGAAGAGGCCACAAAGTTGGTAAGAGGACTGGGACACCTCCCCTGTGGAGACAGGCAGAGAGAGTTGGGGTTGTTCAGCCTGGAGAAGAGGTTTTGTGGAGACCTGAGAGCATCTTCTAGTATCTAAAGGGGCTACAAGGAAGCAGAGAGGGATTCTACATCAGGAACTGCAGTGGGAGAAGAAGAGGGAATGAGTACCAATTGAAAGAGGGGAAATTTAGGTTAGATATTAGGAAGAAATATCACCCTGTGAGGGTGGTGAGACACTGGCACAGTTTGCCCAGGGAACTTGTGGATGTCCCATCCCTGGAAATGTCCAAGGCCAGGTTGGATAAGCCCTTGAGCCACCTGGTCTAGTGGGGAGATGTTTCTGCCCATGGCAGGTGGGGTTGGGACTTGATATTCTTTATGGTCCCTTCCAAACCCTTCACATTCTATTATTCTGTGATTTGTGGTTTAAATGCATAATCCAATATATGATGTACAGTTGAAATTCGTTCAAACTATCCAAAGTCTAAGCTGCCCCACTGGATCGGTTCTGCTTTCACAGCATTTGGATCCTGATCAATTATCCTCTGTGGACTGCCTTTTACCACTTTAGTCCCAGGGGCTCTATCCCATGGGGATGGTTCATCCGTATTCAAGAGTGAAAACTTGCTTTTCAGAGTCCTCTGTGCCCTCTACAAATGCATCTGGCATTGTTTTAAGTTTCTCTGTTGACATTATTCCTGTGCTTTTGAGCATCTATCTGATGATGGAGAGCTGGAGGGATTTTAGCTGTGTTTTATTGTGCGTCAGGAAACATAAACCTCAGATAGGATATGCCAAGTATTTTCTTGGATGGTGGCTCATTTTGTGCAAGTGCTTTTGAGGGATACATCTCAGCAGACAGAGCTTGTGAAAATGAAGACAGCCTGAAATCATTGCCCTTGGCTTGTCAGAGGATCCTGAGTCCAGCTTTACTGTCCCTTTGTTGTCCTGGATGGCCAGTGCATGGGATGAGAAAACCCAGGAACAAGAAGCAGGCCCAAGTGTAAGGTTTGGGAAGGAAAAGGGGCACGAAAAACAGGCAGGAAAACACCTGCCTGCAGGTGAGTCTGAGCAGCCACCATCTGCCTTGCAGCAGCCTCACTGCTCCCAGGATCATTCCTGGATGGTCCCACACTCACCCCACGTGTGCGATTTGTCACAGCCTGACCCTCCATGGGTGCTGTACCACCAGCATCCCACTCTGTGAGTGCCCACTGCCCAAAACAAACCCCACCCTCAGGTCGGGGTGGGCACAGCCACCCTGAGGCAGCAGCAGAGCTGAGAATCAACAGGACTGTCATCGTTTTAAAAAGCTGCTACCCAAATGTCAGTGTGTTCCTAAGCAAGCTGCTTTAGACTCCTTGGAAAACCCCAGACAAAATCCATCCTGAGCTCTGGCAAGTTAATAGATCATTCTTTTCAACTTGCCAAGCAATTTTCTTCTTTCTCCCACAAGTTTCTTCTGAGAAGAGAAAGCAGAGAGTGCTGTCCCTTCCACTAAAGAGTTTCTGTCTGCCTGTGGTTTTGAGACAGAGAACCCCTCAGTGGTATGACCTTCCCCAAGGAAGGTAGCAGAGACTGAAACTGGCACCAAAAAAGCAGCTTAGGAGAGGAATGGGCTCGAGGAAATGGAAAGAGGAAGTGCTGGCCAACACCTTGAACTTCCTGTCCTTCTCTTTGGGGAAAGAAAATAGCAAAGAAAAGGTCTAACATACATTTTCCAGGGATTTTTTTTTTTTTTTTTTTTTTTTTTAAAGAGGGGAGAAAGAGCCTGATGTCAACAAGGCAGTGAGGATTGGCTGGAAAATAAGCATGTAAAGGAAGGTGAGCAGTGGTATCTGACTGGTGCTGTTCCAGATGCTCCTCCAAGGGAGTGTCCCACAACATTGTAAAAGATGGTGAAACCTCCTGAGTTACACAGTGATGGGTTTTCCAGAAGACTCTGATGATTATGGATTGTAAATTGTGAGTCTGGGGAGGATTAAGTTGGATCTCAGCAAAATGCTCTTCCCCCAGAGGGCGGTGGGCACGGACCAGGCTCCCCAGGGCAGTGGGCACAGCCCCAAGGCTGCCAGAGCTGCAGGGGGGTTTGGATGATCCTCTGGGACACAGGGTGGGATTGTTGGGGTGTCTGTGCAGGGCCAGGAGATGGACTGGATCGTCCTGGTGGGTCTCTTCCAATTGAGGACATTCTGTGATTCTATGAAAATTCCTCCAGTGTGTGACAAGTATTTGCAGCTCTCCAGGACTCTGTTCAGAGTTTCTCCCATTACCTTCAAAATCCCAAACCAAATAACTGAAACCCACTTCCTACACCTCTGCTACAGGCACGTGGAATTCTGGTTCCCTTGGGTGAAACCAGTGATTTTTGGACCACCAACCCCTCCAGCTGTGGAGTTCTACTGGTCCACCCCCAGCACCAGTTCCCAGATTTGGTCTTCAGCTCTGAGGTTCTTGCTCTGCACTTTTGGGATTTTCAGGAATAGGAAGGAAGCACCAAGTGTGCAGCCAAGGAGAGGGACACCCTGACAGGATGTTCTCATCATGCACAATCATATCCTTGTATTAACCCTCAGGAATCTGAGGTGAAACTGGGAGAAAAGCATCAGGGACTGGGCTCTCTGCTGGTGCAGGGCTTTGCAGCCAAGTTCTGCTGCCTCTGGGAAGAGCCAGATATTTTATGTTTGTGTCTTGGTCTTTCTGTGGGTTTGATCAAAAATTCCAACCATGGTCTTAGCAACTCCTGTTGATACATGTTTCTGTGAAACTGGTACTTTCCAGAAAAAGTGAGAAGATAATTTGTCTTTGTTGAAAAATCCATGACTTGCACTTTCTGGGACATTGGTCTTCCTTGTGAGGCTGAGCCCTGAACGTTTTGGGAAAACAAACAAAAAAAAATTGTATTTCAGTTTCTTTTCTATCATATTCCCCCTTTCCTGTAAAATAATCCATTCATTTTGATTCTCTGGTGGGAAATCGCTAATGAAGAATAGAGAAACAAATCTATTTGTTCCCCTTTGGAGACTGTTCTTTCAGGAAAATAAAATAGATCAGGGATTATATGAGTTTATATATTCAGTAATACAGGTCCCCATCAAACAGGGATCTGAGTTAGGCTTCAAATACTTTAGAATCCTCGAAGATAAATAAACTGTAGCATAAGAACTCCTAAAAATCATCCAGGGAAAAACTTCCTTGCTGTTAGAAGCTGGGATTTTTGATGATGGATGAGAGTGGATTAGTGTTTCATGGATTAGGTGTTGTAGTGTTTTTTGTTCAATGCACTCATTTTGTCTTTTTTATAGGATTTGGGATGAAGAGTAAAAATAGATGGTTTCTAAGGAACCTTTCAGATGCACAAAACCAGATTAGCTCCATTATCTCACCAGTTACACAGGGGAGGGGATGACTTGGATGTTTTTTACTCCGTTTTATTGTTTTCTCTTTCATCCTTTGGTTTCCTCTCTGTGTGGTTTAGTTTCAGATCCTTGGATTTTCCTATTGTCCTTTATTTTTGTGGATAGCTCAGAGAGCAACAGGAGAGAAAAGACGCAAAATTAAACACAGTCAGCTGTGACACCTCACGCAAGGAATGTGAGTCATTTTTGTGTTGGGGACACGATAAGGAAAGCCAAACAATGATGTCTCACCCTGATATAAAAGACATCAATTTAAAATAACACAAAGGAGTGATTTTTCCCCTTCACATTTCTGGTTATTGCACCTCAGGAGGTTGGAGTTACAAGGTTTTAATGTGATATTTGAGAGCAATGGGCTGTTGATACACACATAGAACATGCAGAATAACTGAAACCTCCCGTGCCAGAGGTCCAGGTGATATCCTGGTGGGATGGGATGGTGCATGGGACAGGCTGGCCATGGTGGATACTCTTGGATTTGACTCAAGCCAGCAAGTTTTTCTTTCCCTGCAGTGCTTAAACTTCACCTTTTCAAAGGACCAGCCTTCTATCTGACAGCGCTGATAAAGAAGTGCACCCTTGACAACAACATGCCAGTGACTCTGCTGGCAATAAATCATCTTCCTGCTTCATTAAAATGAATCTCAGACCTTGGTAAATTAAAGAAGAACCCTTTTGAATTGTACGTGGCACGTACCTCATGGGGCAGGTTATTTATAAATTTATTTTCTCATGTCTTTATCTTTTACAATGAGGAAGTTACTTTGTCTGATCTCACAGAATTTAACACAAGAGGACTTGTAGGATGAGTCACCTCTGTTGTGTTTTCTTATGCAAACCCATGGTTACTATAGTTTTCTTTTTGGTTTTATTGATTTTTTTTTAACCTTTGCCTTTTCAATTCCTGTTATCCTTGGAGTGACTATGTAATTCCTGAACAGAGTGCACACTGAAATCTTTGTTGATGGTTGAGCTTTAAGCTGAAGTTACTTGCACTTTAAAACACATGTAATCTATTCTGTAATGAAGGATCAGCACTGGCACAGGGTGCCCAGAGAAGCTGTGGCTGCCCCATCCCTGGAAGTGTCCAAGGCCAGGTTGGATGGGGCTTGGAGCAACCTGGGCTGGTGGAAGGTATCCCTGCCCATGGCAGGGAGTGGGATGAGATGATTTTTAAGGCCTCTTTCAACTCAAATCATTCAGGAATTCTGTGATTCTATTATTAAAGTTATAGGAAAATATCAAGTGACTCATTAAAAACAGATCAAGTGACTCATTAAAGTATTGCCACTAAACAAATTGATCTTGCTGAGCTGTTTATATAATGCCCTGACCCTGAGTTCTTCAGCACCTAAACTCTTGCACTATGACTTTTCCTGCTTAAAAACACTTCAGGATTTAAGTGGCTGGGTATTTTTAGAGCCTCTTGGTTGTAATTAAACACCTGCTTGAAGCAGGATCTGCACTGAAGTGTCCCTCTGCGTCAGAGCAAACGTATGAGCCCCTTCCAGGACTGAATTCCAGAACTTTAACTAGAATTCAACTAAAATGTTTGACCCATTACATCTTCATAGAGAAATTTTATTCTCATTGGAGAAAACAAAAAACCCTGCCTAGCAGAGAGAGATCTCTTAACATTCTGCAAACTTCTCTGCAACTGTGAATGAATCACAGGATCACACCGAGTCACAGACTCCAGTAGGTTGGAAAAGACCTCTGAGGTCATCGAGTCCAAGTAATGCAGCTGTAGTTCATTTCCAGGGACAGATCTGCCTCCTTCCACCACCCCATAACATTGAGAGCACTGTGGTGCTTCCACTTGCCTTTGCTCAGAGGCCACTGACTCAAGACTAGCAGAGCCAGACCCAGCTTGGTGCTCCAGGAACTGCTGCACAACCTCATCCCACTGGTCCAGACTGGGGACCAAGGGATCAGCAACCAGCCTCCTTCTCACTCCATTTCACCTCACAGCATATTTAAACCAGCCAGAATTCCATAAGTGCTTCCCTCTCCTCAGGACCTTCGTCAACAAAGGCCAACTAGACCAGAGCAAGCATGTTATGGGTACTGCTGGGCGGGTGGGCAGGCCCTGGCACAGGGTGCCCCGAGAAGCTGTGGCTGCCCCATCCCTGGGAGTGTCCAAGG
>JAWWEU010000038.1:8607205-8621150 GCA_035583155.1 Acropternis orthonyx | reverse complement strand
ATCCCTGGGAGTGTCCAAGGCCAGGTTGGATGGGGCTTGGAGCAACCTGGGATAGTGGGAGGTGTCCCTGCCCATGGCAGGGGGTGGGAATGAGATGATGTTTAAGTTCCCTTCCAATCCAAACCATTCCATGATTCTACTCCAGCTTTACAGGAGAAGGGCAGATTCCCACTGGTCCAAGCAGGTTGTCCAAAGGGCTTTGTGGTTCAGCACCAGGTGACCTTTCCCATAAGGAATAAGTTTGTGGTTTTTAGGCTGTAGGATCAGTCTTTGCCCATATTTACCTGCAGCCATGCCCTGTGATCTGCCTGGAGATGATTAAAGACACTCTCACCACCCTGCTATGAATCAGATGTGTTTATTCATGAAAACACCAGTGCCCGCAATATTTACACTGCAATAATTAACATAGAACAATTTAATTGTACATGATAGAATTATCTGGACATTTCATATGTGTGTATTGCTAAAGCACCCAGTGAAATACGTCACAACACAGTGGGGCTTTCACATGAAAAAAACTCCTTTAAATATAAAGGCTCTTCTATACTTCACACAGTTCTGCCTTCCAGAGGCAAAAGTCCTGCTCTTCCACCACTGTCAAGCTTGAGGAATTTGGTTGAAGCCCCTGGAATTACATTCATATAAAATATTTAAAAATTGCATAATATTAGCATTTTTAAGCTTTAAACTTATTCTTCCTCTAAAGCATAAGATGTAGAAATTCCTGGTTTCAGATTGTTTCAAGTGCCAATATTAGAACCAAAGATTCCCAGACTGATTTTGGTTAGAAGGGACCTTAAAGCCTCCTCATTCCACCCCGGCCATGGGCAGGGACAGCTTCCACTATCCCAGGTTGCTCCAAGCCCCGTCCAGCCTGGATCTGGAGCCACATTCACTCACATCCTTGGAGTCAGAGCTTCCTTAGAGCTCATTTCAACTGTTCAAATAAGTGGGATTTTCTTTCCCGATTCTGCACACTTTACTTTCCTTCCATTCCTTACTTACTTCATGTTTTATTTCCTTTTCACACCCCAAAAACAGAGCTGGGAAATAGAAGCAAAGAGAGGAAGAAGCAGAATGATAGAAATATAATTAAAAAATATGTAAACTGAAGGAAAATATCAAATATTTACTAAACAATTTTAGATGAGAAAACAGTTGTTTCAAAAGTGACTTCAAGTACTGAATTGATGCTTAATTCCAAAATGTGGCTCTCCCTCTGTCAGGCCTGCACACGTCCAAGGAATAGGTGGGAATAAATTGAACTAAGCTGGAAAATCTTATTTTGTGTCCATAAATCTAACAACTTGCTTGGGTGTCCTTTGTGTTTTACCTTATGAATAAGCTCTGCTGGAGAGTCCTGGGCCTCCCCTGTGCCTCCAACACAGGCAGCACTCCCTGGGGAGCTGTAGAAACTGTCTATAAATTATCAATAAAAAGTGTCCATAAATTATCAATCCCTATATTAAATAATCTTTTCTTTATCTTGACTCAAGTGAAGCTGTTGTGGCTGAGGACCTGACTGAATAAAGACTCTCAGAAGCTGAGCCTGTCTTTTTTTAGGCAGCTATTTTGGGTGCTCTGACTCACCTGGAGGTTCCTGTTTCACACTGGCTATAAGAGGGAATTAGGGAACCTAAATTTAGATGTTGCTGACATGAGGGGAAATGGTATGTTAATACTGCAGGATATGTCAGCTCAGGCAAAACTGATGACCTTCCTCATGAAGTGCTTACACCAGAGCTGCCTGCAGGGGTCCTGCTGCAATCCTATGGGGATGTTGACTGTGGAGGGGCCAAAGGATCTGCCCCTGATGGAAAAGTCAGGCTTTGGGGTCTCACAACCTTCAGTCTCCTTGGAAGAATCCAAATTTCAGACCGTGCCATGCTGTCCCTCTTTGGGCTCTACCTTCCTCCACCCCAAATCTTCCAACTCTCAGGATCAGGACTGAAAAGAGAACTTGGGAATTTAAACCACTTCATCGGAGCCCCCCTGGGGGTCCAGGTATGGCTGCAGAATGAGCTCTTCCAAAAACATTTTTCCAAGCCCCTGCATCCTCACATTCCATAATACTTTCTTGAAACAGCCTATTGTAGCCATAAAAAGCCGAGGTTGGAAGAGGTTTGGAGGTTGCCAAGTGCAATTCCTCCTGCCACAAGTGTTGCTCATCAGAATTTGCATTTTTTCCCTTATTCTTCCCTCAGAAGCTGCCTTTGCTTTGAGGTTTTCTCTTGTTCACACCAAACACAAGTTGTATCACTTCCAGTTTTCAAAGACCTATCAGTAAGAACCCAAAAAGCAAAGGCTTCTTATTTGTTTTGCTTTTTTTTTGGTTGTTTATTTGTGTTGAGTACTCCCTTTCTTACTTTATCATCAGAATAAGGTGCTTGAAAACAGCAGAGCTGCTTGGAATTTTTCTATCTCATAAAATTATGAGTCATTGGCCAACCCAAAGGATTTTGCAGAATGCTATTTGTTCTTGAGAGGACTCTGGGTGGATGAGAGGAGTGCAGAGTCAGGTAGTTGCCTTGCAGAAGGTCAATGCACTATTGATCCAAGTGGGATCTTTAAATAGGGATTGCTGTGCATTTTTAGGTAGCAGAGAACTCCTGGCTGTCCCCTGGAACACCAAAGGATTTCTCCCTAAGTCACTGTGAGATTTTCTCCTTGTGCTGCAGAAGAAAATGAAACAAAACCAGAAGTGAATGTGAAAGTCCCTCAGTGAAAACGAATCTGTGTCAGATAAGCTACGGCCTAATTTTCAGATGTGAGTTTTGAGGAGTTTGGGTTCAGGCCAATTTCATGGGAGGTGTCGTCAAGGCTTGTGAAATGTAATTGCAGTGCTGGTTTCAAAGTCTCCCCAGCTTTGGCAGAGCTCTGATATTAAATCTCTATTAGATCTCTGATATTAAACTCCATCAGATTTTGGTTTGCTGCCCCCGGGTGAGCTGGGATGGAATTGTGTTACATCAGCTTGGCTTCTCTTGAAATCCCTATTAACATTTTCTATAGAAATTAATTACTCTTCTACAGCCAGAATTAAGCCTATAATACGCATTTTTTCCTATCAATCAAGATTATGAGTAACTCCCGAAGATGCCCCTTAGCCAAGCAGATACCAGTCTCAGAAAGCAGCTTTATCAGAGACTGGGAGGGGCCAAAAACCCTCAACAGAGCAAATCTGTGAGGTTGGTGCTGCTGTTCCCTGTGCCTGGTTGAGTTAGTGATGGAGCACAGGCACAGAAATCCCCACTTTTGCCACATCTGAGGATGAGGGGAGGAATTTTCACTCCTTCTCCATGACTTTCGGTGTCATGCCTTCCTCTGGGCTGAGCACTGTGGTGGGGAACGAGAGCAGGGCTGGGTCCTCAGAAGATGCTCCTCAGCAGAGCTGCAGACAGTGATCCCACAGGGAATTGCTGAAGAGACACATCATTGTGGGAAGCACCAGCCTGATTTCTTTTTTTTTTTATAAAGTACATGATTGTTGCAAAAATGATCTACTTCAAAAAACTTAGGAAAAAAAGAAGGAAAAAGGATGACAGAAGGAAGTGTCTCAGAGTCTGTCAGAAGGCAAGGAGGCTTCTGCCTTGCTTCAGGGAAAGCTATTTAACATTTTTACAACTGATGGGAAAATTGGACACTATTAATGGACTCTCTTTATGGCTCTAATTTATTCTTATTTCTCAGAGGCAACGGAGTAGAGGCCAGATTGCTTTATCCTGTGGTATTAAAAAGCCTGGGGCTGAGGAGCTTAGCACTGCTTTGTCAGGGTTTCCTCCATCTGGCAAAATAATAGAATAAAATCATCCTATGCAGAGAGCTGCTTTATTTTTTAAAGAATGCTCTTTCTCTTCCAATTCAAAGCCTTCAGGACAAGGAGGGGTATGATAAGTGTGAGTAAATGTATATTTTCATTCATTAGCTGCCTTTTCTATACTCAGTCCCCACAGCCAGGCTGGCTTAAAATCCTTTGGAAATTAGTTATGTGTATCAAAGTGGAGGCAAATAGAGGTTAAAAACCCTATTCGGAGACATGAGAGATTTATAAGGTCCAAAGGGGCGAGGAGATGCCAGTGGAGGTTACAAAGTCATAGGCAGGGCAAGCTGACTCTTAGAAAGACAAACTTCCTTTTGTTAAGGGGAAAAGAAAGAAAAGAAAATGAAATCCCTGTTTTCTTTTTGCTTGGATTTGGTTTTCTTTTCTCTTTTCCCCTCAACCACTAACAGCAAAAGGAATTTTTCTTTGCATCAATGTTTATCAAAACAGAAAGTAGGTGTCTCTAGCAATGAACCCCATCACTTGGTCCTGACCTTTGGAAAGTGTTTTGAGTGTTTTGGTGTCACTTGGTCGACAAGACAAAACCTCTTTCATATGCACCATCAGTTTCTGGTGCCATAACACAAGTAACAAATTATTACTATGAGGAATATTTTGAATGTGCTCACACAAACTTAGCTACATTACTTGACAAATTCAGCTAAGCCTGAGTAATAAACCACTGGGTTTCTGAAGCCAGAAACTAAACCTGTGAGTAAATGTTTTGATGGGAAGAGTTTGCCAAGCTCTGATCATATAACAAATGTCAGCTATGCAAGGGGAAGAACTTGAATAATGGTGAAAATGGACCTCAGTAGGATCTCAGAGATGAAGGGAAAAGAGCAAAGAGTGAACTGATACCACCTTTGGTGACATTTTTGTCCCTTCCCTTCCCACACTGTAAGAACTGACTTTCAATGAAATGCCTGTTTTGTTGCAATTAATGGAATGAAGCCCTGAGATCCCTCTTTTATCCTGGATGATCTAAACTTTCCAGTAAGCCAAAGAAACTCAAATACCATCCATCCCCTGGGCTGCCCACCCATCACAGCTCTCAGTCTGAAATTTGGATAAATCTGGAGACTCTTGGCTCTTCAGCAAGTGTTGGGGGTGTATTTGCAGCCCAAGTGGTCTGTGTCACACACAGGTTCTGTCAGACAGGCAGGACAGGGTCTGAGGAAAATGTATCATAATGAACTTTGCTATTTGTTGGGTTTGAAAGTCAATTGTTGTTTTAATATTTGATATGAAATGGTCTAAGAAGCCCAGGTGAGAACAGAGGCTGAGCACTGTGCATTTACAACGTCTCCATCCCAAAGAGCTTTATATTTAAATAGAAAAGACGGATAAATATGAAAAGAAAGACACTTGAAGTAAACTGCATAAAGTCCATAATAGAACACAGCACAGAAATATCCTGTAAATCCCATATTTCCTATGTCCTGTCCCAGAGTTTTAGCTGCCAGCCCAAGAGTCAATAAATTCATCATCTTTGCTGTCATACAATCTATCCATAAATCTACTCCAGAGTTGTCGTTGTGCTCTCATGATAAAGAAAGCCTGGATTACAAACTTTGGCTGTTATTTTTTTTTTGAAAGACGAAGTCAAAACACTGCTCCATAAAATTCGGTTGAAAAGATTTCCCAATCTCCTCAGCACAGGCACTGTGCCAACAGTCTGTTACCCTGAAAGTCTCCATATTTATTCACCTCATAATCTGGTTGAGTTTTAACCTGTGTTTACACAGATTGCTTTGAGGAACCCTTGGCACATCTGTGAGTCACATCTGGATAGTCCACCAATCCCCCCCGGAGCCAAACCACAGGGACCTGCCTGCTGTGGGTCTTGCAGTGTGCTTTTTTTTTTTTTTTTTCTGGGACACTCACAAAGTTCCTTGTTTTACCCTGGGGATGAGGTAAGATAGGAAATTTAAAACAAGGTGTTGCCTAATAAAAGCAGGCTACTGATGGTCAGAGAAGGGTTAGCCTGGGCAGCGCTGGGAAGTCAGGGAGCTGCTCACATCTCATCGCTGTACCTCAGCACCCCAAGGACGTTGTCATTGGGAAGAGAAACTTCATTCAAGAATTTAGGATGATTAAGTGCTACTGATACTCGGTCCTTCACGTTCAGGTGTGTCAAATGGAGCTGGAACAAGGTGTTAAAAGTCTTTCCTTGGCAGGATTCTGAGGCACACCACGTGGATAACGCCTGCCTGTCGACTCTGTCGTTCACAAGGAGCTCAATCTTGAGGTCAGTGGGGCTGTTTGAACAGTTGGGAAAGTGAAAGTTCAAGTGGCAGTAGATCAAGTAGACACCTTGTTCCTTTATCACCAGCTCTTGGCTCTTGCACTGGATGTCCTCACAAATCCCCTTCTCCACCAGGCTCAGCTTTGAGCTGTTCACTGCACTGGACACTGGAAAGGGAAGCGAAGGGGTGTTAACAGGGACCTGAACTCAGCCCTAGGTGACTTCCAGTAGAGAGTCCCCTGGGAAAAGGAGATACTTATTCAGTGGTTTCCTGCAGGACACCCCAGGAAAAAACCCTGGCCAGGCAGCTGGGAGTTCACACATGGAAGTGGGATATTAAAAAGTTCCAAGGATTTATGCAGTCCTTGGAAACCCAAGACAGGGATATGCAGGAATGTACATCTCCATTATTTCCCAACTTGATATTAGAAAGGAAATAATTGACATTTTTATTCATGCGTGGGTGCAGAATGTAGCTGCTTATTTGTTTGTTTGTTTTAATCAAGTTAAAAAAAAATCAGATAGGGGTTTGCCAGCCACACCCACATTCCAGGAAAGTTAAGGACTTTTTTTCCTATAAAATTCCCATTTGATCAAAAAGGCTGTTTCCCACTAAACCCAGTTTGAATAAGAGAAGCAGCTCTTCAGCCAGCTCTGCAATCTCTCTTTGACAACTCCTGCCTCCACTGGGCTCCCCACTGACCTCTCATGTAGGCAACAGCTCTCTTGATAGGGACACGTTGTAGGATTCTTGAATAGTCTTCAAAGGTGTTCCCTGAAGGAAACAACAGATTAAATGATCATTCCTGAGCAGTGGAGCTCAGCAGGTAAATTTAGAACAGTCTTAAGCTCTGACAGATTGCAGCTATTAGCCAAAAAAACCCTAAATTTCTTATTCACCTTCTTACAAATAAAGGCAAAGGTTTTCAGGTAAAAGAGGGTCAGTTTGGATTAGATATCAAGAAGAAGATTTTTACAATGAGGCTGGTGAGGCCCTGGCACCGAATGCCCAGAGAGGTGGTGGATGTCCCGTCCCTGGAAATATTCAGGGTCAGGTTGGATGGGGTTTGGAGCAACCTGGGCTGGTGAAAGGTGTCCCTGCCCATGGCAGGGGGTGGGACTGTATGAACTTTAAGGTCCCTTCCAGTCCAAACCGTTCCATGATTTTGTGATTCTATGAAATAGCAATTCAGTGATGGTAAGTTTAATTTAACCATATTATTTTTATGATGCAATTACAGGAAGCTTTTAAACATTTAACTGAAACATACTTCTGAAAACGACTTTTGGAGTGTCGCTCTGTTCTCTCACGGTTAAAATGTGGATTTCACCAGGACTTCGGGTGCGACTGTTCTTGGAATCCTAGACTGGCTTGGGTTGGAAGGGACCTTGAGGGTCTTCTTCTTCCAATACCTTGCCAAGGGCAGCGACACCTTCCACTAG
Source organism: Acropternis orthonyx (assembly GCA_035583155.1). Taxonomy (NCBI): domain Eukaryota; kingdom Metazoa; phylum Chordata; class Aves; order Passeriformes; family Rhinocryptidae; genus Acropternis; species Acropternis orthonyx. Next base: position 8,613,636 of record JAWWEU010000038.1, on the reverse strand, counting down.
CCCAGGTTGCTCCAAGCCCCCTCCGACACTCCCAGGGATGGGGCGGCCACAAATTCTCTGGGCACCAGGGACACGAACGCTGGTGCTGGCGGGGCCGGGACGGTCCCGCTCCTGCCCGGGTGTCCCGGCACAGCCCGAGGGCGGCTCTTCCCACTGCCACCCCCCGTGTCCAGGGGCGGCAGTGCCACGGGAATGCCCCGAAACCCAAAGCGCCGCGCCGGGGAAGCGCCGGGGCTGCCCCGCCAGAGTCGAGACGGGGCGGGAACATCCCACGGGATGCAGGGACGGCTCCATCCCACGGCCGCGCCCGGGACTGCAGCCGGAGCCGACCGCCCGCAGGGCTGCCCAGGGCTCGGCATCCCGATGTTCCATCCCCTGCATCCCGGCACCGTATCCCGGTGTTCTATCCCCTGCAACCCGACAGTGCCATCCCTGTGACCCAGCTTCTACATCCCAGGACTGCATTCCCTGCATCCCACCACCACATCCCAGTAAGCCAGCTCCTGCATCCTGGCACCATATCCATGGTTGAAACGCTTTTTGGGGAAAGCAGGAGCTCACTGTGCTCCAATAATGAGTAAGTCGTGTACCAAAGTCCCTTCAGCATGCTGGAAATCCCCAGAGAAAAACCAAAACCTACTTTCTTACTGTTAGTCATGTCAATAGAGTGTTTCAGAGAGGGCACAGGCACTGCAGAGGTGGGGAGATATGGCACAGGACGGGAGAAAACCTGGCCTTTATTTCAAATTAAAGCTGCTACAGAGTTAGCAAGTCTCTGGTAACACACAGTCAGCACCCTGAGCTCACTCACACCACATGTCCTGCAGGAAGGGAGAGAATTTTTGCACAATCTCAGTGTCATTTAGAGGGTTTACCCTCTAAAGCTGAAAATCCCCTGCTGCACGAGCAGACTTTGGAAGCTGCAGCCCTGCAACATCTGCCAAGCAAGCAAAGTGCTGAGTCTGCCCACAAACAGCCTGGAGCTGCCCCGAGCCTGGCCAGTCCTGAGCTGTCCCAGGGTGTCCGTGGCATCTCTAGACATCTCCCCTCGCTGACCTGGCTGCACTTTGCATTTCCAAAGCTCTGCTTATATTTATTGGTGTCAGCAGATTTTGTTTGTCTGCATTTAAACCATTTATTTCGTGACATCAGCTGTGTTTTTCAGAAGGTGAGTTATGGCAAAAGATATTTTATAAAGACAGTTCTGGTTCTTGATCTGCTGAAGCAGCTTATAACTGTTTTCTGGTTTTATTTCTCAAGTTAATTCTTTTATCTGAAACATTTCAGCTCAAGCCAAGAAAGGTTGAAATTACCAGAGTTTCAGGACTGATCGATGGATGTGTTCAATCACATCACAAAATTGGCTTTGCACTGTGTAAATCAGGAGTCATTCCTCTGAAATCAATAAGATTATATAAGCATAAAAATACTGTGAGAAGGAGGAAAGACAAAGGCACATTTGGGACTAAAGTACCAAGAGACCACACTGGTTTCATTGTCTGTGTCATGAACAAGCTGTAGATCATCTGCTTCATGCAAGGCTGCTCATAAGGGAGGAGTCTCAGCAGAGCCATTTAGGCTGTTTTGTCCTAAAGAAGCAGAAGGCAACTCACTTTTGTCTTCCTGACCTCTTTTACCATAGGATGGGCATCCAGGGGAGTGCAGCCCTGAGAAAAAAAGCCAAGGGATGCACAGCAGGGCTGTGAAATGGGCTCAGAGGAGCTGCAGCCTCACTGACCCCTCAGGATTTCTCTCTGAGGTGCAGAATGCGAGGAGTGTCACCAAAACAAAACCTGTCCAGCCAGGAGGAACCCAAGGGCTGTGAAGCATGTGGAGGCATGGGCCTCTGCCAGAGAGGTCTAAGAGGATGTGGCTCTGCCTGGAAACTCTTCTCCTTGCTGGCTGCCTCAATTTCCCCACCTCTGAGATGGGTATGACAGGAATACCAACAAAGGGCACTGAAACCAAGAGCTGAAAGTGGCCTGTCAGCGTGGAGGGTGTTGCTACCCAGACATGGAAAGCCCCTCTGATGGGGCTTCTGGAGCTTGTCCTGGTCCCAGTCATCCCCTGCTGTGACATTCTGCTGCCCTGCGGATGGCACCACAGCTGGCTGGAGGCTGAGTGTGACAGGCACAAGGGCAGGTCAAAAACCTGAACTCATTTACCAAGTAAACGTATACGAGAAGGCAACAAAGAAGTTTCAATTCCTCTGCAACCCCCGCGGATTTAAGTGCTTATAAAATTAGGCAAGGTGACATCACTCACCAATGTCAGCACGCCAGAGTTAGCAGAATTTGCCTAGTTTTATTTCTCAGCAACCACTCTCTGAAGTGCCTGCATGTACCTTTAACTCTCTCCTTTCTGCTCAGTGCCCCACAAACGGCACTGGCTGGGGCTGGAGGACTGTCCCAGCCCAGGGTGCTGTGACCAGTGGCAGCTGGGTGACTTCCCCTCGTGGGCTCAGTGACACAGCTGGGCTCTGCTCCTGTCCCTGCCTGTCACACACACACCGAGTGCCTTTGGCTCTCGAGAGCCCAAGGGTGTCCCTCTGGTCCTGAGCATTGCAAGGGGACTGAACTCAGCTGCCAATTTCCCCTCCTTCCAAACACATGAACTGAAGAAATATCCCTTTCTTTCCTCCAAATTGAGGAGGAATCTCTTATGAATTCATCACTGCCCAGCTGACTACTGCAAAACTTGTAGAGTTTAAGACCAAAATAGTTCAAATCTCTAACATGCCTGTCAGTGTAGCACAGGTCATATTATGCCATGAGCTATTCATAATATACATATATAATTACATTTAAATATTCATCTATAACTTGTGTTTAAAGCCAAAAGGGTTCAAATCTCTAACATGGTCATCAGTGTAGCATAGGTCCCATAATGCCACTAGCTATTCATATATATATAAATATATACATATATATGTATTTATATATATATATTTATATATTCATCTATAACTTGTGTTTAAAGCCAAAACTGTTTGAATCTCTGACATGGTCACCAGTGTAGCACAGGTCCCATAATGCCATGAACTATTTATATACATACATACATACATATACATACATACATACATACATACATACATATACATACATACATATACATACATACATACATACATTTTTTATATATATATATAAAATATATTCACCTATAACCTGTGGCTGCAGTTTCCCTGGGAGGATGCCTGTGCATTTCTAGCATTTACAAGCCCAGGCTTGCCCAGATTTTTAAAAGTGAGAAACCACTGCTCTGCCCTGACAGACAGCCCTCAGACAATGATGTGCCACATACGCACACAGACACGTTGCTGAAGGTGAGAAGGCAAAACTATTTATGGTCCAAATGTGAAATATCCGTTTCTGAAGAACCCACTGTCATGGGATTAGTGACTAATGACCAGCAATGTCATCACAGAATCATTAAGCTTGGAAAAGACATCCAAGTTCATCGAGTCCATCCTGTGCCCGATGCCCACCTTGTCCCCCAGCCCAGAGCACTGAGTGCCATGTCCAGTCATTCCTTGGACACCTCCAGGAGTGGGGACTCCAAACCTCCCTGGGCAGCCCCTTCCAGTGCCTGACCACCCTTTCCAGGAAGGAATTCCTGCTGATGTCCAACCTGACCCTCCCCTGGCACAGCCTGAGGCCGTTCCCTCCCCTCCTGTCCCTGTTCCCTGGGAGCAGAGACCGACCCCCACCCTTGGCTCCCCCGTCCTGTCAGGGAGTTGCAGAGCCAGAAGGTCCCCCCTGAGCCTCCTTTTCTCCAGGCTGAGCCCCTCCAGGTCCCTCAGCTGCTCCTTATAATGTTGCACTGGGAGAATTCCAGGCAGGAAGAAATCAGATTTAGTTGCAGAAGACCAAACTGCCCTCTGAGATATCACTGCAAATCTTAAAAGGCTTCTTGGTTCACTGGCTCAGCCTGATTTACTCTAAAGTAGCAAGTATGTGCTTTTCACCTGTATTATATCAATTTCTCAGAGACACATTTTTATTTGGGAAACTATTTCCCATTGAAACTGAATGGGGTGATGGATTTCCTTTCCTGGTCTGTCCATCATCTTCAAATGGATCTTACAGCCAGACAGAAATACCTGTTAAGTGTGTGTGTGCATATGTACCTGCAGGTTCTTTCCTTTTGTAAATGAGAAGGGATTTTGGTACTATATCTTTGCAGTTCAAATAAGAAGAAAAGCCATCAGCCCAGGATTCACAGGGAAATGGAACTTGGAGAAGACAGCAAGGATATGACGAGGGCTGAGCCTCTTCAGGTTTCTCTGTGGCTTAGTTTTCTCTCTAAGAAAATGAACCGAACAACAACAACTCTCTGGCTCATTTTAATATAAGATTTGATATTTACGAAATGGGGATGAGTTTCTACAGGGGAATAATTCCACAGAAAACATTTCACAAGCATTTGGTTCATGATGGATTCAATTCTTTCCCCCTGTTGCTCAGGTACTCCACTGAGAGTGGCACAGAGGATTTGAGGAGGCTGATGCCATTTTTTTGCATGTTTAATGAGCTGACATTGCATCACACTCAGCTTGTGCTTGCAGATTCCTGCAGGCCCATCCATTGAGGACTGACAGCTGAGTCAGGGACATAAACCTCCCATAAAACTGCTTTAGTGCCCACTGGTGTTTAGATAACAATAGGACATAATCTCATTGGAAATCTCAATGCAACCATTGTGTTTTCCTGCTTTAATAAGACAAAATTAATTGAGAGTTGTAGCTGGGTCTGGACTCAGGCCTGTTGGCATTTCAGTCTCTGCCTGAGTGAACCCCAGCTGGTCCCACCATGGGATTGCAGTGTCACAGAATCCCAGAGTGGTTTGAGTTGGAAGGGACCTTAAAGCCCATCCAGTGCCACTCCCTGCCATGGGCAGAGACACCTTCCACTAGCCCAGGTTGCTCCAAGCCCTGTCCAACCTGGCCTTGGGCACTCCCAGGGATGGGGCCAACTCTGCATCCCCCACCAACATCTTTGAGATGTTTGCCACCAGCAGATACTGACCCAGGGCTGGAGCAAGGTTGAGCCCTCAGCTGGCAACTGGGCAGTGCTGCTTTTTGCTTCCTTGCCCATTTTAATCATGCAGGACTTCAAAGCCCTGATTCACAACTACAAAATACGTCCAGTTTACACTATCAATGTCTGGGCTGTCTGAGAGGCATACAAAGATCCAAATCTGAAGCCACAGCAACTTCAGCCTCAGCACAGTGTTTGTTGTGCCTCTGTTGCCACAACTCTCTGCTCAGTGGTCAGCATGGGCTGCCTAGCAGTAGATGACAGAGCTCCCTGTAAGGGGGCCTCAGTAAAACACCCCCGGGTTATATGAGTCAATTAGCCCAACTTTGTGCATTTTAAGAGAAAAATAAAGAGCCATTGTTATTTTCTCACACTTGAATGCTCTATTACCCTACAACAGAGGCTGGTGGTCAGTGAGGGGTGGGCTGGGACAGCACTTGGACCCAAATGCAAACAGATTTCCTGCCTTGAGGGGTCTCACTGTCATTCCTTCTTTTCTCTTTCACCAATGGCATCATCTCAGATGCAGCAGCAGAGTTCAGAGCAAGGAGTGCTCCTCAGAGAGATTGACTCAAAGACAAAAGGTTGTGGCTGATGAAACAGCATCCTGGACATTCCTGGAGAGAGCACATTCCTCCTGCCTGGAATCTGTCAGCTACTGCTGAGGAGAAAAAACCACTGGCACAGGTTGCCTGATAGGAAATAAACCCAAATATTTATATATATATATATATATATGGCTTATACATATGGTTTAAACATGGTATACATATGTGTGTATATATATATTTATATGTGGCTTTATTTCATATATATATATAAATATAAATGTCCTCTTGGCTCAGTGAGACCCCTCTTCCCTTCTCTTGGAATTCCAGTACCACTTGTCCTCTTTACTGGAAAAGTACTGACATAGAGTTCTGTGACTCCTTCTCTGCCCATCATAAGACTCCACACTATTCAGACCCTGTTATATTTCTGAGTAACTTCAGATATAAAGTAAAGCACTAGGAGACTTAAGAGAGACTTAAAAATGCTTAAGGAGATTCTTAAGTTGTTAGAGAGAGAAAGACTATGTGCTTAGGATGCCTTAAGAAGAAGAAAATCCCTCCAGGTTACAGGAATTTAAAAACATAAAGAAATGGGGGTCAGGCAAGATGTGAAGTTGCCAGGAAGGACACAGTGACACACAGGGGCAGCTTTGAGGACACAAACAAGCATTATATGTGAGAGTCAAGGATTCCAAAATTATCCGAACCAGAGTAAGTGATGCCCAAATGCTGCAGAGAGTGTCATTACGTGGCTGGGACTCTCTGGATCTCAAACTTTAGTTGATTAGAATTACCGGATATCCTGAGCTGGAAGGGACTCACAAGGACCATCCAGTCC
>JAWWEU010000038.1:8577796-8595308 GCA_035583155.1 Acropternis orthonyx | reverse complement strand
CAGCTCCAGCCATTCCCTGGGTGTGTCCCTGCTCCCCACAGAGCAGAGATCAGTGCCTGCCCCTCCTCTGCCCCTCCCGAGCAAGTTGTCACTGCAATGAAGTCTCCCCTCAGTCTCTTCTCCAGCTGAACACCCCAAGTGCCCTGAGTGTCCTCACACCTTTCCCCTCCAGGCCCTTCCCCATCTCCCTGTCCCTCCTTTGGACACTCTCCAGAGGCTCAATATCTTATATTAAGAAACCTCTTCTGGTTTCCAACAACATCCCAAAGCTGTAATTCCAGAGCTCTGTGTTTAGAGGTGACGTTTGAACAGCCCAAAAGGCCAAACATGTCCTGGGGTGCATCAGGCACAGCATCACCAGCCAGTCAAGGCAGGATATTGTCCCACTCTGCACTGCATTGGTACAGCCCCACCTCGAGTCTTGGGTGCAGTTTTGGGCACTCAATAGAAGAAAGACATCAAGCTCTGAGAGCGTGTCCAGACAGCAACCAAGGTGGTGAAAGGTCCCAAGAGTAAGATTTACAGGGACCAGCTGAGGCCACTTGGTTTGTTCAGGCTGGAGAAGAAAAGGCTGAGGGGGGACCTCATCACTGTCCACATCTTCCTCAAGGTGGGCAGCAGAGCAGGAGCTGCTGATCTCCTCTGTCTGGTGACCAGTGATAGGACACAAGGAAAGGAAATAGAGCTGCATCATGGGAAGTTCAGATTAGACATGGGGGAAAGGTTCTTCACCGAGAGTGGTTGATCACTGGAACAAGCTCTCCACAGCACTAAGCCTGGTAGAGTTCAAGGAGCATCTGAAGGATCCTCTTAATCATATGATTTCATGTTTAGTAGTCTTGGAAGGAGAGTTTGAGTTGATGATCCTTAAGGGTCCCTTCCAAATCCAGATATTCTCTGGTTCTATGACTACGGTTGCTCTTTCCTGTGAAGGTCTGGAGATATTTGGGTGGGATTTTCATTGAAATATTTAATTTAAATGTATCAGAGAGACATTTCTGATGCAGGATCCAAGTTCTAGAATGAAAGTGGTCACACCAAAGATGTTGGGCTGTGCCCACTGAGTGTGTCAGTTTATTTGCAGTCAGCAATGCTCATTTCTGTGCTGTCCACCAGCCCTTCCCCTGCCCTAGCCTGGCACTATCACTTTGCCCCAGGGCTCTGCACAGAACTCAGACAAGAGTTGTTTATCTGGAAACATCCCCAACATTCCAGTGTTGAAACATTTATGTGAGATGACTCCTGGCTTTCTGGCCAGTCCAACTTGAAAGACTCTTGGGGGTTTCTGACAATTTTCACAGTTAGATGCATGTCCTGTTTTGAATTGTATCTGTGAAAGCCAATTAACTCGTGCAACAATCAAAATTATTGGGAGTGTTATTTAGAACCATAGGAGCACTAAGTTTGGAAAAGACCTCTAAGTTCATTTAATCCAACCCCTAACCCAGCAGTGCCAAGCCCGCCATTAATCCAGCACCACAAATTTCTCTCAGCTACCCCATGGTTTGGTAACAGAGGGACATCAGAGAGGGCAGAGAGGATCTCACCACTGGTCCACATAGCTCAGCATCTTGCCTTCAGTACAGATCAGCAAGAAATGCCTTGGGAAGAGCATTGGGGTGGAAGAAACTTTTGAGTGTAGTTGTGCACTTTCCTCTGGTTTGGGTTTGTGGGGCTCCCAGATGAGAGATAATGCTTTTCTGTTTTAATCCAATTCTTCTTTGCACCCCTGGCATTACAGACTCCTGGCATCTTACTATCATTACCACTATCTTTAATAAAATCATTAGAGCACAGCACTACAAAGGCTTCTACAGATTTGCAAAGCAGTGTTTCTCAGAGCATCCCTTATCACCATGGAAACAGGCACCATCTGTTTAACCAGAGGCAAAGGGGAGCAGCCCCCTCTCATGGGGATGAGACAATGGTCAGGTTCTCTCAGGAAACCTGTTGCTCAAGCCAGACAGGTTGGATGAAGGGGATCTTCCACTGCTGGGTCCTCCTTGGTGGATGCAAAACTTCTGGACACCCACGAGCAGCAGAGGTTCTCACGCGCCTTGCTTTGGAAATTTTGGATTAATTTGGAAATCAATCTTGATTAGAAGAGAAAGATTTTCACAGTCTTGCCTGTGAAAGTTGATTTGAGCCCTAAAGCAGCCAGTCCTGCAGAGCAGCACACACAGTCTTTGGGAAGCAGAACATGGGAATCCTCTAACACTGTCATTGCTCCCTAACTGTCTCTGAAACAATCCTGAAATGGGGGGAAATCCAAGATACAAAGACCTTGCAGTGACTGGCAGCATCTACTGTTCTTGCTCACGGCTCAGCAGATACATCCCTCCCTGAGGAAGGTGACGTGAAGAAAATAATGGTGGTGTGGTTTGAAGGATGACACACTGTGTTTGGTGTCATGAGGAGGGCACAGTTCGTGGTGAGTTTTTGGGCTTTTACAGGCACACGGGAATGTGCAAACTGCAAACCACTTGTGTTACTTATGGGGAGACAACCAGGTAGTGGTGATGGCTCCAAAAGAAAGAGAGATCATTGAAGGGCAGTGAGGGAAAAATGGGATGAATGTGTATAAATGTGCAATCCTGACTAAACTTGTTGCTTTTGAATCTAAATCTGGTCAGGCCACAAGCACAGCACTGTAAACCCACAGGGTGAGTTGGAAATGCTGAAACCTGCTGGGAAGGTCATGTAGTCTCAGAATCACAGAATGGTTTGCGTTGGAAGGGACCTTAGGGATCATCAGATCATCCAGTCCCACCCCCTGCCATGGGCAGGGACACCTCCCACCATCCCAGGTTGCTCCAAACCTCATCCAACCCGGCCTTGGGCTCTTGCAGGGATGGGGCAGCCACAGCTTCTCTGGGCAACCTGTGCCAGGGCCTGCTCACCCTCACAGGGAAGGATTATTTCCACATATTTAATCCCAACTTACTTTCTTTCAGTTTAAAGCCATTTTCCCCCTTGTCCTGTTGCTACATACTCTTGCAATAATAGAAAGGAGCACAGAGCATCCTCTCATGCAGTGGTGTCATGCTTTACAGTATTCCAAGGCAGCCAAGACAAACACCTCAGGTTGCCCCAGGGAACAGCAGGAACTTTGAGTTATTCCCCCTTTGTGATGGGTGAAAGAGTTTGAAATGCAGACATGAAATCCTGCTCAGCTAAGACAGCTGGACTGGTAAGGCAATTTTTAAACAGTAACACTGCAGAATGAGTGAATTCTTTGGGGCTTTGTCTTAGGTAGTGAATAAACCACTGCAGCTCCCCATTAAATAGGTGTTTTGGGGTTCTCTGGCTGTATATCCTGCCTTGTAGGTGCTGTGTTTTCACACATAACGTCAGTGCAATGCTCTGCTATCCCCCAATTGCTACAACGTCACTCAGCAAACACTTTCACACCATCATCTGCCTGATTATGCCGATTCCCAGAGCACAGTTCACTGTTTGGTGCCTCCTGATCAATGTTGCATCAGTTCTCACCAGCTCTGGTTCAAGAGGTTAAATAGCAGGTGCTTGCCCTGAATTTGCATTGGCACATGCTCTGTCCTCTGCAGCAAAGAGCTTTGCATAAAAGGACAAGGAGGGAGAAAACAAGCAAACCACAAAACAAGCATTATTTCTTGGTAGATATTGCAAGTGACTCTCTGGAGCAGAAAACTACAAAATATCCTGACCCTTTGATAGTATTTATTTATCTACTTCTCTGCTGAAAGGAAATAAACTTGCTGAGAACTGAAACCCCGTCTATGTGGTCAGTGGAAATTCACCCTTGACTGAAGTTGTCATAACTGAAACCTTTATAAAAGACATTAGTGCCAGTTTTTCAAAGGCACACGGGCACCCAGGTGCCCCTGGAATCCAGGGGGGCGAAGTGTGTGGGTGCCTTTAGAAGTTTCTGATTTCATCCTCAATGGGAACTGGGTCCATTTTTCATCAAAACCATTATATATGTTTACATCCACATAGTTTGCTGAAAGAACCTCACCATTGGCTTTTCAAGATCTAAGAGAGCTCAGAGAAGATGAACAATCATGTATATTTTATTACCTCGAGCGATTCCAAGCATCCTCTTAATTTGGTGTATTAGATAGCAAAGATGCTGTCAAGCTTCTTATGGAATCATAGAATTATGGAACTTTTGGGTTGGAAGGGACATTAAAGACCATCTGACTCCAACCCCTTTCCATGGGCAGGGACACCTTCCACTAGACCAGGTTTCTCAGAGCTCCATCCAGCGTGGAAAAAGATGATCTTTAAGGTCCCTTATCTTCAAGCAGAGATCCCATCCACTATCTGGTTCTTCAGCTCCAGCTGGTTGCACGCACACCAACACGTGAGCACATGTGGATGCCTGTAAATCATTTGATATGGAAAATTAAAATCAGTAAATTGAGGTTGCTGCAAAACACCATTAGCACTTAAAGAATGAATCACCTTGTTGTTGGAGGCTTTGGTTCCTCTGATGAATCACCCTCGAATTGCACTTAGGTGTTATATTTGTTCTCTGGTTCTCAGCCCCAGCCAAGGACATGAGTGCCTGTGGCAAGGCTGAAAAAGTTGTTGGGTTTTCTTTTTCAGTATTTATTACAGTCTGTGTCCATCCATATGGTCCTAATCCAGGCCTGATCTCTGGCAGAGGGAAATGACACTCCAATACCTCATTCCCAACACTCTTGGGATGATACCTTTGGCTGTCACCCTAAAGCAATCTTTTGTGGGAGATGTTGCCTGTCCCTTATCTCTCATCTGAGCCTCCTGCTCCTGCAACACACTGGAAGGTTTCCAAGAATAATAATGTTCTTTCCTCATTTTGTTTCTCAAATAAGATTACTGAATAAAAATAGACATCAGACAAGAGGCAAATAAGAGAAAAAAGGAAAGGTTAGAGCTGCCACTGTGCAGTATTATCTCACTGGGAAGCTGCAGAGCATTTATTTGTGCTGTGCAGATGCCTCACTTGTTCAAAAGAATTACATCACTCAGTCTTGTAAGGCAGTGGAAAATCAGGCATATTAAATTAGTTGAAATTGGAGGAAAAACACCTTTTGATATTGTAGGGTTTATGCACTATCCATCTCTTTTGGAGTGCAGGGAGAAGCCAGAGGCATTAGGAGAGGTAATAAAATGCAATAATAAAGCAGCACAAATGGAACAGTTACAGAAGCACAATAACTTTCCCGTTTGTCAGAGAGCACGTTTGCTCATTAGGAATTATTGTCTGCCCAGACACTCACAGTTCTTCCCATGGAGCATCCCCCAAACAAGGCAGGTGCCTGATTTGCTGGAAAACTTTTGGTGCCTTTCAACAGCATCTGCTGATAACAGTCAATTCAAGCAGAAAACTCTTTTCAGGGTAATAAAACCCCTCTGTATTCTGATTAATGTCTTGGGAATAAGATGAAGAAGATAATGGGTGAATCTCGAAGTTTGAAGAAATGGGATAATTAATAAGATAGCTTCAATTAAAAAAAAAAAAAAAAACAGAGTTACTTAGGATGGGATTTTCAAGCATGTCTAGAGGTTTCAAACAGCTGAAATTCCAGTTATTCTTTTCCAGGACACCAGAAGGACATTCATTTCTCACATGGTGCTCAGAATTTCCTGAAACCCAGGCTATTTCTGTGTGATTCTAGCAGTATAATAAAAAAGAGAGCCACCCAGAAATGTACTCAGACTCTGTTGCCTGCTCTGGGCTCTAATACAAAAGAAAGCAAAAGAAAGAGGATTGTTTTGATTTCAAGTTCATTAAGAGAGACAAAAAGGACATTTCCAGTTGCTGGTGTGAATATGGTTCTTAAAGTCTCTGGCCACACCTGAAAATCTTGGCCTGGGAAAACCCATGAGGTGGATGCAGGAGGAAGTTCTAATAAATGGATTTGGGTAGCAGGAAGAAATAACCATAAACCCACCAGAAATGAAAGGAAAGTCTCCATTCCACTGTGTTGGATGTTGGGTGAGCTCTGGAGAGACCACACCATGACCTTGGGCTGTGTGAGGGGAACCAGCTCGATCCAGGTACACCCAGGACTGGCACAGGAGGGCAGATCCACCATCAAGCCATCACTGGAAAATGTCTTACACTCAAGCTGTGCAAGAGTCAGAGGCTTTAAGCCAGAAAAATGATACAACTGACATGCTGTGCAGGGAAATTTTACCCCAAAAATATGAGAAATGATAATGCTGATGAGCAAAAAAGCACCAGGTGGGTCTGAGCCATGGGACGGGATGAGGCTCAAGTTTTACATCTGCATGTTGCCTTCCCACCCACCCAAGGGACAGTGGGAGACCTGTGGGCACCTGGGGATGGAGGTGAACAAGGGGTTTGGAGGAATGAGAAGGAATTTTGGAGACACAGGTATGAGGTGTAGGTAGGAAAGGCATGGTTCTGGAATTTTTGGGCTGTAATAATAAGAATTTTCCTGTGTGTGAGTGTAAAACTTTTAGCAATTTGTCATGTTAAGAAGTGGAATCATGAACTAAAGACTAATTGGTCTGATTTGGGTCCAAATTTGTTTTCCCTGTGTCTAAGGAGTGTTTTGAAAAGCTTTTGATTGAGGGACCTGAGGTCAGACTGAAAATAACCAGACCTTCACAGGAATCTCATGTCATCTCTGGTTAGAACAAAGAGAGCAGAATTACATCACCGCTGAATTTAGGTACCCAGTACCGCTACCAGTAGAAGGTACCCAGATCAGAAATAAAGATCCCACAAACAACTTCTAAATCTCCCTGTGTCTTGTAGACAGGGAAATATATTGTTATATATTGCTTATCGTGGCTTTCTTACATTAACCCCTAGTGGGAAATAAGGAGAGAACCAGTAAAAAGTCAAAGTTGCAACTACTTTGAAAGGCAGTTGTACATCACAGGAAGAGCAGGAATGTAGGGTGAAAGTGTATTTATAATTCTGGCAGGTTGAAAGGATTTGTTAGCTCACCTTTCTCAAAATAAGAAAACTCTATCACTTTTCTTCTCAGGGAAGAAACTGTGAAGTTGTTTATTTTTTCCATCCCAACAGGGCAAGGAAGGGAAGAGCTTTCAAAATTTCCACTGTAGTGCATGTGACAGAGGGAGCTGCCTTAGGTGCCAGAGCCACCTTCTGTCCCTCACAGGCTTTGATGGGTTTATCCTCACAGCACCTCTGAAGGTGGGTCAGTGTTGGTGTTTCTCCTCTATCTCCTCATTAAAAACAAGTCATGAAGCATCAGAAGGTGAAAGTGCCTCTGTAAAGGCTTGATGGTGAAAGGAATCCAATCTGGGACTGTCCTCAGACCACAAATGCTCCCCTGAAGAAGTCCCCGGAGTTGATGTGAGATGGCTCAGGAGCTTGAGCACACACAGAAAATCTGCAGCAAAAGGCATTTTAGCTTAAGTGATCAATCAAAATCGACATAAAAATCGATGTTGAAAGAAGGAAATATAGCCTGTCTTCTCAGGATTTCAGGGGTTTTCTCTCCATGTGTGAAACTGATAAACATCCTAAGAATGACACAGGAATGACGTTTCAAGAGGCCTTAAATTTTGGAAGTCATCTGCAGCTTTTGATTCATGACAATTAGCACAGGTTCAGCTGGAAGCTGCTGGGAGCTTTGTAGTTACCAGCTTGGACCTTGGACACCTTCAAGCAGTGGCTGCTTTCTGGTCTGCTATTACCAAAGCTAAAGAGAAATACGACCATGAGAAAAGCTTCAAGTTGCCTCCTTGGAGCACTGCAGCACTTGGATGTAACCAAGGAGCTCTCAATCCCCATCAATTAACAGCCACACTAATTGGGATGTGCTGATGTACAGCTCTGGATGAGCACTGTCTGCAGCTCTACTCATTGGCATATTCCCATAAATATGTTGGATTAAATGCTTCTGGACACCCCAGGCCAGTTCTGGAGGCAACACCTTTGTAAGCCAGACTTTACTTTCTTAGTAAGTGATTCATCCTGGCTTAAAATAGTTGGGTGAGGTGGGGTGGATCAGTTTGGCAATGTTTGTGTCCCCAGCCCATATCAGGGATGATGATAAAAACAGCCCAGAGAAGTAAGTTATTTTATCTAGATATCTTCCAGATAGCCAAAGGCAGGGAAAATGAGTGGAGGCACTTGTGGGCATGAGCTCATTTGGGAGCAGGAGCCTCCTTAGCAGGTGCAGGACGGGAGGTTAATCATTGTGGTTGTTGTGATAAGTCATGCCCACCTTTTGCCATGCCCTCTCTGAGGGTGGCAGTCACCAAAGGAGCGTAATGCACCCTGCCTGGAGATGAGATTGGAGAAGGCCATCATCCAGCAGGGATGACAAGGGACTGAGAGTCACCCCAGCCTGGGACATCCAGGGAGGATGGGTGACAATGGGATAAGGGAATCGAGGCATCACTGTGTCACACAAGAGCCAGGACTGCCCAGGTGTCATCACCGGCTCAGAGGAAATGTATAAATCGCAGGAGAATGAAAACACAAAAGCAGAATATTCAGCTTTGAGTGACAGTTCTTCTTTGTCCTTACAGAGGTAATTGTCAGGCAAAATGCTGCACCTGCCAGCATTTTCACTAGAAGAGTCACCCTAAAAATATCCAAAGCCTTTTCAAAGCTGTATTTCTTATCCTCAAGAAGGACACATCCACTACGGATCCTGCGTGGTTTGCCCTCGGTGGAATTAAATTTGACAGGTCTTTCTTTGATTCCAATCACAGAGCACAAAAGCTCTGTGCATTCCCATTGACATTCACATCATTTCTACTTCAGCTTCTCTTGAATTAATGCAACCCGGGAATCTTCACAATGTCACTCTCAATTTATTCAGGCTGAGGCTGAAAAACTTAATCTTGTCCATTCTTGAATTCTTATTCTTTTCTTTGATGCAGATGTTTTAGCACTTTCTCAGGCACACCACACACAGTGGGATTCCTGATGGAAAAGCAGTTTTCTCACTCCTTCCAGAAGAGTTGGACAATGAGACAACTGAAGGACAATCAACACAAACCACTGCACCAAATAGCAAATGCTTTTCTGACAATCTACTTCTCTGTACCTTTTTCCCCAGAATTTTCCACACCGGAGGTCTGACAGCATACATGGAATCACAGAGTCATGCAGTGGGTTGGGTTGGGAGGAACTTTAATGTTCATCTTATTCCACCCCATGCCATGGGCAGGGACACCTCCCATCAGCCCAGGTTGCTCCAAGCCCTGTCCAACCTGGCCTTGGACACTTGCAGGAATGGAGCAGCCACAGCTTCTCTGGGCAACCTGTGCCAGGGCCTGCCCACCCTCCCAGGGAAGGATTTCTTTCCCATATCCCACCTAACCCTGCCCTCTGGCAATGGGAAGTAATTCCCCCCTTGTCCTGTCACTACATGCCCCCATGAGAAGTCCCTCTCCTGCCTTCTTGTAAACACCCTTTAGGCTCTGGAAGGTGCCGTGGAGTCTTCCCCTCTCTTCTCCAGGGTGAACAGAGGAAAGAAGAAGGAATGGCACAAGGTGAAGCTCAGCCATGCCTTCAAAACTTCTACCACAAGAACAGGACATTTGGGTATCTCTGTGTTCCTACAGCACCTCGCCAATTCCCAAGGATCCCAAGTCCCAGGGGGTCCAGCAGCCATGGTTTGGTGATTCAGCAGCAACCACCACACTCAGCAACTCAAGGTGATGCTGAACTCCGTGAACAAACCTGACCTGCGGTTTCATGCAAACCCTTTTTCCTCCTTTTAGACCTTATGGGTTCATGTCCCCTAAATTTCGCTCTCGGTTTCAGGTATGAATGAATTCAAAATCTTTAGGTAAGATTCAGCTTAAAAAAAACCTACCTGGTTCGGACTAGTTTCGGTACAAACCTGAGCAAAACCACAGAACTGCTCATGGTTTCCAGACCAAACCATACTTTTCACCTTGTTTTTTGGGGTTTCACTATGAAAGTTTCATGGACCCTGAATAAAAATAGGCATGAAACATCAGCACTTTGAATTGCTGCCTGTCCACTTCTGTCTATGGGGAATAGAAGGGTTGGCAAGGCAAATCTTTGCTGCAAAGAGGCAGTTCTGTGCCCCACATGGACCCCCAGTCGAAGTGAAAATAGTTTAATTTACTGTCTCTCCTTGACTCCTGAGCTTTTGACTTGGTTTTGGTCCTATTATCAGTCTTGTTTTGTGGTTTCAGTCTTGACTACATATCTGGAAGACAAAAAAATCATGGATTCTCTTTGTCATGATGAGAAATCAATGTAGGCACAGTCAACTTAACATCTCCTGTATCTCAGGGTTTAAAGAGATTTGGAAAATGCTCCAAATATACTCCAGTATTGTTCTCTCTTGCTGGTTAAGAGCAGCTTCTTCCAGTGGAGATTAAAGCCTGGATCAGTTCTAAGTCAGGCCAGAGAAGTCTCAAGCATTTGGTGGCTCAGGCTACTCCCACATGAGTATGGTGCACATGAAATACAATTTCAGCCCTGAATTTGTGACAATCAAATAGTAGATAAATGCAAACAGGAGTGAGATGAAGGATGGGCAATAGTAGAGACATAATATATTGTAGAAAATTTGTCTTGAACTGCAACTCATTTTTAGTGATATACAAGCAAAAGCTGCGTGTTTTTGCTGGATACATTTCCAAAGGCTCTGTCTCACCTACTGAGCCAATTCTGTCATCCAGGATACATCAGGACTAATTCTTTTGCTGAATTCCTTAGAAATTACCTTACTGAGCACAACTCAACTAGACTGGAAGATTTCATTTTAGAAGACAGCCAGTTCCAGCTCAAAGACATCCAGTCATGATGGACCTGCCACTTCCTTCAAGGAATCATGACAATGTTTAACTCTAATCTCGCGGATTTGCTTCTTTTTTCTGTTGGATTGACAGAGAGTCAGACACATGGAAAAGAGGAAAATCTTACGGTTTTTATGTCAGCTCCTGTGCCATTAACTCTCATTTCTGCTGGTCAAAACTTTCTTTTTCTTAACCTAAATTCACGCAGACCCCGGTTCAGATTTTCTTCTTTCCCCATTTTAAATAAATAAATCAATCAAATTGCCCACATTTCTCTCAGTAAAGGTGTTTGCCAGACCCCAAATCACTGGTTCACTCCTGTCCCTGCAACTCCTTAGCAGGAAAAACCTGCCACTGATTTTCCTTGCTCAAGAGAGAGCAGGGTGGGAAAGTGCAACTTCAACCAGTGTTTTGAATGAATGAAATAAAAACACAGCAAACAATTGAAAGTTGGAGGCACCCACTCAAATGCAAAAAATAACCCCTTTCTCTCTGGCCACTGCTAAAGGCAATGGGGAGGTTTGAGGATGTGTCTGATATGTTGGGTTTGTTGGGTTTGTTTGGTTTGGACTCTTTTCTAGAGGAGGTTGGCCCTTGGGTGAAACCCAAACCAAAAGGAAATCTGGTCTCTGCCACAGCCCTCCTGTCTGACCAGCACTGTGTCACCTCCATGTCCCACCCCAGTGGCTCGAGGAGGAAGGTGACAATTCACCCAGGAGGTGTCAGCATCATTTTAGATGAGATACTCATGGCTTTCCCAAAGTTCCTTAGGCTGGAAACCCGAGGGAAGAGGGTGGGAGGGGAGCAATGACCAGTCTGCAAGGAAAGCCACCAAGACACAGTTTGCACTTCTCTGCTGCTCTGTGAACACCTTGGGAAGAGATGTGTGAATCCAGCACTGAGCAGAAGGACCTGATACCTGAATCCAGCCTTTCTCACCCCAGAACTCAAATCCTTTTACAAGATCTGCTTGATTTCTGTCATTTTACAGACAGAAAAATTGAGGCATAGGATGAAGAAGCAACTAATGGAGCAGGGACACCCCAAAACCTTTGTCAGATGCATTGGGCAGGTGGGTTTCTACCCTGAACTCCAACAGTTTGCAGAAACAGGATTATGAGCCAAAGAAAAGCTCCATGAGCACGTGTGACAGGAGGTTGTTCCTCTTGTCCCAGCTGAGCCTGAGTTGGGCAAGGCAAGGAATGAGGCAAGGAGAGTGGTGAAGATAACAAGGAGGTGGTGGAGGTGGTGGAGTAGGTTGTGAGAGAAGATGAAGCTGCTTTGACACGAGCAAAAGAAACTTCACCTTTGGAATTTCAAAAAGTCAACTCGACATTTCTACTGTAGCAGATAAACATCTCTCTCTTTTATGACTGGGAATCGTATTTTTTTTCTGTTTATAAATAGAAAAAAACATGCTACCTCGTGTTATTTCCTCTGGGGCTTTTTGGGGGTAGATGACTGTGGGTGGTAAACAGCTCACAAAGAAGTTGTTGTTATTATTAGTCAATATGAAGCAGGGG
This sequence comes from Acropternis orthonyx, assembly GCA_035583155.1. Taxonomy (NCBI): domain Eukaryota; kingdom Metazoa; phylum Chordata; class Aves; order Passeriformes; family Rhinocryptidae; genus Acropternis; species Acropternis orthonyx. The sequence goes on along the minus strand of JAWWEU010000038.1, from coordinate 8,583,024 downwards.
AGGGCAGGGGCTGTGATGTGCCAGATTTGGGCTCACCACGAGCCAAATATAGGTGTGTCACTCACTTACAAGGGAGGGAGGGACAGCATGTCTGAACTGCTGCTCTCTGACTCTCATTATTGCTGATTTGTGATATTAGTATATTCCTATAAGCATTTTTCTTGCCAAAAGACAGCTTAGACAAAACACATAGATCTGAAAGTCTAAAAACCAGCAGTGAGACATAAAGGCACCGACAAGCGGCTTGACAGGGTTAGCAGAGCACTTAGGAAAGTGTTTTGGCCTTGGCAAAGCCTCTCTTGTGCCATGGTAACAGCCAGCAGTGGAAACATGTGGTCTGGGCTGCTGTACAAACACTTTGCAAGCCAGTCTGGTGAATTTGCAGGCTGAGCAGGCGATGCAAAGGCTGAGAGGGAGCAAAAGTTCGGCAGTTGTTTGGTCTTTAAGGCTCTGTCTTCCACCCTGAAGTTCAGGGGCTGCCCCTCCTTGCTGGAGCATCCCCAGCGATGGGCAGCAAAGCCCTTCAGTGCTGGTGCATGAATGGTCCTGCAGGGAATGGATATGGGGAGAGGGAAAGGGAAAACCTCTGGAGCTGGGAATCTGAGCCATCCCAGGTGTTTCTGCATACTCAGGTGGGCTCCAGGCACGGGGGACAGTCTCAGCAAGCGACAACTGGATCACCAAAGCCAAGGTAACCTCAATCCTATGGGTGCCAGGGCATATTTGGGGTGTGATGGGAATATATTTGGCCAGTGCAGGCTGTAGAATGACCTCCTGGGCAACCTCAACCATCAGGGCAGTGCTGACCTGAAGGACATGACCCATAGCAGCCCTACTGCAGGTCAGTGTCAATTCCCAGTCCAGGGCTCTGCTCTCCTGTGCCAAGTCCAGAGTGGTTTGAAACCAGCTGGAACTTCTCAGGTTGCCCAGAGAAGCTGTGGCTGCCCCATCCCTGGGAGTGTCCAAGGACAGGTTGGACGGGGCTTGGAGCAACCTGGGCTGGTGGAAGGTGTCCCTGCCCATGGCACAAGATGGTCTTTAAGGTCCTTCCAACCCAAACTAGTGTGTGATTCTACGATTCTATGAAATAGAGCAGTGGATTCCCCTCCTCTCAAAAATGTTGTATCATTAAGAGCAAAACCGGATTTTGGAAAGATGACCCTTCTGATAAAACTTCCCAGAACATTAAAAAAATAACTTTAATTCTTAATAAGCTTGAAAGACACAAGTTCAGCACTTTGGTAATTGAATCATTTAATTTTTCTGTAAAAATGACGTTTTGTTTTGGAACATTCCACTTATTTTTTTATTTATTCAATGTATTTATTCAGCTTGAAACGGTGGAGGAAAAAAAGCCCTTTGATCTCCATTTGCTGCATTTTAGTGGTGGAGAAAAGGGACTTTTTCTTTGTGATCCATTTCTAGGATTTTTTTTTTCTGAGTACAAATTATTCTTAAGTTGCAACATTATGACCCAAATACAGAAGCTAATTCCTGATGAAATATTTGCCTGACTGATGGTTTTCCAGGGATAGCAAACTCTGTCAGCACTTCTATTCAGTAATTCAGGAAGAATTCCCTTACTGCCAATCTTATGAACGTCATAACACTTTGTAAAAGGACCAGCTTGCTTTGTGTCATGAGGAAGCCAAGAATTCCTCAGTGCAAGAAGGATTGGATGATGATGCACAAGATGGGGCAGGGACTAGCAGGTGGAAAAATAGATGGAATATAGGACCAGCTGGACAAGTAATGAATTGTAGCAATAGGTGAGGGATTAGCTGGCTGAAAGATTAAATTTAGGACACCAGGGGAATGGGAAGGATGTTTGCTGGGAAGACATGGCTTAAAGCCAGCACTACATCTCACATGGGGACATTGTGAGATCACAGTCACAGAATGTGCTGGAAGGGACCCATAAAGATCATCCAGCCCAACCCTCAGCCCTTCACAGGCCCATCCCCAGGAGTCACTCCCTGTGCCCCAGAGCATCATCCAAATCCTCCTGGAGCTCTGGCAGCCTTGGGGCCGTGCCCACTGCCCTGGGGAGCCTGCTCAGTGCCCACCGCCCTCTGGGGGAAGGGCCTTTCCCTGAGATCCAACCTGACCCTGCCCTGGCACAGCTCCAGCCATTCCCTGGGATCCTGCCACTGGAGTGTAGAGTCCCTACAGGGATGACTTGATGCAACACATATCACATATGAACTGCTGCACCATCAGGGACTCAAAAGCAACAGGAGTCTGGGCTGCCTTGATAGTGAGGGAAGAACTTCTGCCCCTTGTGATTCAGCACTTGAGTGGCAGAGGGCTGGAGGAGGGAACTGAGGGATGGGAGAGCCATGGGATGCCCGGGATGAGCAGCAATGTAGGGGAGTGGGGGGGAAACCAAGAGCAAAGACTGTGGAAATGGTCCAGAACTGAACAGAGTATTTATACATAGCAGGGTACTGAAGAGGAACAGGGAAGGTGGTTTTTGGGGGTAAGGGCAGCACAGTGGGCACAGTGGGGATGGACTGAGGTCATTTGGGATAAAGGCAGCACAGTGGGCACAGCAAAGGTGGAATGCGGTGGTTTGGGGCAAGGGCAGCACAGTGGGCACGGCAGAGAGGGAATGAGGTGGTTTGGGGCAAGGGCAGCACAGTGGGCACGGCAGAGGGGGAATGAGGTGGTTTGGGGCAAGGGCAGCATGGTGGGCACGGCAGAGGGGGAATGAGGTGGTTTGGGGCAAGGGCAGCACGGTGGGCACAGCACAGGCTGTGTGACCTGAGCAGACCCTGGCACTGGATGGTACAAGGTGTGAGTCACTGTGTAGGCAGTGGATGTGGTGCAGGGCTTGGAGAGCGGGGAAGACCCAGCCCAGCACTGCTGCTCACCCTCCTGCCTTGGAGAAGAGGGAGCACAGCAGGGAGGGATGGACTGGGACAGGCTCCAAGGCATTTGGGAATGAGGGGCAGTGCCCATCCTTGCAGGACACTGTCCCTGGGGATGGAGACAGGCAGAGTCTCCTGTGGCAGCTCCTGTGGTGAGTGCTCCAGCAGAGCAGCAAACAAACACTGGTGACTATGATGCATTTCTTCCAGAAATACTTTAGGGACCACTTTTCTGATTCAAACCAGTGGCTGGGACAGTGGTTCTCCACACAAAGGCTAATTTTCTACAGACAGCCTTTGAGGCTTTTAGGTCTCTATTTTTATAATGTCAAAATCTAAATATTTAGCCTGACCTATAACTGACTGCAACTTAAAGGGAAGGAAACCAGCCAGGTGGAAAGCAAAATGACAGAGCACATGATGGACCTGCAAATCAAAGCACATCCATGTCAGAAGGGGAGTGCAATCTGGTAAGTTTAACCCTGGTGAATAGCTCAGTGGGTGCAGCCACTGAATGGCAATAAATCTCTTGGATTAATTTAGGTAGAGGAGGAGGGAGGAGGCACCACAACGGCTCAGGTTACCACAGGATACAGTCCTAGACGGCTGCACAGCCCACAGCCTGCGCTTTCAGCACTCCCACGGGGAAATCAGCTGTGATAGCCATCTCTGAGCAAAGAGCTGGCTCTGAGCAAAGGCTCTGGCTCTAAAACTGGGAGAAAGTGACTCAATGAATCATCAATTCATTGGAAAAGGCACTTTCAGGTTGACCAAGCCTGTTCATGAATTTGAGTTGGATTTTGCTGAAAGGTTGAGGTGAAACCACAAGTGCTGAAAACTTTTGGAAGTGATGAAACACCAGAATTAGACAAGATTAAACAGTGGTTTAGATGCCAAATTAATTGGTCTTACACTTTTGAAAGGTTTTGTGCTTGCCACAACCTGAGACACGTGATGGAGACATTGTTCCTCATCCATTAACTGGCTGATTAAGTTACCAAAGTACACCATAATAACTGCAGATATGATCTCCCTCTCTGAGTAATTCAGACCACAGTTTTGAGCAATCTGCCCCCATCCTCAAGAAATCATTACTATTAAATAACATGCACAAACCAGAATATCACAGACTGAATGAAAGTGTGGGAAAATACCTGATAATTCCCTGAAAACTGCAAGTAAAAATTCCCTCTCTGGGACACAATTGTATAGGCTAAATACCAATTAAAGAAGTCTGTGAATTCAAACAGGACTCAACAACATATCAACAACCCTTTCAATATTAGTTGAGTAAAGACGGAGGTGTAACTTTATTCCAGGACCAGCAACAGCAGCATAGAATGGTGTGCTCCATACACACAATAAAACCATTCTGGATGCAGATTGTCAAGAGCTGCTTAATGAAACATCAACTAAAATCATAGAATGGTTTGGGATGGAAGGGATCTTAAAAATATTCTCATTTCAACTCCCTGCCATGGGCAGGGACACCTTCCACTAAACCAGGATGCTCCAAGCCCCATCCAACCCGGCCTTGAGCATTTCCAGGGTCAGCACCCACCGTCTTTGGTCCCTGCAGTGAACCAGAACACTCTACTGGATCAGCCCAAATACCCATCCAGCCCAATGCACCATCAGCCAGCACCATAATGAAGTACCAGATGCTTTGGGAGAGAGGACGAGCAACAGGAAGAACACAGTGGGCATTCACTTGAGTTAGCTAATTCCTACTTAAGTGCAGTTACACACTGATAATATCCACAAAGCAAATGTTCTTTTCATTTATTCTAAGTGTTTTGAAGGGTTTGTTTTCCTGGGGTGTCTCTTAGATTTGTTAGATAACAACCTGGATCCATCTTGGGCTCGCTGCCTTCACATGTTCAGTACTTCAGGTGATCTCTTTCCCTTGGAATTAAGAGAGATAGAACTTTGCCAAAGAGGGTTGTCCAGCTTATTTTATGGATCTCCTTCAGGAGGGTGTGATTCATTGTCTGTCTCCACCAACTCATCTGCCATCAGGGAGCTCCATCCCTGGGATACTGAAATGTCTGGGCAAACAAAGCCCATCTGCACAGGGGAGCTGCTGCCTGAAATCTCAGACAATGGGAAAAAAGAAGGAAAATCAAAAGCAAAACATTCTACAGACTCTGCAAGGCAGCCAGACCTGAAGGGCTGTGACCCTCGGGAGACCCATGAGACAATGAGAGAAAGGAGTCGTGTGCCCAGAAAGGGCCCTGGGGGTCCTGATCAGGGGCCAGTTGGCCACGAGTCAGCAGTGCCTGGAGCCAGGAGGGCCATCCCTGCCCTGGGGGGCATCAGGAGGGGATTGTCCCGCTCTGCTCTGCCCTGGGGCGGCCT
>JAWWEU010000038.1:8544166-8562185 GCA_035583155.1 Acropternis orthonyx | reverse complement strand
ACCAGCTCTCCCAGCCTGGCTCCAGAGCAGAGGGAATCCAGCCCTGGGATCAGCTTAGTGGCCTCCTCTGGACTCTTCCCACCATCCCAAGGGCTAATGCTCAGCTACAGCTCAGAAATACAATGAGGGAAGGACTGCAATTAAAACAACAACAATAATAAAATGAAAATTATATATAAATTTGGAAGATTGGACCTAAGGGTGAAGGGAAGTGATTCCCTCCTGGTTAAGAAGGTTTTCAGTGCTATTTCCCAAGCACACACACTTTTTACACCCTGTGTCAAACCAACAATATCTGACCTCACCTAAATGTCTAACACTTCATACCTGCTGAGACTGAAAGCTCCTTCTATCCCAGTCACCTCCCAGTGACCGCTGAGGAGGAGACAGAAACACTTGATCTGTTTGGAAAATGCAACCTCGAAGGAGGGCAGAGAGACTGGATTAAAACAAAAGATCTTTTATTGTCTTCAGCTGAAGAGAGTGATACAGAGGAACTACACATATTTTCATTCATATTAAAAAAAAAAAAAAAAAAGAGAGCCCTTTATTTACACAAGTGTTCAAAGCTGCCAATGGTTCCTAAAAACAACTCAGCATTCTCTTTGTTAGTTATTCCCACCTAGATGGAGCAAACATTGGTCAGTAACACTTAAGAAAACATGTAGGAAGCTTTTGGGCAGGAAAAAAACAGAATTATGTTAGGAAAGAAACCAAATCCTTACTGGCATTTCACTGGAACAAACCCACCAAAATACTTACAACCAGTCACTGACTAAAGGAACAGTTTTCAGTAGGGGCTCAGCAGCCTCATCATTCTCAGCCTGTCTTTTACTCCCCCATCTAAGGAAATATATCCTGGACATGCACAAACTCAACATGTATAAAAAAAAAAGGTAGAAATTTATTTAATTGTGCTTTTATTTATAAAAAAAAAAATTTACAATCAGACACTGTCCTGCTGTGTTTCTGAAAGCATGGTTCTCTTCAAAATGACAAAAATGTAGCTTATTATTATTATCATTATTATTATTATTATGACTTTGTCTTTATATTAATAATATTAATCTTACGCTTAAGTTTAAAAACATCCTGCTTTCCCTTCCCATCCCCTCCTTCTCTGTGGTACTTGATATATATAAAAAAGCCTTTCAAACAACTGACAAATTTCAATTACGACTAATAATAATAATAATGATAATTAATCTTACACATTTCTGTGTGTAAAATATGGCTGGTTCTAAAACAAACTACCAAAGTACAAAGCTGTTCTCCCTCCCCTCCCCTGGGCCACCCAAGAGACACTCAGACCGTGGAAGAACTTGATCCCAGAGTCTTTCTGGGGAAAAATTAAAATGAATAACACAACATCCAACCCTTGAGATCGTTGTCTTTGGTGTGGAGGACGTTCCTGGTGGGCAGCTGGAGCTGCTTCTGCTGGAAACGCTGGGATATTTAAGGCTTTTTCGTTGGGAATGCTGCAAAGCCTCTGCCGTGCCATGGGGCAGCGATGCTTTGGTACAAGTACCAGCCCCTGACAGCCACCCCAGCCGTGCTAGAGGGTCTCCCCACACCCCCCGGTGAGTCCCCCCCTCCCCCTGCCCGCAGCCCCCTCCCCACCCCGGGGCTCTACGCTCGCTTCCTTCGGCCTTCCAGGTTTCGGAAGCTGGAGGGTCTCAGCTTCATCTCGGCAAACTGGATGGAATATTCGTGGCCCTTCCAGTGGAACCAGTTCACACCCTGCAAAGGGGAAAAAAGTGAGGTGTGGGAGGGTCACAGGATCACTCCTCATGTTGTCAGACTTTGCTGCTTTCCTTTCAGAGTGAGGTTGTTCTCTGATTTGGGCGCAGAGGCACCACAAGGTGGAGGGGCTTGGGAAGCACAGACACCCCAACACGTTGCCACAGGATCACAGAAACACAGAATGGTTTGGGTTGGAAGGACCTTAAAGCTCTTCCCATTCCACCCTCTGCCATGGGCAGGGACACATTCCACCAGCCCAGGTTGCTCCAAGCCCTGTCCAACCTGGCCTCGGACACTCCCAGGGATGGGGCAGCCACAGCTTCTCTGGGCAACCTGTGCCAGGGCCTGTCCACTCTCACAGGAGAGGATTTCTTCCCAATATGCCATCTATCCCTGCCCTCTGGCAGTGGGAAACCATTCCCCCTTGTCCTGTCCCTCTAGTCCTTGCACATAGTCTCTCTCCATCTTTTTTGTAGCTCCCTTCAGGCATTGGAAGGCCACAATTGAATCAATCCAAAGCTTCCCTTCTCCAGGCTGAACAATCCCAACTCTCCCATCCTTCCCTCCCAGCAGAGCTGCTCCATTCCTCTGACCATCCTGGTGCCTCCTCTGGACTCTGTCCAGCAGCTCTGTGTGCTCCCTGTGCTGCCCCCAGGGCTGGGGCAGCTCTGCAGGGGGGTCTCACCTGAGGGGGCAGAGGGGCACAGTCCCCCCCTGTCCTACTGCCCACGCTGTGGGATCAGCTCAGGGCACGGGGGGGTTTCTGGGCTGGGTCATGTCTGGCACCCCCATGTCCTTCTCCCAGGGCTGCTCCTTCTGCTCATCCCCAGCCTGGATTGGTACCAGGGGCTGCCCTGACCCAGGTGGAGCATCTTGGGCTTGGTCTTGTTAAACCTCTGCCCCCAGAGATGCCTCTCCTTGCCTGGCTTTCATGGCAGGAAGAACATTTTGTTTCACATGTTGAAAACTACAATTGCTCCTGCACATTTGGGATACTTTGTGACATATTTATTTATGACCCTGCAGCATGGCTTGGGTCAATGCTTTGATGTCTGGCTGGCTGAACCATCAGACAGATCAGTAATTGCAATTCCCCTTCTTCTCAAGCCTTCCAGAAGCCTTCCAAACCCAAACTCACCTGACTGTGGCTGTTGTCCCCATATCTGCCCATCAGATTGACTCGGTGGCAGTTCTTGTACCAGAAAGCACCTTTGTATGACAAAGCACAGTTGGTGATGGCAGAATCATTGTCCTTGTCAAAGGTGGAGAAGGACCTTCCATTATGGTATGTCATGGAGTCACCTGGATGGGGGGGGGGGACAAAAGAAAGATCAATATCAGTGATTTTCCTAGTAGAGATTTCATGGGAATGCCCATCCTGCAGAAACTGTTTGGACTGTGCCATGCACTGCCTAAAACTTGGCTGTGTCTCCAAGTTTGTAAAACTTGTCTTCTTTTAATACAGAACAAAATGCACAATTTTTGTTGCTGCAGGCAAATCAAAATATTTTTCCATGTGGTTTATAATCCCCAGCATATTAAGTGGGTTTTTCTTTTATGCAGCTCAATTCCTGCACTTCTTGATGAAAGGTGGATTTTGGCCGTGTACAGTGTGGACAAATCAAGACCAAAGAGATGTTCACAAGGAGGGAATCAAGACCTGAAATTTCCACATTGACTAAATCCTACTAGATGTAGCAGCTACTATCAATACTATTCTGCCCCAGTGTATTTGCCTTAAGTTACAGAATCCTGGAATGGTTTGGGTGGGAAGGGACCTCAAAGGGCATCTCATTCCACCCCCTGCCATGGGCAGGAACACCTTCCACTAGACCAGGTTGCTCCAACCAGGCCTTGGACACTTGCAGGGGTGGGCCAGCCACAGCTTCTCTGTGAAACCTGTGCCAGGGGCTCCCCACCCTCAGAGGGGAGAATTTCTCCCTAAAATCCAGTCTAAACCAAAGAGACATTAATTCTCCTACTGCTGCATATCTTCTGTACCTCTATAGCCTGTGCATAAAGTTCATGTGCTGGTCACAGGGCAGAGCCCACACACGAATCTCTGGTCTGGTTTATGCACCAGCAGTGTGGAATTATCTCCTTTTAAGACAGGTTGTGAAACTGGATTTATCTCTTAATCCTCTGAAACCCTGAAGAGGACTCAATAAGGGCTGCAGGGTTTGCCCCAATATGATTACAAAAGGCAGCTGATTTGTTCAGCAAAATTATAAATCATGTTACAACAGGACTTTGCTGCAAATTCTACTGGCAAGGAATGAGGCTGCGCCAAGCTATTATTAGCTGTATAAATGACAGTCAAGATTGGCCAAATGAGATATACTGTGGTTTAATATACTTGTTTAAATCCTGTCATAAGCAAGCCATGAAATGTGGCACCAAAATGACTGGAGGATTTAAAATGAAACATAAAATACATTGATATGTTGCTATTTTGGAACACAACACCGGAGAGGTGACACTGATCAACATTCCCAGAGTTCCCTTGAGCCAGTGGGAAAGAAATCACTTTTCAGAAGGAAAAAGATGAGCATTTGCTCTCACCTGCTGTGCCACTGTACCCATCCACCCTGAGCCGGTATCTGCTCTTGGCATCCCCCACACTGAATCTATCATAGACGGCGTGGGCCATGTCCCCCTTGTCCTTCAGGTCCACACGCAGCTCGTACTGCCCCTGAGAGGTGATTTTGTGCAGGTTCTCCAGACCTGTGGACAAAAATGAGCAGTTTGTCTCCCTGTGGTTGTTTCTCTGCCATCGTGTCATCCCAGAGAGGGGTCAGAGTGGGATGTGGAAATGAAGCAGGTGGGGACTGAACTTTCATCTTTGGGGAGGAAAGTTCAGCTGTGGGGTGGTGTCAGCACAGCAGCAAATAAATAATCCCAGACTGACTGAGAGAGCTCTTCCCTTGCAACCACAGGAGCAGGAAACCCACTGGGAAAAGCAACCAAAGTTGTGCTGTGTGATCATCATCTTTCATTGACAAGAAAACAAAATGCAGCACAACCTTTAAAAAAGTGAGGTTTTTTACTTGTTTCCAAAAATGTAGCAGTTTTTCTTCTTCTATTTCCCAAAATGTGGGGCTTTCTATATCTAATTTCCCTGCTTGGCTTCTCTGAATCTTAAGCTTTTGTTGCTGGGGGTGTCCCAGGAGCACAGAAGGAAGGTGGGTTGCAGTTGCTTCTCAGGTTACCTCTGACTTCTTCCAGAGCACCAGTGAGCTTCAGGTGCCTCTGGTGACCCAAACATGACATCCATGAACTGCAGTGGCAGGGACAGGTTTTGACCTGGCCATTTCAGTCTCTCTCCCAGAGGGTATCCCTGCCCTCCTTCACCCAGACCACATTCCCCTTTACAAACACTTTTGCCAACTAAATAGAAGCTTCTAAGTGGTTCCCAGTCTTTTGAGTTTGGGCTGTCTTCATGGCTCCTTTTTTTAAAAAAGACACATTCTTGTCACTTACCTATCCAGAATTCATCCTTAGGATCTCCAAAACCTGCCACATAAGTCTTCCAGTTCCTGTAGAAATCTTCCTTCCCGTTCTGACGCCTCAGAAACACCTACAACCCCCCAGACAACAAATGTCATGGACAGAGAGGGGACAAGCACTGGGGTTTGACAAACACAGAGCTTCACAGTCCTGCTCCCCTGTCTTTACCACCCAGAGTCTCACTGGAATAGCCCTGAATACCTCACAGAATCTCACTTAATTATGCCCAGACTGTTGGATGCTCCTTGGTTTTTTTAAGTCTCTGGTTTCTCTGTTGGGTTCCCAGGTTTCTCTGCATGATGTGACCTTTGAGTTCCTGCTCCCAGCCTTTCTAACAACCCGTTTTCATTCTGTATTTCTCAGCCAAGGATTTCTCCATCCCCTCTCTCGTATCCATGCATTTATCTAGCTCCTTCTTTTTCTGTGTCTAGGTTTGAGAATGCCAGTACACAGAGCTGGCATTTGTTGTCTGGTGTCCCTGATACAATGGCCTGGGAAGTCTGGTTGGCCACCTCTCCATGTGGCTGCTGAACAAAGGCTTTTCCTGGCCTGTGCTTTAACCTCCTTCACTCTCTCATTCAAACAGAGACAGTCCACCCTCCCCTCCCTTTATTAACTATTTAGAAGGTGTGTACCAACCTAAGATGGTCATTTCAGCAGCCCCTGAAAGAGGAGAGGGATCATTGCACTTCCTAAGTGCTGAAACCACTGATCCTTTGGAGACAACCCCCTCTCTTCCAGCTACAGAAAACTTTGTTCTAGGCAGCCAGGATAAAATTCCCCAAATCCATAGACAGGTCAGCCATGCTCTGATAAACTAAACACTCTGAGGGATGGCACAGGCAGGGGTGGGATCTGCTGCCCCTCTCCCCAATACTCACAATCCATCCGCCCCCGTCCTCGCCCATGTCACAGAAGACTTGCAGGGGCTGAGCCTTGTCCCCATTCAGGTAAATTGTGTAGAGCCCAGAGGTGCTTTCCCCATTCAGGAGAGCCTGGGAACAGTCCTTGGGATAAGGGTAGAGCAGCCCAGCTGCACACACAAGGAAAGAGAGAGCAGTCCTTAAGGAATCAGCAATTACAAGGAGTTTGTTAATATGATGACTCAGGAAAGTCCACTGAGGGTCAGTGACACAACCAAGCACACAGGCTGGCACAGTTTTATAATTGCATCCTAGAAAACCTTCACAGGAAAAAGCAGATGACACAAGTTTTTCTTTGACTATTGTTTTTATCATCTGTCTACACTTCTGGAAGTGCTGCCAATGGCAGATAACTCCTCCCTGGGAGGGAGTGCATCTCCAGCTAAACCACGAAGTGTCATGAGCTGTGGTAGAGCAACTTCTGGGGTTAAACCCAACCTACTAAGCTCTGATCATGTGACAGAAGAGGGAGGGGGAATATAAAGACAGGATTTCAGTCAAAAAGAAATTAATTGGGAGTATTTTGCTATCAGGCACCATATGAAATATAAAAGTTAGCTTTAAAAAGCCAAGTAAACAGTAACAGTTGTAACTACAGGGAAATGCTACACTTTTCTTTCTGACAACAGGCCGAGAGCATCGTCACAGTCAGAACAATTTCTAACCTCCCTAAAAGCTTTTCTTTCTTCCGTCTTAACTTCACTCAGGCCGCTAACCCTTTCAGCTGACGAACTGAGTGATGTTCTAGGTGTGTCCACAGCAGAGTTTTTAACTGTGGCTGCTCACAGAGTGGCTGTTGGGCCTTTCCAGCATGTTGCACACCCCTGCCTGTGCCTCAGCTACAGAGAATTCCATAGAATCATGGAATTGTTAAGGTTGGAAAAGACCTGTAAGATCATCAAGTCCGGCCATTAACCCAGCACCGTGTTCACCACTGAAACATGTCCCCAGGTGCCACATCCACACATTTTTGGAACACTTCCAGGCATGGTGACTCTACCACTTCCCTGGGCAGCCTTTTCCAGTGCTTTTCAACCCTTTCCATGAAGAAATTTTAGCTCATATTGGGTCTAAACCTCCCTTGGTGTAACTTGAGGCCATGCAAGTTTCAATCAAAACTGGGATTTGGAGGACTGAATACTACACAAAAAACATGTTTACAGTTCGGACCACGCTTAAACATCTGCCTTAGTAAGTCTGGCACTCTGTTCACACAGGTGAAGGTGCCCTGTTCCATTTCTGCTTATGGTCAATATACCAAACAGCCCCTAAATAACCTCAGATTTATTTCTCCTCCTGTTTCTGGCTGTGGATTGGAGCCTGTTGGTGAAGCAGGGACTGAGCAGCCCTGGGCTGTGTGACTTTTCTTAGCCCTTCTGTAAGTCCTTGGTCTGCAATTGGTACAAGCAGCAGGAGGGGGAATGGGAATGGCTGGAGGTCCTGCTGGGCCTGAAAGGCTGGAAACTGTGAAAAGTGAGACAAATGACAGGCAAAGTGTCACAGTTAATTCTGAACAACTCCTTTTTCTCAATGTCAGCTGCCAAGTGACCTTCAGAGCAGCCAATTTATTCTTGCAGGCAGCTCACTGGAGAGCTGTGCTGTTAGGGCTGGAGCAGATGTGCTGGGTGGATTTGAGACAGCCCAACCGAGAAAGAGGAGGAGAAGCTGCCCAGAAATTCATCTCCCAGCCCACTGAGCTGATCTCTGTATTCCTGGTTTGCCTCATTTCAACTCAAAGCACTGATTTGTTTCCACGCCCAGAGGCAAATCAGGGTGTCAGTGGATTTTAAAGACTTCCTCTGGGTATTTGACACGGGGTGGTTCGGCAGAGAGAAGGTTCTAGAGCTCCTTACTTGTGGTGAAAATGGTCTGGATTGTTTTGCTCCTCAGGGAGCCACTGAGGGCCTGCAGTGTCACGGTGTACTGGCTGGAGGGGCTCAGCTCTGCCAGACTGTAGGAAGTTGTCTCAGGGTTTAGGATGAGCTCCTATGGAGAGGGGAGATAAAGCAGAGGAATCCCAGAGGAAAAAATCTGAGTTACATATTTGAGCACCGAAATATATATTTTTATATGTATATATTATTTATATTTATATACCACGTATATAAAAATAACATGTACATGGTATATATTATATATATATAATATGTATACACTATATCCTATAATATATATACTATATATACTATATCCTATAGGGTATATACTATATCCTATAATATATATATACTATATCCTATAATATATATACACTATGTATATGTATCCTATCATATATATATTATATCCTATACTATATCCTATAACACTATATTGTTTATAATTATATGATTTTACACAATATAATTTTACACTATATATTTTATATAATAAAAGTATTTAATATTCTGTCTATATTAAATACATAATAGTTATTATTATAGAATATCATATTATTGATTTGAATATTATTTAATATTTAATATTATGAAATATTTTATATTATTGCATTTTGTATATATTTTACATATATAAAACACGTATTTTAGTAACCAAACTATATCTTTTATATACATTTTGTATGTAGAAAATATATATTTTAGCAACCAAAATACATCTTTTCTATATAATTTATATATATAAAGTATATATTTTAGTAATAAAAATAAATATTTTCTATATATTTTATATATAGAAAACACATATTTTAGTAACCAAAATATGTATTTTATATATATATTTTATATAAAATACTTATTTTAGTAATCAAAATAAATCTTTATATATTTCAGTAACATAAATGGTTACATATTTTAGCCCATCACATCACTTTTTGGTGGTAATTATTGATGGTATCTTTAGCTATCTAGATTAATTAATACAAAACTATTCCTCTAAGATTTTTACCAAGGTAACTTTCTCTAAAAATTCAGCGAAAATTGTCTGGAAATGAGTCTTTAGCATCAAAATGTACAAGTTGTGTGGTTTAAAAGCAAGGCAGCGTAAATGTTTCCATGCTTTGAACATGCACACTGTACAATTCCTAAAAAATTGGGAAGAATTACCCATTAGGACAAGGAAATGTTACACTCCAGTCCCCAAAAGGCTGTTTTCCTGTGACTGATTTTCAGTGTGCTTGGGGAATTTGCTTCCCTGAGAATCAGAACCCGCTCTGACATTCCAGGCTGGGCATCCAAAATTGCCTTTTTTTTAGTGTTGGGATTCACACGATTCATTTTTAGGCACTTGGTGCAATCTAATTACGGAGGAGCAGGATAAAATTTTTGGAGAACAGGAGGTATTTCCAAAGGTCACCCCAATGCACAGGGATGGATTCTCCTGAGTTTACAAAGTGGAATCCCACCCTTTGGGGTGTGTGAGTTTATTCCATGAGACAGGTTTGGAATGAGGGAAAACAGTTGCTTTTCTCTATTGTGGAGAGATAAAGTCAAAATTCAGGCTGTGACAGAGCTCCTGTTTCAGGATATAGTGCAGGAAACCACTTCAGCAAGTTTTAAAAGCATTTGTGCTCAGTCTGGCACTGAAACAGGTAATTAGCATTTTAATTTAATTTAAGGCACGTGATTATGTCCCATTGCTGGACACTTCAGCGCATCTCTGCTGCCCAGTTTGTTGCCAGGGCTGTACCTTGACTCTGCCATCGAGGGACTCGTAGATCAGGAGATACCCAGTGACAGGAGCACGTGGAGGCCTCCAAGACATCACAGCTGTTTCTGACTGAACCTCCGTGGCACTTAAATCTCTGGGGGCATCCAGTCCTGAAGGAGACACAGGAGCAGTTACAGTCACTTCTAGAAGGAGTTATGGGCAGCATATTAAAACAGGCCAGGAAAGCATCTTGTCACCCCAGAAATTTTAGAATAAACCCCATTTCAAGCTAAGTTTTGGGATTAAAAAGTGATTTTCCCATTGGGAGTTTGAAGATAAAGGTGTTTACTTTATCTGAGTTAAAATGTTGGCTTGTTCCAGGCCTTTTGGTTTATAAGCAGTTGCATTGAAGTGTCTTTTGAAACAAAGTTGTGCATTTAATTATTTCACACAGGAAGACAGATTGATATTGATATATAAATAAATATGTATTTATATACAAATATATAATGTATAATATAAATATATTATGGAATATACATATATATTTATATAAAGTAAAATATAATAAAATTAAACTTTGGTTCCAGTGATGCCTTCTCTGAATAGGAAAACTTTTCCTACTTGGTTAGGCTGCACCTTCCCTTCTCCTCTGTGATCAGAGCACTGGACTGGAGTGGCTCAGCTCGTGGCTCTCGAGTTAATGCCCTGGGACAAGCCAAGTACAGTCAGGAAAATGAGAAATGTCCATGATTTCGTTGATTCTTATGGAAAGCCATAAATACGGAAACAACTGGCACCTTCAGCATTGGTACCCCAACAGCAGCCCCCAAAGAAGAGCTCCTGCTTTGCGTGAGAATCCATAAAACTGGAGACAGGAAACCCCCTCTAGGCTTCCACCAGAGAAAATGTGATGCAAACACTTATCAACTTTCAGGTATATAGGAAAAAAACCACCATGTGCTTTATGAAAGCAGAGGCAGGTGGGATAGAAGAGGAGGCAGGTGGGATAGAGGAGGAGGCAGGTGGGATAGAAGAAGTCGTAGGTGGGATAAAGGAGGAAGCAGGTGGGATAGAGGAGGAGGCAGCTCTGCCAGCAGCAGGGTGCGACACAGCACCTGTAGTGAAGTGGGTGGAGAGGGTCTCGCTCCTCTGCGTGTCCTTCAGCGCGTGGACGCTGAGCGTGTACTCGGTGGCAGGTTGGAGACCCTTCAGGTCATACTCCACAGTGTTCCCTGAGACCATCTGAGTGACTTCTGGCTCTAAGAAGAAAACACAGAGGAGATGAAGAGATGAAAATGAGAAGAGTTGCCAGCATCGTTCAGTCGTGTCATGCCTTGTTCAACTCCATGCTCCACTCGCTGATTTATTTTTTCACCACCCGGGTGCAAGTGTAAAACAGGAAAAGGTGAGAGCCCAGCTCTGTGCTGACACCTGTGCTGACTCTGAATTAACACCAGAGCCCTTTATCCAAAAGTGTGAGCACTCTCTAGTGTTCACAGGAATTATAACACCACCTTTGCTTTCCAAGAATCTCGCTCACCTCTGTTCATGGCTGAACTGAGGATGCTTAATTAAATAAGTGTTTTTAAAACACTTCCAGCAAGGCAACTCCTCCAAACACCAGCCCCCTGTGATGGGCATGGCCAGAGCTCCAGGAGTTTTCGGACAAGGTGGGATTATTGGCGTGTCTTTTGCAGGACTGATGAACTTTGTGGGTCCCTTCCAGCTCAGGATACTGCAGGATTCTATGATCTTCCTGAGCAACCCTTGAGAGCTGTAACCCTCCATCTCCCCAGTCATCCCCAACTCTTCTCACCTTCCTCAGAAACGTAGGACACCACGTAATTATCCACGGCAGCAATTGCTGGCTGCCAGGTTGCCAGAGCCTCAGAGTCAGTGATGTTCACCACCACCAGGCCTGAGGGGCTGTCCAGAGCTGGAAGAAAAACAGATTGGAGGGATTTGACAAATATTCTTGACTCTGTGCAATGCTCTGTTGTAAATATATGACAGAAAATGCCTCGGTGCAGCTTTTATGATCCCCTTTGGAATTGTGGAGCTCCACGGGAAAGACGTCAGTGCCTATAAAGGGACACTAAAAACCTCCACTGGAAAGGGAGGTCAGTGCTTGGAGAAACACTGGGAACAGGCAGAACCAGCCACGTTCTCAGATCAGTCTCAATACCATCAATCTCTGTCAGAGCTTACATATTTCTCTCAACACCCTCAAATCTGGGTTGTTTTTGGAGCAAACACAGCAGACAGAGCTGGGAAAATTAACTAAAGTGACAGCAACTGATAGACACTGTGACCTTCCAGCAGCTTGCCCTGCAAGTTTGAAATAAATCAATCCCACAGCCAGCCAACCACACAAAACCCTGCCCTGTCCTGCCTTGCCTCCTCCTAGAACTCTATTTTTCACATGAGTTTGTGCTCTCCCTGAATTAGGATGGATTTCTGTCCCCAGTATGCCTGGAATGGGCTATAAATCTCCTGTTTTATCCAATACCCATAATCTTGCTCCTTGTCTCAGTTCTCTGGATGCCTGTTAGCCTCCAAAAAAGAAATGAGGGTTTCAGGGAGGGGTCAGCAGGAGCAGAGTGGACCCTCATTTCCTGCAGGGATATTTAAAGTTTCGTTGAAGAAAAAAGAGGAGAGGGAATGTTTTTATTCTTGGAACAGTCTGAACCTTGGGAGATGTGGAGTTTGACTCCAGGACAGAAAGTGGTCTGAACTGCTCAGCTGAGCTGGACTTTCGCTCCCTCATCTCAAAAAATGGAATTAATGAAATTTCTGGGTTCTTTTTCTAATGAATTAGGACTGTAAATACATGAATTGTCTTTGTCTCACAAGTTGTTTTAGCACTCAGGATATGAAGCCTGGTCAAACTTACAAGTTCTACACTCATCTAAAATGCAAAGACACAAAGAGGGAGCGGACAAAAAGCTTCCTAGGGTTTGTGTGGCCAACAAAAATGGGATCTCAGTGGGTCTTCAGGTGATACCTTTGAAAACCTGCTGTTTCCTCTTTCTCTATTACCTGTTTTCAGAATGCCAGAGATGGGTTCACTTTCTTCAAAGCCTTTCACAGAGATGATGCTGACATTGTAGTCAACACCTGGGACTAACTTCACCAGCTTGGTCCTTGTCTTGCTTCCATCCACTGTAACAACATTTGGAGTACCTGGGAAGAGGCCAAATGCCAAGGGATTAGTGACACAACACTCCAGTAAATGCTTTCAGGATGTGTTTCCAGTTAAAGACATTATGACCTTGTACAGGTGGAGGTGATTTTCCCAGTTAGTTCCAACCACTGATGTCAAAGGGCAGCCTCACAGTAAATGATGCCATGACATCCAAATCTAAGGCACTGGTTTGTGTTCACTGAGAGAAAATGAACATCTCTAGTGGAAGGTGTTTCTGCCCATGGCAGGGGTTGAATGAGATGAGCTTTAAAGTCCCTTCCAGCCCAAACCAGCCTGGGATTCCATGATTTCTGTTCAGAACAATGTAATTTTACAAACAAGGTGTAAGGTGAAAACACAGAATTGTCTACATGGAAGTTCAAACACCTTCAAGGACAGGACTTGCCCTTTGGATCTGATAAGGGATGAATTTTTTTCCTTCACCCACCTCATTTCAGATAAAGACATACTACATATTATTTTAAGAGGTGGTGCATGTGTGGCAGAGAACTTAGGACACTTTTTCACTTCACATTCTGGATTTATTCCAGGAAAGCACTTGGACCATTGCCTATCTTTATGACTGTGGATTCCTTTTCTTCTATGGGAGCAGTAAATATTTAAAGTTACATGTGTGCTTACAGCCTGTATTGTCTAAAGGCCTAAATCATTAATTGTCTTTGTCAACAGCCTGACTTCTTTGGTCCTGACATCTTTAGTGTTTGTTCTTCAGCTGTTTCCCTTCAAAGATGTCCCAAAATTATGCTAAAATCTGTTTAAGCATAGGAAGTTTTTAAGTTGAACACTAAACCAGAGCTATAATGGACAGAATGAGACAACCCTGAGGAACACTAAGTAAAATCACTGCACTGGAAAACTGTTATAACCATGGATTAGGATAATTACTTCCAAGGGCCATCTTTTCCAATATGTTTATATCCTAAAGAGCCTACCAAATAATGAGACAGTTTGGAAACAGGAGGAGGCTCAGAGAGAGACTTCAGGAGTGCAAACATTCCAGCATCTCCCTCTGAGCTCCCTTACGAGACTTGTCCATGAGGTGTGGACACTGTTTGGACAGGGGTTGGCTACACATTCCTGGTGTGATCATGTAAGATCATGTGGGAGCTGCACAGAAAGAGGAATGTCAGCACAGCAAACCCCTCTTGCCTCCCTGTCCCTCCTGCAGCGACTCACCTCCCGTGACAGGGACGTAGGAGATCCTGAAGTTCTCCACTCGGGAGCGGGGGGGTGTCCAGCTGACTGTGGCCGCGTTTTCCGTGATGTCAGAGAAAGAGATTCCCTTGGGAGATCCAACAACTGTCAGCAGAGAACAGACCACATGGAAAGAAAGGGTAAATAATCTGTTTATCAGTCCTTAGTGCTGGAGCACTGCTTTGTTTTATCCCTTTATCATCAGAGCTGATGTTCTCAAAATTCTGTCCTAAACAACACCCATGTAGGGAGCACCAAACTCTTTATGGTTTTATTACCATTTATTTAGCAACAACCTGTTTGATCTAAATTTTCAGTTTTCAGGACCACCACTTAAAAATACGACATGTACCCGCACAGAATTACCAGAGATTTCAGTGTTACAGAAAAGGATGGAGGAACTCACCCAGAAATGCCATCCTATTACCCAGGAAATTTTGTATTTACTATTTCTACCTCAGTTTCACTTGGATGATTTTTAGACCTTCCACTGAGTCCCAGAGCCCTCAGTGATACACAGCAACATCAGCCCTCAGCAGAGAACAGATCTCTCTTTCTAAGCATAAAGTTTCTGCTACAGGATGCTAAAGGACACCTGACTCAGTTGTGGGAGTCCATCAAGGTTCCTCTCAGATACCCAGTGCCTGGAAACTTCTGTTGGCTTCAAACTAGAAGCAGCAGGAGTTTCTTCTTGAAATCTGTCTCTGAGCACGTGATTTTTGTTGGGTACATTCAAGCACATCCATCTTGAGGACATCCTGGTACAACGATCACGAGGAAAGCACTTGTGGCTCCACTGCAGCTCTTTGTCCTTTCCCTGTCTAAACCTGAGCACTGATTTGTCTGTATAAATTAGGTTAGTAATGGCAAACAAAGCCCAAATTTTACCAAAAAGACCCAAACTTAAGATGAACCAACAGGTATCTGAAGTATTCCAGTCTGAGGCTTAATTAAACCCCTGCAAAACAAGCATGGAAAAGGCTTCTGGAAGGACGTGGTGGAGAGACCTCCCACTTCAAGGTTGACATTGAGCAACTCACTTCCAAACTTCCCAGCTTTTTTGGCTGTAACCAAAACAACCCTGATGTATTAAATAAATAGCACACCCAGAGTAGGCCCTTAGCACAAAGAGGAGAGATACCAAACATCAGCCACAGTGAGAGGAGTGGAGACATGCTGAAGGCAGGGGAAGGGGGGCAAGAGGAGAAATAAAAAGGGACTGTGCTTGAAATAGCTTGGAAAGAACGTGTCTGCTGGAAAGAAGTCAGAGGGCTGTTTGTTCCATGTGTCCCCAAAGCTCCAGCAGCCTTGCACTAAATCAACTGAAAGGCAAGGAAAGAAAAACAACTGAGCCCTCCAGAGAAATGTAAATTATTTCTCTGGAGCTCACCAGACATGTTGGGTTTGTGGGGTTTGCTCATGTGGAAAAGTCAAGGAAAGAAAAGAATTAAAGATAAAGCAAGGTGGGGCTAGAAAGGATCTGTGGCACACAAAGTTAGTGCTGAGTGAGGGACAGTCTAAAGGAGACTGAAGAGCCCAAAGAAAAACTGGGAAAGAGAGAGAAGTGAAAAATCACATTTTGCTTCACATTAGAGGTGTTCTAAGTGGCTGAAGAAAAGTGCTCTTTGGAGGCCAAAGAGATGGACCAGCACTTGGTTTCATACACATGGGGAATTCCAGCCTTTCCCAGAAAATAAAACAACCAACCCATCCCACTTGGACTCTGCTGGCCACGCTTCCAAGGGCCTCATGCTTGTTTTCTGTACCAGGTGAACTGCACAGCAAACAGCGGTAAGAGCTTTGACTGTGTGAGTTTTCCACATTCCCAGGTCCCCCAAGAGCAGCAACTTTTCTGGGAGAGAACCTGGCAAAAATAAAGGTGTAATGGACCATCAGAGCATCAGTCCTGGAATGAATCCCAGAGATGTAAGAGATTTGTACCTTTGAGCACAGGGAAATTAAAAAGGAACAAAGGAAATCATCTTCTTGAGCTTCCTGAAAACCAAAATTAAGCAGGCAGAGAAAATGGTCAGTGTGTTTCTGACTTGCCATTCCTAACGAACCTCAGCTCATCTCTTGGGCAGGTACAGGTAATTAATTACCTTCATCCTCCAGCATCTTTCTCCAAGAGCTGTATGAGAGAGAGAAACCTCCCCACGGGGCTGCTGAAGCCCCCATGACACCAGAGTGACTGCTCTTCATTAGGGATGGGTTTTGCTAACTGTTCTTTCATTCCCAACAAACCAGAGGAGTGTGTTCACTGACTTTCTTCTCCTGAGCAGCAGGTTGCATTTATCATGTATAAAGAGCATGTGAAGTGTTTTGGGATCATCTCAGAGGAAAACTGCTGTCACAGTGTGCAAAACATCATTAGAAGAAGAGGAAAGCAGCAGCATGAGACCCACAGAGGGCATGAAATGGCCCAGAGCTGTCGTCTCCTGGTGGAGACTGAATTACACTTTAATTGACATTTTACAGGTGAATTTCTGAAAGACACCAACTGTCCCTCTGAGAGCAGCAGTGGATAAATTCCCCTGATCAGAGCCTGCAGACGTGTGTGCCTTGCACTGTAGTGATTTTATCATGAGTGTTTCCTATGGCAGAATTGAGGAAGGTAAAATGCCAGACTCTTGCAGAGGGCAGAGGGAGAGGGTACCATCCCCACCCCAAAGAGGATTCAGTCAGCAGTTCTGGGGGGAAATTGTTGCTGTTCAACCATGGACATGAGTTAATTAAGGAGGAAGAACTCCTTATGATGGGCATGGGAAGACATTTATTCTCAACTCCCATGCCCAGTAGTTTCCCATCACATTCCTGGTGTGATGGGAGGAAGGGAAATCATCTCAGCCTCCAGGCAAGTTACCAGCTGCAATACCAGCACAGGAGACATGGAAAAATGTTATTTTACTATTTCCTCTACTAAAACTAAGGATTTTCTAGCTGATTTATTCCTTTCTCACTTGTACAAAGCCCAGAATCAAGTATGGCTGAATATAAGCCTGACTGAATTACCCTTTCAGGGAAAAATTATTTCTTTGCAACCACACTGGAAATGCTATAAATATACATGTGTTGGTGCGATAATCAACTCCTAAAAAAGAAATTAGTTAGATGCCTTGGCAGCCCAACCACCCCAATGTGGTGTAACCTGCAGTAGGAATTATTTAGCTGGATTTTTGTGGCTCCAGTTCTATTGTCAATTATCCATGGGCTATTTCCAGCTGACAAACATCTTTTGGGTTATTGGCTTCAGGAGGTGACATAAATCTCCCTGAAAGAACTGAGTAAGAACATAGTCATGAGGAAAATGATAACTCTTGGTGGTTTACCATAAATATCCTGGAAGTCAGTGAAAATGGGGACATGCTGCTAACAAATGCTGCGGACTTTAAACATCCCTCTGCATTAGGAGTGGAACTGCAGGAGCCTGGAGAGCAGAGGTTTGTGATGGATGCATGTTCTGCTTCATGTAAATGTCTGGGTGAGGGTATGTGTGCCCTGGCTGTTTATCCAAGGCATGTGATGGCAGCCAGTGAAGCTGGTCAGAAATGTGCCTTTCTGTGCTAACAAGTGGCCCCACAGACATCAGGGGGTTATTTCGGGAAAGGCTGTTCAATACTGAGCTATTGCTGCCCTTTCCTTGGCTACTGCCTGGAGTTCATTGCTACAGCTGGGCATTTCTGTTGGCTTCCTCACACACTGGGAATCATATCCTGAGCTGCAGGGGCCCACAAGGATGATCCAGACACCCCAAAAATCCCACCCTGTCCCTCAGAGCTTTGTCCAAACCCTCCTGGAGCTCTGGCAGCCTTGGGGCCGTGCCCACTGCCCTGGGGAGCCTGGTCAGTGCCCACCA
>JAWWEU010000038.1:8505723-8544066 GCA_035583155.1 Acropternis orthonyx | reverse complement strand
AACCTGACCCTGCCCTGGCACAGCTCCAGCCATTCCCTGGGTGCTGTCACTGTCACACAGAGCAGAGATCAGAGCTGTCCCTCATGAAGAAGCTGCAACCCCTGATGAGGTCTCCTTACTTGTCCCCTTCCTGTTCCCCTCCTCCTGGAATGAAGCTGATTTGAAATAACTACTTGTTCATATCAGCAAGCTCAGACCTTTTAAAACACTGAATGTGGGGACATTGCTTCATTTGCTTAAGGTTTAAATATGTTTCAAGATGAAACCAGGATTTTGGTGGAGGAAAAAAAAAAAAGAAACACTTCATTCAAAAGTAGCAAAACAAAATGCTTCAATTATGAACCCAAATCAAAGCTTTGATATTGCAAGAAACTCAAATCTATTTGAATTATCAACCACATGCTGCTCCTGGTAAGATCAGTCTAAGTTAATGGTGCTTAGGCCTTTGCTGATCAAGCCATAAATAAACTTCTCAATGGCTCTGGTAAATTCATTTTGTCATAATTCTTTTCTGGGGAGGTACACTGTTGTGCAGTGCTGAGATGTAATTAGTTAGAGGAAATCACTGAAAAAGGCTGATGTAGAGACAATATTTCTTGGCCCTCAAAGACAGTGCTTTAATTGCCAGACTCTGCTGCCTAATTCCACATCATGAAAGTAATTAAATTAAACCATATTAAACAGACAGTGAGGAAGCTGCACAATCTGAGACTGATTATAAATAACCACACTGAACCAATGACTTGGATAAGGGACATGCAGGAGACAGTTCAAACACGTCAGGAACAGCAGGAGCTGGCTGTGACAATAAGAAGTGCTGAAAGGAACAGGAATGAAGTAATTAATTAATTAATTAACGGGTTATACTTTTCCTACTGCAAAGACAATACCTGTGGTTGCTACTGCATTTACAGGTTGGGAACGCTGTCCACTGCTAAGTCCATAGAGCTCAATCTCATACTCAGTACCCTCCTTGAGCCCTGTTATATCCTGGGTGCGCTCATGGCCCGGGATTATCAGCTCCAGTGGGTCAGATTTCCTTTTGGTATCCCTGATTTTTAGGACAAAACTGTTGAAAACCCCGTCATCTGCAGTCCAGGAGAGACGGAATCCATCTGGAGTGGCATCTGAAACCAGAAGGTTGTCGACCTCGGGTTCTGCTTCTAAAAAAGGAGAAGATAGCAGCAGGGGAAAGAAATGGGGTTTTAGTGAGTTGCTCAGAGACCTGCCTGAGGTCTGGTTATAGCACACTGCAAGAATGCAACCACACTTCAAAGCAAGGGAAACAATCTGCCAGCTATTAAAAAAAAAATAATAAAAAAGACTATTAGTGTTATAAACATAACAAAGAGGATAAATGTGAGTGTGTGCAGGCCCATTCCAACTTCCACTCTTGAGCAGCAAATCCACTGCAGGGACATACAACCTTTGTCTCCAACATGCAAAGTGACACATGCTAACGGTGCATTTTTCCATCCCTGCCTGTGTGAAAACTTCATGTACAATAAAAACAAGCTGGTTATAGAACTGCAGGCATGCCTGGGACACTGTCAGGCCTCTCTCTGTTAGGAGAACAACATAGAAACCACTGGAAAGAGTCTTTTTCTCCATGCACACCCCGAATTTCATGCACTTCTGGCATCCATGATGCTTCTGATCAGATGAGTCCTTTGCTGTTAAACAACTGCTGAAGCAGCAAAGGCGAATCATGAAAATCCATATCCCTTCAACAGCACACTTCAATCCAGAAGCAAGACCTGCTGTCTTTAGTGAATGAACCCATTCAAAAGGATCCTGGGATACCTGAAAAACACCTTTAGTTCAGTCTGGCCAGGCCTCATTGCCTCGAGAAACGCTGCTGGAGTTGTTACTGTCTTACAGCATCTCCCGTGCAATTCTTTCTTCCGCAGACAGACATTCCTCTATATTTCCTCACAAACCTCCAGTGAGACAACTCCAGAGTTACTGCTGCACAGGCAGCAACAGGCAGATGAGGACTGATGGCTGTGGGACCAGAGGATCAGTCTGCAATGATTTTCCAAGAAAGCTCAAGTGCTGCTGGAAAACAGCAGCTCTGATGTGGTTGGAAATGAGCTGTTTTGTGGAGAGAGCTGCCAACTTTACAGGTGACAATGATCACACTCGACGGTCTGTGGGTGCAACCCACACAGAGAGGGAAAGGAAGGAGGCCATGGCAAGAAATCCATGACTTCCTGAAGGTCCTGATGGTTGGCAAGTTGGAGAATGCTGATGTGCCCAGCAGCTGTTAACAGGAGAAGCTCCCACATGCAGCCATTCTTCTTTCAAGACTTTGGTTAGAAGTACCTGCAAGACCAGAGACTTTCACCCCTCAACCCCCAACATGCTCCTTTACAGGATCCCTCATAAAGTCAAAAGGGAAACAAGAACTGCCCTGGTGAACCTGCCAGTCAGGAGGAGTTACGTGGAGCCACGATGCAGAGAAGGATGCAAAAGCCAAGATTTGCTTTGCAAACAGATCACATGGAGCATCTTCCACGGAAGAAGGAAAGCAAGAGGGGAAGGGTGGAAGAGAACAATTTGTTCACATTAAAATACCTGTGACAGCCAGAGCACTCAGGGGCTTTGTTTGGTGCCCCTTGGCAAAGCCATAAAGCACAACCTCATAGCCAATGCCAGTAATGAGGCCTTTGAGTTTCAGTTGGCGCTGGGCTCCCGAAAGGAGGAACTCCTGGGGGTCCAGCAGCTTGCCAGAGTCCACCACGACCACTAGAAAGTTGTCAAAGGCATTCTCCAATGCCATCCATGACACTGTGAACCCATAGGGGTTAATGTCAGACACAGTGAGGTTTTCCAGTGGGGGCATGGCCTCTAAAAGAATGGAAGGGGCAAAAACACACATACACACACACAAAAAGAAGTAAAAAACATCACGAATTAGAAATGTCACAGGTTCCACCAAAACACAAGTCACATTTCCCCACCAAGGCATGGATTTAATAGAAGTGCATAGCCAGGACCACGAGGTGAGGATTTTCAATGGAGCCTCCAGCTGTAAGATTTTCATCAAGGGTGTCTCAGCACTCATCTCAAGCTCCACTTAAACTCCCTCCAGGCTCACTGTGCAAGCACATTTCTGCTGCTGCACATGCACTGTGAGATAGTTTCAACCAAAACTGCTTTGGAAATGCTATGCAAAAGCTTTCACTGCCTTCCACTTGTCTCCACCATCAGCGCTTTAGGGACAAGCCTCGTCTGGCATTCACAACTCCTGCATTTTGCTTCTTTACCTCTCTATTTCACATGAATATCTCCAGCTTCAATTTTTCAGTGGTGGAGGGGTCAGAGATGCCAGAAGCAGGACATTAATCAGTCAGGGTCATACCTAGTGTGGTATGTTGACAACTTACAGAAATTCCAGTGAGGGGTCTTTTAATTATCAAATCAGCATGACTTTATCAAAGATGTGGGTCAACTCCTCAAAACTTATCCTCTAAATCTCCGGGGTGAAAAAGGGCCACAGTTTCACAAGATTCTCTGTGTGGTTTTCACATTTCACAACCCCAAAACTGATGTTAAAATTTGGCATAAAAAAATCCCTCTTAAAGGGCTATAATTTGGAACTCTTCATGTTTCCATATTTACACATTTGGGTGCCAGAGATTCAGCTCGAATTTACTCAATTTTGAGATATTTTTGCATCTTAATTACTTCTAATCAAGCAACCCCAAAGGTTCACAGTTTGGGTTTTCCTCTGGGAGGGTGGGTAAACAAACACTGAGCCCAAACTGCTGAAATTATTTTCCAACCTGCGTTCCCACTGCGTGTCAACAGAGAGAGGAGAGAAGGTAAAATATCTCCATTTCTCCATTAACCCTGGCTAGAGGGTCCATATGTCCCTGTGACCACAGTCATTAGAGACCACCAAGAAGATCAGAGGGATGGAGCAGCTCTGCTGGAAGGAAATGATGGGAGAATTTGGATTGTTCAGCCTGGAGAAGGGAAGCTTCAGGATGACCTAATTGTGACCTTCCAGTGCCTGAAGAAGATTAGAGGAAAGGTGGAGAGAGACTATTTAGAAGGGCCTGGAGTGACAGGACAAGGGGCAATGGCTTCAGACTGGCAGAGGGCGGGGTTAGATGGGATATTGGGAAGAAATTCTTCCCTGTGAGGATGGGCAGGCCCTGGCACAGGTTGCTCAGAGAAGGTGTGGCTGCCCCATCCCTGGGAGTGCCCAAAAGTGATCTTAAAGTCATCTCATTCCACCCCCTGCCATGGGCAGGGACACCTTCCCCTAGACCAGGTTGCTCCAAACCCCATCCAACCTGACCTTTTAACTAATTTAAAACTAGTTCTACTCCTGGGAATTTTTTTAAGAGTCAACATGCCTGGTCTGACCCCTCCTTGCACCGAGCTTGCAACAAACCCATCACTGCTGGACGAGATATTCAGTGCTGCAGAGCCTTTTAGCAGAATTCATATTTTCCTGAGCCAACAAACAGATTCCAAAGCTTGAAGCAGGTACCTGTCACGACAAAAGCAGTGAGGGGTTCTGTGTGAACCCCTGCCCTGGTGGTGCCTTTAATGTTAATGTCATAGGCAGTGTAATCTAGAAGGCCTGAGATGTGGGCGCTGCGGGTGCCTCCCGACACCGTGAGCTCCTGCGGCTCCCGTGCCGCCTGGGAATCTCTAACGTGAATGACAAACTTGGCAAAGGGCCCATCTCTGGTGGTCCAGGAGAGGTTGAAGCTGTCAGGGGTAACATTTGAGAGGGTGAGTGTGCCCAGCTGTGGCTCAGCCTCTGAGGGAGAAAGGAACACAGGTGAAGAGAGAGTTACTCTGTTGGGGGTGTGGGGGAATTAGCACAGAGAGGCTCAGAGATAAGGCTGGGTTGTTTAGGCTTGGTTTGCAGTGGTTGAATAATAAAGAAAATAAGGAAGCATTGCAAGAGCTGCTTTGTCAGATTTTGGAATGAAGCCACTGAAATTAGTGCTGGCTTGAAAATGATATTTTCATTCAATTTCTTTAAATAAACTCAATTTACCTAATGAAATGTGGGGCTGATTTACAGAAACACGAACAGAGCACAGTCCTGTGGGTAAAACCTTACAAATTACAGGAATTCCACACTGGGGATTTGTTGGGAATACAAACCCACAGCAATTCCAAAATAGATAAAGCAGATTTCAGGCAGGAATCCTTGAAATCCCAGTTCAGCTTCTGTTTAATGTTTCCGTTGCCTGGAGTTGTAGATACGTCTATTTTTGGAGCTTGAAGTTCACGAGGGGTTTCAGTCCTAACAGTGATTATCTCAGCACTAATCTCAGGCCAAAACCTCCCTGGACTCCCCAGATAAGGTGTTCCTCATCCTCTGATTAGGCACAAGCAGGGAATATCTAACAGGCTCAACAATAAACCCCCCAACACTCTCGGTGCTCTCCTTTCTGACTTTTCAGTGATCAGGGCATTTCCTTACGAAGCAAAGACTTTCCTTTGCTGCTGGAGGAAATTCCAAATCCCATCCCTCCCTTGCAGGGGAGAAATTCGTCCTCCAGGAGGGGGAGAGCTCCTTACCCAGTCTGTTTTAAAGCTATTCCATTTAACATAAAATCATTAAAGATTCATTAAAGCACAGAGAGAGCACAAATGTGACCCAGCAGTAAGATGGTCAGAGAATCCTGTGGCTGCTCTCTGGGCTGAGTTATTCTTTTTTCTCTTGCCAATTGAGTACGAACCAAGAATACCTTGGGAAACGCAGCCAGTGGGACACAGAAAAATAACTGTTTGGGTGATTCATGCTGGGAGAAAAGTCAGAAAGACGCATCCCACCCACAGAGAGAAATCTTTTTCTTAACTAAAACATGAACTGCTGCAAGATGTTCCAACTTTTACTCCCATCCCTCATGGCAAGACTTTTAATTAATAGTTCTCCTTCTTCCCTGGAGTTTTCTAGGAACAGGTGAGTGCAAGTGGCCCCGATTAAGGACACATGCAGATGTCATGCTCTCAACCAGTGACCATCAATGCCTTCATGGCTGACAGGTGTCACCATGTAAGCATGGTACTCCTGAAGGTAGAGGAGATGAGAGAACACCCACAAAGCAAACAGCGTTGGGTGGGGAACCCATGGAAACTGAGCTTGGAGCCCTCGGCCCCACATGCAGGTCAGAGAGGGCAAACAGAGCCTTTCCAATCTCATCCTGACAAGGCCACATTCCTTCACATGCCACTTGCATCTGGTCAGGCACGTTCCCATCATGACAACCTGACTCCAAAGAATGCTACATGCAACACAAACTGAAGTAATCTCTTAGTGATCTCCTGCCATCCTGGAATCACCATGGGAAAAGCTCTGACATCAACAAGACAGGTTGTAGAGGCTCAAAGGTAGAAATGCAAGTGACAGAGTGGTGGGCTGATCATCAAGAAAGGGTGAACTCACTTTTGGAGCCCTGTTCTCTTCTGGGAACTCACAAAAGTACCAGGTAGAGAAGAATATCAGAACCAGAACCACTCCATGCAGTTTTGGTTGGTCATTTCACATGCTGCATGAAACTCCCACAAGAGATGCAAATGTCTCGGGGGACATTTGGTTTTAAGAAAGAACAAAAAAAAAAGGCATGCAGGTGCCTCTTCAGGCTGAGAAGGACATGGAGGCTTCCCACCCACAGCAAGGCAAGTGAGGGTGGGATGAACAACTTCATTCAAGATCAAGTGCAAAGATGCTCCGTGAAAAACATCAACCATCTGGAGCAAGTCAATTATATATACACAGGACTTGCAGGAAAGTGTATATATAAGGAAACCAATCATGGTTTACTACTCTCTTAATACTGGGGGCACTTTTTCAGCCTCTTCCATTGTCTGAAATCCCTGTTTTTCCAAGCACTTCCCAGTGCATTTCACCTCCCCTCACAGTGACCTCCCTATGATTCACCAAAGGAACGATGATGAGTTGGAGCCACGTTTTGGAGCAGTTCAGTGGACAGAGAAAGAAAGAAGAATAAAGAACAAACCTGGAAGGTGAAACAGTGAAATACCTGTGGTTGCCAGTGCTGTCAAGGTCTGACCACCTTGCCCATCAATTACACCATGGAGCTGGACAGTGTAATTAGTGGCAGCTTTGAGGTTGGGCACCACATATCGCCGGGAGGCCCCTGGCACTGTGAGCACCAGGGAGTCCAAAGGGAAGTCAGAGTTTCTGACCTCTAGTATAAAATGGTCAAAGGCATTGTCCTGTGCTTCCCACGTCAGTGACATGCTGTCTGAGGTAGCATTTGATACACTGAGTTTGCTAAGGAGAGGTTCCTCTACTACGGGAAGAAAAACAAATGGAAATGTATTGCAGTTATTAAAAGCCAAAGTGACAAAATACATTGATATAGAAGCTTGAATTCACGTGGCCTCGGGTGACAAAGGCCATCTAGGCTTGTGTTTGTTGATGGTTTTCACATCATCACCCTGAATATGTCACCCATCATTCAATGAGGATGTTCAATCTGCTGCTGATGCTGGAAACTGCCTTATCTCACAGCTGAGATTTGATATCCTGCTTTAATTAACCAAATTCATCTATTGCTGTGACAAATTGCTATGGCTACTTTCCCTAAGATCATGTCAGCAGGCAAAAGTTGGTGGAGATATTCAAGCACCGCAATCTACCTACAATGAGGTTGCACCTTCCGTTTCTGTAGTCTGGTCCTCACCTTCCATTCTCATACTGGCCTTGGCAAGAGCACACTGAACATTTGACTTCCCTGTCTTTTCTGGAAAAGCTGGCAACTGTAAAACCTTGAGATGTGCAACATGCCAACAACTAAATGCCTGCCTGTTTCAGTCACTGACATCAAGTCAAATGGACTTTTTCAATCTCTCATCCAATGTAAACTGAATACTGAAGTTGTTTTCAAGCAATGAATGTGCCTTGCAGGATTCTGCTGGCACAGACTGAAACGTGCCTGACATCCATTTAGAGACTCAGGATAAAAACTGTGTGTAGAGTTCAGGTTGTGTGAGACAAATAGTGTCTCCTCTGGGCCGTGTGACAGATGCGAACATGTGCTGAAAGGTGAATATAATGAATCATCTCCCTCTTGGTCCTTGGGAAGTTTGTTTTGCTTCTCATCTGCCTCAGAGGTTGCCCCAACTATAATAAGCTTGAACAAACTTATTGAGTGACTGAAATCACAGCACAGTGTGATTGACTGACTCTGCTGGGTGGGATGGTGGGGTAACATTCACAGTTGAAAAGGTGCCAGGCTGGTCTTCCTTAGAAGCAATGAGGTAGAGGATTTGGCAATGGGTGGCCTGATGAGGTGGATGAGGGCAGGGAAAAGGGCACAACCTGTAAGGAAGAGTTAGAAAAAATGAGAGTTAGCATGGAGGTGGGTTTCTGTACCTGTGGTAGCTGCAGCACTTATTGCCTGTGTGCGGAAACCCCGAGCCATCCCAGAGAGGTAGACAATAAAATCAGTGCTGGGGGAAAGCCCTGAGATATGAGCAGTTCTTGCATTGCCTGAGAAGTTGAACTCCATGGGCTCCAGCAACCTGTTAGAATCAATAATTTCGATAGTAAAGATGTCGAAGTCCCCGTGGCTGGTTGTCCAGGAAAGGTTGAAGCTTTCGGGAGTAATGTCGGAAACCATTAGCTCACCAACTTCGGGGTGCTCTCCTGAGGAGGGAAACAACACTGGTGAGAAGGGACAGCCCTGCACCTCCTCCTGCTGCTCAAAAATGCTCCTCTTTGCCCATGCTGGCAGCACTCCAAGCTGGAGAAGAGGGTGTGAGTAAAAGCTTGCTATGAGCAGATGGGTACTAAGGGGATGAAATCAAACAAAAGCATCACAAAATGTTAAATAAGGGGAAAGAAAAAGAAGCATTAAAGCCATGGCTGGTCCCCTTATCTGAAGGAGCAGCCATGCATTTTTGAGGTCTGGGCATGAAAACAGATGCAAAAGAACTTTTCTGAATGCTCCCAGGGCATTTGGAAAATTCAGCTCCCAGTTTTAGGAGAAGCTAAAACTGGAGGTATTGCTTGAACAAAATGAAAAGTTGAGGTTTGTTTACTCTTCTACTTTCCCTTTCAGCTTAAGCCTATGAAAGCTGGTTTGTAATTTTGGAGCTGGAGCCAAAATGCAAAACAGGGATAGCTTCCTCTCTGTGGACATCCCTGCAGTGCTGCAGGAAAGTTCAGAAAATTCTGACAATTGGAAGTCCCCAGAAGGGAAAATTCTGAAAAGTCGGGTGCTGGGCATGACCCAGAAAGGGAAGGGAAAACCTCAGCAGGGAATCTTCTGCTGTTTTCATTGGTTTAATAGAAAGAAAGCACATTGCATATTTAGGCAGGACACCCATGATGTCTGTCCCTGCACAGCCTCCCTTGTCCAGCCACATTGCTCTGTTTTCAATGGGAATCTGCCACCAGCTCCCACTCAGGACTCTCAAAGCACAACATTTCTAGTGGGACACAGCCCAAGGCCAGAGCCTGGTGCCAGGCACAGTTCTACTTAAGCCAGGGTGCTTAAAGCACTACTGAAA
Organism: Acropternis orthonyx; assembly: GCA_035583155.1. Taxonomy (NCBI): domain Eukaryota; kingdom Metazoa; phylum Chordata; class Aves; order Passeriformes; family Rhinocryptidae; genus Acropternis; species Acropternis orthonyx. The sequence continues at coordinate 8,534,550 of JAWWEU010000038.1, read as the reverse complement.
TAAGCAAGCTCTGCTGCATCTCATGGTTTAATTCTGATTAGTTCTTACATGTTCTTTCACCCCCTTCTGTGCTGGGTAACATGTGCTTGGGGAAATCAGGCAAGAACCAGCTCTGGCTGTCTTGCAATAACAGGAGGTTGCCAAGGTCTGTAAGGAAGCCCAGAGGCAGCAGATATTGTCTACAAGAGCCACTGGAGCTCCTTTAGTGCCAATTAATTCATGCCCTGTTCATTACCAATGATCACAGCACCAGGAAGGATCAGTGAGCCACAAGGATAAATCTAAGTGGATATTTACCTCTCACAGTCAAAGCTTGTGATAAGCTCTCATTTAAAACTGCTGCCTTTCAAATGAACAGTCAGGAAATTATCTTTATGGCTCTTGATGAGTTTCATGCAACCTTCTGATAACACAGGGTTGACCTTCCTTCTTTCAGATCAGTTTTATATCACTGTAGTTCTGCTCAGTTTGGTCTTGTTGTACTATATTTGTTTCAAACCAATCAATGACCTTAAATGACTTAATATATTATACTACTCTGTGATGGCAATTAATTTTCTATATGAGAACATACAGAAAGTGTTTGCCCTTTCCCTTTAGTCAGATACACACACTATACCCCCCTGAATTTGAATTTACACAGAAGCTGGTGCATCATTTCAGAAGCAGCTTCTGAAGGGCAAAAACTAAACACACTCTGATAATGTGGGCTATACAGAAAGGATTTTTGTAATTTTCCCAGGCAACCTGGGCTTTCCCAAGCATGTACAACAGCCAGCTGGGTTTGGTGTTAGTGCCAACCAGCAGGGAAGTGAGTAAAGGGAACAGAACAAGCCATTCTGAGCTGGGGGGAGAAAGCATTCCTAAAAGGGAAGGGTTGCATGAGGGCACTGAGGCTCTTGCTGGAAAGTCTTCCCATGAGACATTTCCATGGCAGAGATGTCCAGCCAGGCTTTGAGGAGCTCAGTGCCCCCCATGCAAAGCCAGCCAGCAGCTGGAATAGCTCTGGCTCACATCCCTGTCTGCAGGGAACGGGAGCCACGGCACCGGAGGAGCGACTCAGAAAGATACCTGTGGTGGTCACAACAGAAAGAGGGGTGGTCCTGTGGCCTCGAATCACCCCATGGAGTGTGATGTTATAGGGTGTGTTGGCCTTGAGGCCTGTGACATTGACAGAGCGCAGTCCCCCCGGGACTGTGACGTTCCGGGTCTCTTCGGGGTTGTCAGACTCCTGCACCTGAATGACAAAGTTCTCATAGGCCCCGTCATCTGCTGTCCAGGTGAGCTGGAAACCATCCCAGCCAGGCTGTGACACTGAGAGTTTGCCAAGCTCAGGTTCCTCCTCTGAATGGGGACAGAGAGTCAATCTATTACTCAGGTTACAGAGCAGTGGTGATGTCATGCTATTTAATGGTGTTTGGTGTTAATGAACTTCACTGAGATGCCCCCACAAACATTTACATTCTCAGCTGGCCCAGATGACTGCAAGTAAAGTCTCTTTAGAGACAACTGCAAGTAAAGTCTCTTTAGAAATAACTGCAAGTAAAGTCTCTGTAGAGACTTGGCGAACCAGAAGGGTGAGAAAAGAACTGCAATAATAAATAATAAGCACATTAATACTAACAGACTGCTCACAGGAAGCAGCTTAGAGACCTGCAAGTGTTTTGCCAACATTAATTGTCACTCTCTATGAGACAAGTATTACTATAATCACTCTCCTACAACTCAGCGTTTGCCATTCTGAAGTAACTCTGTTATAAGGGAAGACACTGAGTTTAGAGTGATTCAGATGTTTGTGCTTTTAATTGTGTCCACATGAATGATGCTGTTTATGCTTCCAAACTATTTCTAACATAAAACAATAAAGAGGAAGAAAATGCTTTCATGTCTTCATGTCTTTTAGTGGATTTGTCTTTCTTGTATCACATTATTCTGTGCACAAAACCTTCCTGCAGGCAGAGATGCCTGGATTTTGAGTTACTGCTATTAATCTAAAATTGAAATGTTTATTCACAGAAATGAACATCCCCAGAAGCCACCACAGGGGTGGCCAAAGAATTTGGGAACCATCAGAGCTGACTCTGATGCTCTTACATCTGAAAGTTGTGGTCATTTTCTCAGCAAGATCAGAAAGCTCTTTGTTACAAAGGAAAGACAACTGATGCCTTAACATCAGCAGTGACATGGGGAAATGACAGAGTTCCACCTGGTTTGTTGTGCCTCAGCTCTCACTGACCTGAAGGTTACAATGACTTTCTAGAACATTTCTTATTTATTTTGCATTGTTGACACACAAGCATTATAATAAAAACAGTCTCTCTGAATAATCCCATTCAGTATGGCTACAAATTTAGAAGAGATGCTGCATGAAGGGAAATGGGTCTACTTTGTCAGTCATAAACTCCATCTTGAGCTTTATGCATACTTTATAAAAGAAGATGAAAGAGCCTTGGAAAAAATGAAAATTAGGCTCAGCAGCATCACTCATGTAAACCTGGTCCTTGTAAAAACAAAATGATTGTTGTTTGACTGCTCAGAGCATTCTACAGGCAGCTGGGCTTGGGTTTCCAGAGGTTGAGTAGTCATATATCACAATTATATTCAGAGAGATTCATTAATAAATCAATAAACTGTGACAGCTCAGGAACACAAAAGTTTTGATGAGCTTTTCCCATCCTGCTGGAAGGAAAAAGATTGTTTATGAAATAACAATGATGTTCAACAACAACATTAGGTGCATTAATCCAGAGCTGTCTGGCTTTTTTGGGAACAGAAAGGAGATTCATTGAGGTAAAATATGAATCCTGTCAAAATATCACATATCTGGAAAAGAGAAAGCAGGGCAGAAAAGGAACTGGTTGTATCAGAAATAATGATCTGTGGGTGGCAACAGAAACAAATAAAACCAACACATTTCCTTAAAATGAAACCAAAGTTAGAGTAAGGTTAAATCTTTTCAGTAAAAGCTGATTATAATAATTAATGCAGTAGTCAGCACAGGTTAAAACAATTCAGATTGCTCAGTTTCATTCTCCTCCAAGATGCAGAGTCCCTTTTCCTCCCATTTGTTTCTCATGCATGTCTGAGACAGAAGCAACACAACCCCCTCATGCTCTCCAGGACCAAGAGATTCTCATATGAAATCATGCACCAAACTGGACTCTTGGAGACCTCCCAAAGCCTCATCAACACAGCACCCAAAACAGACGACAACATAATCACAATGTCAAGGTAAATATCAAGGGATGATGTTTCTTATTAAAACATAAAAAAAGAAAAAACCATTGAGAGATGAGACTGTTCTGGCCTTGGAGTGGGTGGGAAACAATCTGTGAGTTTCTATGTGAGTGTTTTACCCCATGCTGGCAATTTGGGTTTGAGGGATGGACAGATGCAGTCGTTGGTCTCCAGATCTGAACTTACACACTGGTACATTACTGAACTCAGCCCTGATCCCTCATGAAATTCATGGAATGGGCTAAGGGAGGGAAGTTTTTGGAAAGGTAAACTCTCAATATATTTCAAGCATTTTTTTTCCTCTGACATCACCACTCCCTCGCCAATGCTGCAAACCCCTTGCAATCTTTGTTGCACTTGAACCACAGCCCAGAGAAACACCTGCAGCATCCTGCTGTTCTCACACACCTTACCAAGAGCAGAGGCATCAAAATTTCTCTTTGCATGCAGTTTGAAAAGAGAGATTTGATGCTACATCACCTTAAAAGCTGAGTGGGGCATTGTCTGCACCACTCAAAGCTCTCATTCCACAACAATAAGAGTTTCATCCCATGCAAAAGGAAGAATAAAACAATTAAGATGAAGCACATCTCTCACAAAGCTCAGAATCTCTGCAGTGGAACAGCCAGTTGGAAATTAAGTGCATTTTAAAGCAGCAAAGGAACATGTGGCTAATGAATCCATGGCAAATACCTGTAGTAGCTATGGCTTCCAGGGACCAAGAGAGTCGGCCTTCAGTGCTTCCATGGAAGTTAATCTGGAATTGTTACCAGCTGGGAGATTGGGAATTTGTGTTTCTCAATGGTTTCCCAGAAAACAAAAAAAAAACAAACTCCTGCCTTCTCTTTAAGTGGTCAGGTCTTTCAGAGTGACAAAGAACTGATCAAATACCTCACCATGTGCTGCCCAGGGCAGGGGGAAACTCCTGCAAGTCCTGTGGGTTCAATTCAGGTCATAATGAGCAGCAGCAGAAGCTTCTGAGCTAGGCAAATCATGGGGGCACCAAAAACAGAGCAGGAGAATCTGTGCTGGGGGTTGTTAAATAACTGAGGGTTGGGGGGATTTAATGAGGTACCCAGTGATTGATTCTCCAGGTGGTGTGACTAGAAGTGCTAAACAGAGGTAAATTACAAGTTAAAATTTCCTGATGATAACCCCCCAAATATGCCAAACAACATCTGGTCCAACACAGTTCATGTGCTTTGCATTGAGGAGCTCCAAGAACAGAGAAAACAGGTGGGTTCTCCTTTTTTTTTGGAGACTGAATCCAGGCCACAAGCAGAGGCAGCGGCACCAAGCACATCAGGGTGGTCCCAGAGCCACTCAAACCAGCAGATTAACCAGGGAACACAGAGAGGAGCTGAAATGCTCCCGGCAGAGAAAGGGGCCCATCCTCAGCTGATGTCAATCAGTTCCCTTTGATGACTCCAAAGAACTTTTCTAATTTACATCAGTGAGGATTTGAACCCTGAGACCCAAACGTGCCTTTTATCTTCACTGCAGCCCATCTGATACAAACCATGAGTGGAATTCATGCCAAATCTGGCAAACATATCCAAATCCTGGCTGAGAAATCAGCCACAGCAGAACCATGCCAAAAGCATTCTATCCAGTCAAAGGCGGGCTTGGAAGAGTTATCCATTGGGATACATGCAGAAAACAGCGAAAGGGGACACTAGGACAGAAAGATCTTAAGCAATCTTTCGTTAAAGAGATCCCAAGGAATGGAAAGGCAACATGCTGGAAGATCTGTGACTATATCCTGTAGCACAGCCAGATCCTGGAAATCTGAGCACTGTGGCATCACAGAGAATGTGTTTGTGATCACAACCACAAGGCAACAGGCAGGTGATTTCTCTGACATGCAGAATTATCTCCTCATTAGTGAAAACCCACATCATTTCACACCTCAGCGACTTCCTTGCTTTCATGCTCCACTTGCATTCAATTAAGAGAGAGCAAGTCATCCAGCAGCATCAATCAGCTCAGCACAAATATGTACTCAGGATTCATTATCTGTCTCCAAATTCACACATTTATCAGAAAGAAATATATTTCCAAATAAGTAAAATCAATTAAAACTGTTTTCAAATAAATTCAGAAATGTTATCTTGAAAATATACTCTCAGGACAAGCACAGGTGTAAACCCATTCTTTTCTGCTCATCTCCAGGAAGGAGAGAAGCCTGTAAGGCAAACAGTGATTTATGGTTACATATATCATTGGTATTCTAGACTTGGGTTAGGACTGTCCTTAAATCACCCCAGACATGACTTGAACTAGGCTGCAACCTGGAAACAAACATGTTTTCATCACATCACAGCACCTGCAGTGGTGGCCATGAACATCACTCCCTCTTTTCTCAGTAAACCACTGTCAAAACTATTATCTGACTCCACCAGGGATGCTGAGCATCTTTCCTGGCAGATTAAGTTTCCCACTGGTCAGCACTGCAGTTTCCCATCAAGCTGCTTCCCCTCATCACTCTTCCTAATGTTTCTCTGAGTTTGTATAAAAAGGGTGGTGCAATCTAAGACTAGAGAAGCCAGGAGAGGAAGAGCGACTGACGCACAACACAGACAAGGGCTTCTGGTAAACAGCATAAATCTTCTTAAAAACATTCAGCAGGATGGACAAGTTCCTTCTCCAAGCCACACTTGGATGTGCAGACTCACTTCCAGAGGCAAGACGGTATCACATCCATGATCCATCAACAGTTGCTGCACAATCTGAGTCCCCCAGCTGAGGAATTCGAGCCTGGCACTTGGTTTCTCTCATGTTCACTCATTTATCTCCCCAGGCCTCTCATGCCTGATGTATTCCTATCCCTGCTGCTCCAGGACCTGCACTGTGCTCTGCAGGCAGGGCTCCAGAACCAGAGCAGGGCAGAACAAAGCTGCAGTCTGACTGCTCAGCTTCCTCAGGGCTGGTTTACGTGCTCACCCTGAGGATTAGCTGGTGATCTGATGTAACATGCTCAGGATGTGCTGCCACAAAGGTCCCCCCAGTGAGTGAAATGGCTCATTTTCTCTGATTTCTGAGTCAGACTTCAGTGTGGTGCTGGGTGGGACCTTTGTGATACCTTCAGGAGTAACAGAAAGGAGGCAGCTGTTGTAGCCACAGTTTCCAGGGGCAAAGAGCTCTGCTCTCCAGCCAATCCATGCCCCTTGATTTTATGGAAGTGTTAGCTTGGAGGGCAGGGGTTCTCTGGGCAGGAAAGTCTCTGCAGTGAGACTTGTACTCCACCACAAAATTACTCTACACTCCTGTATTCACACACCACGAGGCACTAAGCCTGTGGTTTCTTACTCTTGAGACCACAAGGTCCCTCAGTGCATCTCCTGCATCCCTGATGTCTCTGGAGCAAGAAAACTCCCAGAGCCAGGAAGCTCCTCTGGATCAGGACTCATCACCTGCACTAAGGTTACAATATATAAAGCTACAGGAGACAAACAAGCAAATGGCAGGGTGAGAGATTTAGTCTTTCCTTTTAAGCAAGACAAAATGACATTTTGCCATCCCTTGAATGCAGAATCAGGGCCATCAGTCAGAAAAATCTTAGTCACTTGAGCTGTGCTTCATCCATGTGAAGAGACAGAAGCAACAGAAGGCTGCCATCCTCCTATACAATGGAAGATTTTGTGACATGCCCTTTGCTAGAGGTTCATGAACTCTGATCATTTCAGCTGCCTGCGTGTGAAGAGCTGATGTGCCCAAGTAGGTAACAGGGAGGATGCGAGAGGAGAGAGAAGTTTCCAACAGACGAGCTTCAGCTCTGGAGCTGAAAGAAGCTTTACTCTCAGTGCTACAAGATTAACTGTGCAAGCAAATAAAAATACTGTGTGGGAAACTCCTGAATCCCTTCTGGAAGAGAAGCCTGACTGAGCCATCAAGAGGATGAGAAGAATGTGAGATGAAAAACTGGCAATCTGCTGAAAAGAAAAACTCAGCCCTTTTGCAGTTGCTGGTTCCCTTTTCAGCAGAGAAAGACCCTTTAAAGAGCAGAACTGTCTCCTCCACTCTCTGGGAAGAGCCTGTCCAGTCCCAGCTGTGCCGCTGGCATTTCCCACTTCAGTCATCCCTCCCTCTCCCTGGTTGCTCCAAGTACTTTCCCCAGCAATGCAATGGACTTGAGGTCTCTCAGAGCTCTGCAGGAGAAACAACAAGCTTTTTTGGCTCAGCCTGAGGACTTGAGGACCTCCCAAGCACTGGAAACACGGACAAGGAGGACAGACTTGAGGGGAGATGGAAAAGCAAAATGAAGAGCCCACTTGTGTTAAACTTCCCAAGCTTCCAGAGCACTTCTGCTCCCCGCGCTCATGTTTGGATTTGTCCATTCCTACGCAGGAGGGAGGTCACAGAGACAGGTTATGTCAACTGCTGCTCCAAGGAGCCCATTGCAGAGAGCTCTGTGTTTACTGTCTGCTCTGAGTAAAGACATAAAACAAATATGCCGGCCAGATGAAGGTATTTCTAATGAAAAAAAAAAAAAAAACCTCAACAAAGCAATCCAAGAAAAAGTACCACCTTGTGAAGATTTGGAAGCTGATGCTGGAAAGCCAGACTGTGAAATTCCACAGCACGTTGATTCTGCCTTCTCACCATCTATGCAGAATTCTTTTGGGACCACTCAGGCTTCAGACAGGGAAACTGAGAACTTTGGGAAAATCAGAGCATGTTCACTCCTGCCACATAAACCTTCAGATCCTTTTGTATGTTTTGTCTTAAGGCTTCCTAATATTTCCCTGCCTTGGATTGTATTTCCCTGCCTGACTTAGGCATCAGTACTGAAGGTTTCCTGCAGTTTACACCATCCCAAACAAGCCCCTGCTGTCCTGGATCAGTCTCCATAAAGCACTCAGAGGTGGTGCTGGCACGAACACTCCCAGGGAACAGGAACCCAGTTTTGATCAGTTCAACTGTATAGTTATTAATTTATAAAATCCACAGTGTCTGGCATGTGTTTTCCCCATAGATGGTCTTTGGGGAGCAAAGGATAAACACCCTGATAATCTGCTAAAGACAAGCTGATTCTGATTTCACTGCTTTGCCTCACAGGATTGAGCCTGAAGGTACATGAAGATTCAGGACTTCTTTGTGTTCTGCACTGAGATGCAACACACTTTGGGTGCAGATGTTTCATAAAGAATAAAACCTTGGTCAGCAAGTGCACTGGTCGATTGGAGTGATTTGTACAAGCAGAGATGGTAGAAATGGACCTCTTTTTCTTTTGCAGACAAATATAAGTTACGGTATTCAATGGAAATGGTGGCTCAAACCAGATTTGGGGTAGTAGGCTTTCCCACTTTTGGATGAGCAAAGTGGAAAAGGGCAACATCAGAGCCCTGCTGCCCTTGCTGAGCACGAGGGGTGGAGGGGTGCTGTGAAGAGAATTCATATTAGGCAGGAACAAGCAATGTTAAACACATTCTGGTTGCTCTTCCTCTCGGTTTTTGCCTATAGAAAACAAAAGTTATAAAACATAAAAACCCCATCCTCATTTAAAACAGAGGATGAGCTCTGGACCAAGGGCTGTGTTCTTTGTGTAAGAAATCTTTGTAAGCAAGAAATCATTGAGGACACAGAGCTAAACACAGCTATCCCTCAGTCTGTGCTGTTAGGCAGGGCTAAATCTGCTCTGCAGGCAGTTCCCCAGACCTGCCTTAGAAAATGAGGTGGAATTTTACTTGGGCTGGTCCTCTGTCACCCACCAAAAGGTGTTTACTCACCGGTGGAACCCTTGACTGTTGTGGGTTTGCTTTTATGTCTGCCTTTCTCTGCCACCAGGCTGATGGTGTACTCTGTGCCTGCATCCAGCCCCCTCAGGAGAAAGGAGGTGCTGTCCACAGGGATCTCCACCTCATTCTTCTTTCCGGAGGGACTCACGTAACTGAGGCGGTAACGATCAAACTTGGCCACTGGTCTTCTCCAGCGAAGGGACAAGGTGGTCTCAGTGGGGTCACTGACTTCCAAGTCCTTGGGGTTATCAAGATCTACCAGTTAAAAAAAGCAAAGTTGAGGTGTCTCTGAACTGCCCTGGGACGGGTATAGAGAGAGTGACGTCTCTGCTGGGTGTCTGGCCACAGCTCAGGGTCTTGTCCACCTACAGGAGGTTTTGAAGCCCCATTTCTTGGTATGGGTAGAGGGTGATGAAGTTGTCTTGGACAAATAAAGCACACTAGAATGAATTTCCCTCACTGACATTCACTGCAGCGGGCACTGCATGGAGGGGAGGTAGGAATAAAGCCTTCAGAGAATTCACCTGGGAAAAGGGGGATATTGTGAGGAAAATCCTGGGTTTGAAGGCCAGTCAGGACTTGCAACCACTGAGGCTGCACTCTCTGTCAGATCAACCATTTGGCCATCACTACCTGCCAGAAACCCTCACAACCAGAGTATGGCCAGAGTTATTACCACTGAGGACCTCAGCTGGAGATGAAGCTCCCAGAACATTGAGAGGTCCTTGTACAGCAAAAAGAAGCCAGAGAGAGGTCAAGATCTTCGGGGGAAAGATTTTTCCCTCGAGGGAAAGTCTCCCATTTGGAGCAAAGTGAAATTTAGGACTTTCTAAAGTAATTCTTACTGCATCATTTGGAAATGAAAGAGAGGCTCCACCTGACTTGGTGCTTCCTCCAGAGCACAAAGCAGGGTCAGGGACTCACCAGTGCCAGCGTTGATGGTGGCGGGAGCACTTTCCCTGTCGTTCCTCACTGCTGTCACTCCAATGCCATATTCAGTTCCAGGCCTCAAACCTAAGAGATGAGGAAGAGAAATATGAGTTCCTGTCCATGGAATACAACTATAGGCACTTGTTTAAACAAGGAATGCTGAATGTGTGCAAGGGAAGACAGATGCTTTCCTGGGTGAGCAGGGATTTGAGGTTTCTGTTGGCCCTCCAGCTGACCTGATGTTAATAAATCTTTATTCCAGGTTCATGCCAAGGGATAAAGATTATGGCTGACTGAGGTTGAATTTTGACACAGTGCGAATGCATAGATAGAGAGAGCCTCTGCATTCAAGAGCTTGCAGTATGAGCTCTTCTGCCAAAGCAAAGCAGGTTGACACCCTCCAGACAAGGTGGAAGAAGCACTCTCTGGCCTTGCAGGGCTGGTAAAGCAACTTGGAGGTGCACAGAGAAGTTTCAGACTGGCACCAGTAAATACCAACCCCAGCACATGCAAACACCTTTTGAACTCAGGGTGTGAAGCCACCTGCACAACAATGCGGAGCTGCCTAGAACTCAGGGAACTGCCTGATGGGATTCAGAGATCCACATGGAAGTGGAATGGCTAAAAAATACCTTCTGCTGGCTGGTTATCCATCTGCGGGTGTGTACAGACACATCACATGGATTTTAATGTAATTGGGTGTACTTAAAAATCATAAAATCACAGAATGGTTTGGGTTGGAAGGGACCTTAAAGAGCATCCAACCCCCTGTCATGGGGAGGGACACCTTCTACTATCCAAGATTGTTCCAAGCCCCATCCAACCTGGCCTTGGACACTTCCAGGGTTGGGGCAGCCACAGCTTCTCTGGGCAACCTGTGCCAGGGCCTGCCCACCCTCACAGGAAGAGTTTCTTCAGTATCTCCAATCAAAAAGGAGCGACCTACCAGTGAGTGTAGCTCTGGTTGTGGCTTGGCTGCCCTTTGGCACTGTGATCTCCACGTGGTCTCCCCCAGAGATGGGAGCAAACTTAATTCTGTAGTTATCAACATTGGCGTGGCTGTTCCTCCACTCCAGGGTTATGCTGTTGTCTGTCTGGGACACTGGCTTCAGGTTTCTTGGGGCATCCAAGTCTGTGACCCATCAAGCAATGAATAAATAAATAGGACTATTTCTCTTAGGAGAACAGTCTCTTACAACAATACTTTTTAAAAGGTGAAACTATCCGTAACACCGACATTAATTTTCCTTTCACATGATACTACACCAAGCAGACTTTTTTTAACATAAAATGGAGAGTTCACCAGCTCAAGAAATCCAACTTCTATCTCCTGAGACAAAAATAACAGTTTCAATAGTAATAAATATTTTTTTATTACAAAATAGGCTTATGGAGAAATATATTTGGTTGAAAATTCCATTATGAATGCTTCTGCTTTCAATAGGAAAAAGGCTGCTAAGAACAAAGAAGTGATCATCTCTAGAATTTCTGTTCAGTAAATATCTTGCATTCATGGCTGGAAGGACCTCTAAGGCTCAAAACAAAAGGTGACTATTATATAGAAGTTCAATGGGCTTTCATTGTTCCCACCTCAAATCCTGCTCTGAATGAATATTTTAGGATAAAAAGAGGGGTAATTATCTCTGTACCATTTTCAGAGCTCCCTTAATGCATCAAACCTTGATAAACCTTCCATATAGCATTCCCGGGATCACTGGGGAGCAAAGTAATTTTATAAAAGCACAACAGGAACCACTTGCAGACATGAAGAAGGAGGAAGAGCAGTTCTTTGCTAATCTGATACATGTACAGACACCCAGAAACAAGGCCTTAGATGGAACAGGAGCCTTGGAAGACATTTAGCTCAGCAGGTAGAAAAATAACCCAGAGAAACTGGCTTCTTGAAGTAGAGATTTAGGGTGTGAGAGACAATAACCTAATTCCCATTTCCAAAATACATTCAGATTCTTGGGGAGGATCTAAATATTTTGTTGAGCCAGTAAAGCATATGAGGCACAGAAGAACATTCTCCACTTTCATGAGCATCTCCAACTGTGCTGATTGTGGGTTATCAGTGAGTATCAACTCAAGCAACACAACCCAGAGAGCACAGGAGGATTGGTGGTGACTGATTTACCTCTCCAGGAGCCTGCTTGGCCTCCAGCCCCTTACCTGTGACAAAGACTTCTCTCGCAGGGTCGCTTTCCATGTCCCCTCGACGAGAGACAAGTGTCACTTCATACTCTGTGTGTGGCCTCAGGTTTCCAATGGAATATTGGTTTTCATCTTCAGAGAGGTCAATGGTTGTCCTGTCCCCGGGAATATCCTTGGGGCCATAGATGAGCTCTATGTTTTCAACTTCAGCCAAGGGTTTGGACCACGTGATGAGAGCTGTGGTGTCTGTGACATCTTTTGCCTCGATCTCGCTGGGGGCATCAAGCTCTATTACAAAAAGAGAGAAAAAAAGGTGCTTTTTAGAAGAAATCTTGCCATAAAACCCACATATTCTTATGCCTTTAATTGCTGATTCAGAGCAAAATTAAAATTAGTGCTCTCTGCCAACTGAAGTTTATCTTAATTTACTCTCTTCCTTCACTTCCCAGAGTTTTAGACTCCAAATGGAGTAATTTCATCAGAAGCAAATTCATCAAAATTCACTCACACTAGAAGCTGCCAAAGGAAAGACCAGCAGGAACCCTAAGAGGTTCTCCTTCTTCATGCATTCTGCAAATAGAATCAGGATGAAAGAAATTCTTGTTCTTATTTAGTTCCTGTTTAGAATTTCAGTTCCTGTCTAGTTCCTATACATTTCAAAACATATTTTGAAAAAGGATAAAAGCTCATTCTGCCTGCTACCTGAGCTGAAGTGCTCCTTTCCTCTGCAGGTAGTTTGGAAAGGAATTAATTTTTCCTCCATGAATTAATTTTGTATTTTCATCTCCTCTATTTCCTTTCCCACCCTACAAATTCACAGCGCTGAGCTTGGTTTTCTCTTTTATTAACCCCCTCCCTGGGTTACACCAACAGCAGTTGTTTGTTATGGCCAACAAATACAAGCCAAACACAGGTTGTACTTACTTGTTGTTATCACTTTGGACAGTCCTGGCCCCCTGGTCTTGTTTTTCACGATATGAATGGACACATTGTACTGTTGCCCAGGTGCCAAACCTGGCTGCATGTAAGACGTCTCTGGCCTTTTCAAGCTGCTGGTTATATCACCATTATCATCATTTTTCTGTAACACATGGACCAAGCTGTTAGTATAACACTCAAAACTGCAAGATCTTTCACTCCATACATGAAAATACTTCATAGAATCAGAGAATCGATTCGGTTGGAGAGACCTCTGAGATCATCAAGTCCACCGTTGTGATCACCAGACCATGGCACTGAGTGCCACATCCAGTTTCAGCTTAAAAACCTCCAGGGATGGTGAATCCACCCTCTCTCTGGGCAGTTCATTCCAATCCCTGATCACTGTCTCTGCAAAGAATTTCTTCCTGATATCCAACCTAAACCTCCCCTGGTAGAGCTCAAGCCCGTGTCCTCTTGTCCTGTTGCTGGTTGATGGGAGAAGAGACCGACCCCCACCTGGCTCCCCTCTCCTGTCAGGGAGTTACAGAGAGTGATGGGGTCACCCCTGAGCATCCTTTTCTTCAGACTGAACACTCTCAGCTCCCTCAGCCTCTCCTCACAGGAGTTGTGCTCCAGTCCCTTCACCAGCCTCCTTGTTCTTCCTTACCATATTACGGAAGACCAGCTCCCAGCCATCAAAAGAGAAGTTCAGAGGATCCCACTCCACCTGGACAGACGTTTCTCGAACGGATTTGAATCTCAGACCTTCTGGAGCAGGGAGATCTGTGGCAGAAAAACAGGAAATCCTCACATGAACAAGTTCCCATAAATAAGGCACTGGAGAGGGACATCTTTCCACCACTAGAATAATCTGCCATGCAGGGCTGTGCAGCTGAGATGGTTAAAACCCTCCCAGAGCCAGTTATTCTGTGTTTGGGGACACCTTCAGATGTCACCTCACAGTATGACAGTATCACACCTCATGGGTTTTGCCCTAGAAATCTTTCTTGTGCCCTCTGGAAAGAAATTTGAAGTCAGGTGAGCCGAATCCTGTCCCAGGTCTCTAAGGTGAGCTCAGGGACAGAAGTCAAAGAGCACCTTTTAAGGGTGGGGTGTTTAAATATGACTGGGATATGAACAATATGAAAAGGAAGATGAACAACAAAAGGACAGACAGGCAGATAAAAGGCAAATTGTGGTTAAACATGCTGAAGATGCAAAACAAATATAACCTTCATTTTAACAAAATCAGTTTGAATTCAAGTAATTTCATTGCCCACTGTGATATTTTCATCTTGTTTTTTGTTTTTTTTTTTTTTTGCAGAAAGGATGACCAGAATTTTGAAATGTAAATTATAATAAAGACAAGCTTCTCAATTTACAAAGACCCCATGACATCCTTTGGGAGGCACAGCAGAGAGCAGAACTGTGTTTTTAACACAGCCATTGGTATTGGAAAAGAATAGAAAATGAAAGGAGTGAAGGCTGTCTCAGTCGAGAGCAGATGAATTGAAAACAGAAAATACAAAAGAAATAATATTCCCCCTCAAAGAGGGATGAAAATCAATACAAGTCAATTGAAAATAGGAAATAAAAAGCAAATATGTCCTAAAAAAAGGGATGCAAATCAATACAGGTCACGGGATAGACAAAAGAATGAATACATTGAATATTAAACTCACATGTGGCTACCCTGGCGCTGACTGGGATACTCTTCTTGTTTTTCAGGATTGCAAAGACACGGATGAAATATTCCACCCCTGGCTCCAGCTCATGGATAGTGGCAGCTGTCTGGTTTCCTGGCACAGTGAACTGCATGTCCAAGCCCCCACTGCTGGTGGGCACGTAGGTGACCTGGTACTCACTGACAGGATTCTCGTGTTTCCATTCCAGGTTGACAGTTTTATCCGTCACGTTTGTCACAGTCAGCTCGGTTGGAGGAGACACTGGGAATGGGGGGGGGAGGGGGGAAGGCAAAACAAAGTTATAAGATGTTTTCAAGGCTCAGAAAATAATGACTTACCCAGTTTTCACGTTTTCCCAGGGATTTCATGAGAATAATCTAATGGGGGATGGGGAATCCGTGTCCCACAAATTAGCTGCCGAGGAAAGGAATGTTCAGCTGATGAAGACCACAGACATTTCCAAAAATCATGGGCCAGTTTTTCCTCTCACACTTGCTCACAACCTCTGGCTGACTGAGTTCCAACTCCTCCTCTCATGGCTGCAGCACAAGACTACTATAGCTGAGTCCCGAGGGCTTCAGATGTTTAATTCAACTGCCAGCAACACATGATTGGAGAGCTACAAGTCCTTGGATTTGCACAGATTTTCCAAAGAAAATCAAACATTATTATTTCAGTCAATGCTTTCAGTAGATCTGCATGTGCGAGAGCACAAAATGAGGCTGAGGCATCTTCCAGGAGGAGGAGATGAAAGATGGGAATTTCTTTTCAAGGGTATTCGTTGTCTTTTCTAGTGTTCCCAGCCCCAAAGCACTCTTTGATTACCCTACAAAAACTTAGTTCCAAACTTTCTCCCCTGGGATCTACTAAAGAAAACGACCTCATTTATAGTGTAATGCCTGGCATGATCTACCTGCCAAAATTCTCTATCAGTTTCCATAGAATCAGTGGTAGTGGGAAACTAAACATGTGACTTTATAGCTAAGTTTCCACTCCAGCTGATTCCATGATTTTCCTTTAAGTTTCCCTCAGATCTAATATACACACCTCCATATATATATATATAAAACCTCCATATATAATAAATATATGTATAAAAATAGATTTTATATATGTATAAATATAGATATAAATCAAATATATATAGATATATATAAAAAAACATGCACTCGTGTAGTAAGAAGACTCTGGATACATCTCCCTCTTCTCCATAGCTAGAGAAGTTTCTTTCAGATGCACTTTTTTTGGCATCAAGAGGTACTGTGAGAAACTGAAAGGTCCTGGTGACAAATCCCAGCTCCTATGGCATTGAGGTGGGAGCAGAACTGGGGATAACAAGTGTACTGCAACACCATTATGAGACCAAAAGTCACAAGGAAGTGCTACACTGCATAACCCTGACAATTAAGGTATGCCATGGTGGTGTTTCATCTCTGATCCTACTGGTTGGACTATGCTGAAGTATAGCCTAAAACTTTTATTCTATAGCTTACTGGTGTCTTTGTACCAGTTTTCTAAAACATTCAATAGACAGGAATTTTAACGAGGTCAAGGGTTTCTCTCTCTGTGAACTAGACTGAGAAAGAGACTTCTTCCCAAATCAGTCAAAGCTATTCTGAAGCCTTGAAACAATTCCAGAGGTTGTGATACTGTGCCAAAGGAGATGAAGAAGAGGAACAGAAGATGAAAGTAGAGCCTTTTTGAGATGTTCCACTGAAATTTGGGAGGCGTGGCAAGGGCAGTACTACGGGAGGGACAGTTTTGGAAGTGGGTGTAACAGTAGTAGGTAATGCTTTGAATTGCTAATTAGGTAATTAAATAAAACAAGATACTTTTATAACTCAGGCATGCACACTTTGGAAGATATTCCTGTGCATCACAGCAGCTGAAATAAAGAGAGGGCATTTTGCTTTCTAATATTCAAAAAGTATCTTAGAGGGTTTTTTCGCCTGGCTTTCTGACATCAGAAGAAAAGCAGCACCAGAGTCCAGCCATATGAAGAAGGCTCCCAGAGCCTCTGGAGCTGCTGGATAGGCACAGGGAGCACGCCCACCCGAGGGGAAGCAGCTCCAGAGGGCCATTGCCACCTACCATCGGCGCAGTCCTCGCCCATGTACCCCTCGTCACAGAAACACTGCCCGTCCACGCACCGCCCGGCGTTGTTGCAGTGGTTGGGGCAAGCGCGCTCCCGGCAGTCCTCGCCCACGAAGCCCTCGTGGCACACGCAGCGCCCATCAACGCAGAGCCCGCGTTGGTGGCACTGGTTGGGGCATGCCAGCTCCCCGCAGTCCTCCCCCGTGAAGCCGCTGTCGCACTGGCACTGCCCATCCACGCAGCGCCCGCGGTGGTGGCAGTCGTGGGGACACCGCAGCTCGCTGCAGTCCTCTCCGGTGAAGCCCTCGTGGCACACGCACTGCCCGTTCACGCACTGCCCGCGGTTGTTGCAGTCACCAGGGCACCGCAGCTCGCCACAGTCCTGTCCGGTGAACCCCTCATGGCACTGGCACTGCCCGTCCACGCAGAGCCCGCGGTTGTTGCAGTCCTCGGGGCACCGCAGCTCGCCGCAGTCCTCCCCGACGAAGCCCTGGTGGCACACGCACTGCCCGCCCACGCAGCGCCCGCGCCCGTGGCAGTCCCCGGGGCACCGCAGCTCCGCACAGTCCTCGCCCAGGTAGCCCTCATGGCACAGGCAGCGCCCGCCCACGCAGCGCCCGCGGTGGTGGCAATCGTTGGGGCACCTCAGCTCGCCGCAGTCGTCCCCCACGAAGCCCTCGTGGCACACGCACAGCCCGTTCTCGCAGCGCCCGTGGCCGTGGCAGTCGTTGGGGCAGCTGAACTCGCCGCAGTCGTCCCCGGTGAACCCCTCGTCACACAGGCACGTCCCGTTGAGGCAGCGCCCGCGGTCGAAGCAGTCGTTGGGGCAGATGAGCTCCCCACAGTCCTCACCCGTGTACCCCTCCTGGCACACGCACTCGCCCTCCACGCAGCGCCCGCGGCCGTGGCAGTTCTCAGGGCACAGGGGCTCACTGCAGTCCTCGCCGGTGAAACCCTCGTGGCACACGCAGCGCCCACCCATGCAGTGCCCGTGGGCGCCGCAGTCGTGGGCACAGAGCTCCTCACCGCAGGCCGGGCCCGTGAAGCCCTCAAAGCACACGCAGAGCCCGTCCACGCACTTGCCCTGGTCGTTGCAGTCGGAGGGACACGTGGCCTGGCTGCAGTTGGCGCCCCTCCAGCCTGGCTCGCACACGCAGCCGCAGATCTCCAGGCTGTAGTTGCCGTGCCCGCTGCAGAATGGGGTGGTGTCCAGGCGACCTGTGGAACAATCCAGAAATCCCCTTATTCCCGTGGCCCTGGGATGCCTTAGGCCAGCATGGCACACACGACCTAAAAAAACTCTAATTTTCCTGCCTCCTGATAGGAGAAATAGGAACTTCGCTCACAGCACCCTGGAATGCTGAAAAAATTAACAATATAACCTTAGAGAAGTCCTCAAGAATTAGATAACGGGTGTAACTCTAACTGAGCTCTGTGTACCCAGATAAAATGAAGAACAGACACACAGTTTTGGTGGTGAAACACAATGATGCTGTGCCTGCAACAAAGAGGACCCAGAAGGACCAAAGAAGGACTTCCAACAGGGGTGTGACTACATAAAGTAAACTAATGAATATGTATTAAGTAAATGAGAATATTTAATGACTATGCAAACAGTATGTGTAATAAGAAGCCTTGTCCATCTGTCATTTGGCACGTTTGATTAGAGGAGTTATACTCCAAATGTCCAGCGTGCTGAACAAAGAATGTCCTTTTTTACACCTACAAATGGGTGTTAGGAAGTTTGTTTCTGCTGCTTTACAGTATCACTCCCTACAGGACATAGTTTGCAACATGATCAAAGTTTTTGAAAGAGAGCATCTCCTTTCTCCAGTGAGATTTGCTTTACCAGGAATCCTCTAATTCACTCTAATGCCAGGGAAGAGCCCTGCAGGCTACTCGGTAAATGGGCATGATGGATTCCTCACACCTTCTCAAAATCCTCTTCCACTGACAGAGCAGCTTTCCTGACTTCTTCATTAGGGCATACACCATGAAAAGTTATTTGTCTATTCACTCCAGAACATAAAAAGCCAGGCAACAGTCAGTATCAACAACTGTGAGACCAGCTCTGTGCTCAGAGGGACATCACTGCTGAGAAGATCTGTGTATGAGCAGCTTCCCTCAGTTTAAAAACCAGCTGGACAGACACCTTTTTTCTCCACTTTTTTAACTATTTGTTCTTGTCTACTGCCTTATGTCCTGCTGTATTTTTATTGGTCTCTAATAAAGAAAACTTGGAAAGGAAAATGGTTACATTGGCAGCTTCCTCGAGGGGACAAAATGTGGAGCCAAGAGCTTGGACTGTGTGAGTTTTAATCTCAACCCCGACACAGGTTGTCACCATGCCCAAGTGCCGTCCATGCTCAGTGCCACAGCCACAAAGTGTCCCAGGCCAACTTCTGACCCAGAGATCCAGAAACCCATGAAACTGTGAATGAATGTTCCTTGCACTCTGGCCAGCCACATTCCCAGTTTTGATTATGTTTCAAATTCAACAGGTCTTGAAACAGATCTGAGTATCTACTCTAAACAACATCGACAGCCAGCACGAGACTTTCCCCAAGAGCAGCTCCCCAGCCTGCCTTACCTTCTACTGCCTGGGAATTGGGACAGCATCCAATGCCGCTGGCACACTGCTCCCGGAGGGAGGATACCAGCCCCTCCAGCTCCTCTAGTCTGCTCAGCAGATCCTTAATGTCCGGGGCAGCTGCGCAGCCACAGGCGCGGCGGGGAATGTTGATGCGGTGCGTGAAGACAATCTGGTTCCCCTCGTTCACCGTGTGCTCCTCGGAATTCTTGATGGGCTCGATTTCTGCCTTCAGGTCCGAGTCACCACTCGCCGTGTCCAGGTCCACGGAGCAGAGGGAGCCAACAGGCAGCTTGATGTTGTAGACGTGGTTAAAAACCACAGGCTGGTTATCCTCTGGCAAGGTCACATTGAGCCCGGTGTCCCGCTTCTGGCGGATGATCCTCTTGATGAGTCCACCACTGACGTGCTGGGACAGCAGAGTAAGGATGGCGCAGACCAAAACCCGGGTGGGGAGTCCCATGGTGGTGCTCAGTTCCTGTTTGAAGCTGAGAGAGTCTTATGGATGTTTGGCCTTTGTAATCAGGAGCAGAAATTGGAGAGCCAGTTCAAACCGAGCTGGATATCCCTTTTTTTCCTGACACGTTTGTTCCCTAAAAGAAAAAGGAAGAGTGTAAGGGATGAAGCAGAGCTACACCACCCAGTGAAGGGCTGTGACACTGCTCATGAGCTGCATCCTTAGAGAACAGGGCTGGGGTGGCACCCAAAGTACCATCTCACCTTCCCCAAGATGCTGAGCTTGCTCTTGTATGTAATAACACTGTATTACCTGGTTTTCCAGGGTCTCAGTGTGATTGTGAGTCAAGTGTCACCAGACATGAAGAAAGCTACAGTTATTTCCAGTTTAGAACAAACACAGTGTATTATAGAAGGTTTAACTGCGCCAAGCAGAAGACCAGGGTAAAGAAGCCTGCTGAGTCTCCTCTCAAGTCAAAATAATACTTTCAGACAGTGGGAAGTAAAATAAACATATGCTCAGTTATGATACAACCAGTGTTGTATCTAATGTTTTATTTCCTTCAGTGCTTGGTGGCTGCTGAAGGCTGGATCATGTAAGAGACTCAAGATACTGTCAAAAGGCTTATCAACACCACAAAGCTCATTCCAACCCTTTTTAATATGCTTTAAAGTACTGCAATTGTTTGGGAATCCGAAATCCAGGGCTTGTAGCCCAAAAATAAGTTTCACTATACTGATGATTTCTCTACAGCATGAAGGTAAATGGAGCTCTCCGGAGAGCTCTGAGGGCTGAAGGTTCTGGTGTCAGTGTTGTGTCATTGCAGACAAGCAGGGAGAGATAAGATGACACTCCAACAGGGGAGACACACAACAGAAACAGCAATAAAAATACATGTGTAAAAATGTCTTTTCAGCAGCCAATGTACTTTTTCTCCAGGCAACATTTCCCACTGTCTGAACCTTCCTCAGCTATAATACAATAACTTGCTTATGGTCACAAGCACCAGGCTGGGATGTGCAGCTCTTCCTGAAGCTCATTCTTTTCATTAACTGCAATATTTCCTCTTCCTCCTCAGTCTCCACATGTTCCTTTTAAGTGGAATGAGCCAGGCGAGGAGAAATCCATCCACTGACTTCCATGCAGAATCAGCCCTTCAGCACGTAGTGTGAGAACCCAGAGCAGCGATGGACTTGCTGAACAAGCACACCTAATAAATGTCACCCCAGCATTTGCTCTGCTCCCTCCTCCCAGCAAAGCCTGGCTAAATGGTCAGAGCAGTGACCATGCTTTCACTGCCTCTGAGTGAGCGAAATGCCACTAATGGGGGAAACAGCAGTTTATTCTCTATACACCCCTGTTTTGATGATAATTCATTTGTCAGATGAGAGACCAGCTTCTTCCACCCTTGTGATTCCCCCAAAGCGCAGAGATCATTTTTCCCATGCTGTTCCAGCTGCTTTTGTGAGAGGATGACAATAAGGCCTCAGACACTCTACTGAAGTTGGTGTTTTTTGTAGGCAGTGTCGGGCTCACATAGAGCAAACTTCCCCCCTTTTTACTGGGGAATAAATCAGAAGTAAACAAGCAGCAGGGAAGGCTCTTTTCTTGTCATGGAAAAGTATTCAGCTTTAAGCTATTTCTAACACTTCTCCCATTTGTTCAAGCATGTCTGCAAGCTCTGTCTGCACCAGAAGAGATCACAAGGTTGTTAACAAAGAATAACAGAGACAGACATGGCCCAGGTCTCATTTGTGACTCAGGCCAATCTCTGGATTAGGTTGCCACTTCATGAAACATGTTCAGGACTGTATTTGAAGTGGGATTTTACTCTCAAGCACTCCCACTTGGGGTTTGCAAATTGATTTCCATGCAATGAGATTCCATGTGCTCTATGTTTTTTTGCCCCAAGACAAGGTCATTGCAGCTAAAATTGGTGCCTAACCCTCGAGTAGGGGACAGGCTGCTTGACAGATGGATCACCAATGGAAAATGGAGCAAACTGGAAGCAGCTCTGCATCTAATTCTCACTGAATTTTAGTAGAAGTTGAGCATCAATTTCCTTATGGTTTTTGTAATCCCAACCTACGAGAATATGGGCCTTGCCCAAACCAAGAAAATTGATTGCACTTTTTTCTGCTGACCAGTGTGAGTTTACAGATCCCTTAATGATGGCACAAACTGCTGTTTCTTTAACATGCCTGGAAAATCAAAAACCTGCTTCATGCAAGAGCCTCTGTCTCTGTTACCTTTGCTCCTGACGAAAGCCACAGGAACACCAGGACTTTTCCTGGATACTCACTGCATTAGGGGCAGCCAAACCTCTCAGCTTATAGATGACATTGGAAGGCTTAATGTCTCTTGGCTGACATCCGTTTGAAGCTTATGGAGAAGCATTGTGGTGGTCTAGAAGCACATTCCATGTCTGCTCTGTGACCTCTGTGTTGTGACACCTCGTGGGATGTCTGAGCTAATTCATCAGATCAGGTGTTTCTCATCTGACCTGCCAAGGGCCCAGCGTGATCAGCTGAGCTCCACTCCTGGACCTGACAGCTACATACTATTAGTTATACTTCAGCTACATTTTTGGCTGGAAGAACAAAGATGACATCCTTCTCTCCAACCCCAACTCCTCAAACATATCTAAACAACAGCTCAGGCCACAGTGGACCACCCAGGAGAAGGTTCTAGAGAGAAATGGAAGCCACAGCAACTGTCAGGCTCTGTTATTCCTTCATTTTTCCTCACCTTCCCTTCAGAGCAGTCCATGTAGATTGCATTTTAAACCTCTCTCTATTTTCTTTGTAGACATCAGCTGCTGGATTATTTACAGGCACATAAAAGTCTTTCAGGAAGGGTTTACAAAAGATGACCCTTCTCAGCATGAGTTTGGCCTTGCAGTGTATAAGAGGAGCTGGGTGAGGTCTGTACCTCATCTCTCAGGTATGTTGAGAAGTTTGGATGACCAAGAATGTGTCAGCTTTTTACAAGCAGTTTGTCTAATACAGAATATTACTCATGTTGATGAACTGCACCCCTCATGTCTTCCTGCCACCCCAATTACAACCCAACCACTTCAAAAATCTTGACAGTGATTATGTGGTTGGTCTGCAAAATGTTCTGCTTGTCATGCAGAGCAATCAAGTCTAGAGCTCCTGCTCTCTCCATCTGGCCATTGGCATCTTTCCAGAGCCATCACCCTCCTTGGGCAAGACTTATCTCTTACTGTCTCCTGCTCCCCGAGGCACAACCACAATATAAATAAGAACGAAAGGTGCTGTGGCCTCTCACACATCTGAAATTGCCTTGATCAGGGGACACTTTCTGCAGGGCTGAATTTTGCAGTCCTGTCACTTAATAGTTGCTTATGGGCACCAGGTCATAAAACAGACCCCAGAGTGTATCTTTTGGAGTCATCTGGGATCTGTTGTAACATCTTTGCTTCCAAGAGCACTTGGGCAGAGCCATCCCCACCTGAGAGCAGCTTGGTCAGGTACAGGCTGAGTGATGAATCTGTGGATTGCTCACACTGGATACACCAGCTGGCACTGTAAGAGTACTTTCAATTTCTACTTTTTTTTTAATATTAAAATTATATTTTAAATCTTCTTCAGAGCACACAAACCTAGGGAGTGATATATTTGACTTTGTGGGCCCAGGTGCCCAGGGTAGAGGTGTCAGGCTCTCTCTGACAAATGTGTCCATATCCAGGTGACGTGGGAAGAGGATGTTTGGCAATGAGGTATTGGAGGTTTGGAAGCTCTGCAAGCAGAGATGTGTTCAAGTTCAAGTCAGAAAAGTATGAAGATAACACACATATTTTCATTGCAGCAGCCACGGGCTGAACTTGTTGTCTCCTCTCCACTGTTCAGTCCTGCCTGGCTCAGGGTATGCTGTTATTCAATTTAGAGTTTCCTTGGATTATTAAAAAATAGAGACTATGAATCGAGAAGCAAATCATGACCTCTCTGCAGCACAAGCTGGGGCAGAAGGAGGTTCAGGTAAAAACTTTTTTCTTGTATGAACACTAAGTGTAAAAGTCAGATGTAACGAAAGAGAAGAAAAAGACTATTTCAAGAAAAGACTCCTTAAAAACCCTATCAGTGGCTAGAAATACTCTTAATAATATGTGATAGAAATAAGATGGCCTGTCAATAGCACAGAGGGAAGGAATAATTTTAATTTCCACTGCAGCCCTTTCATGTGAGGATCTGAAATCATGTCACAGCCTGGCTGTCAAAAGCTGGGAAAATGTTATTAAAAAGGGTTATTTCTTTGTTTAGACATTCCCCCTTCCCCTCGCCCCCCTCCTGGTACCAGAACTTTTATCAGGATCTTTCTATTTAATTAGAAATTTGTTTCTTAATAGGAAAATTTTAATCAATCTTGGAAAAAAACCAACCCCTTGAATCCTGACTCCTGGGGAATACTAAGCAAAGGTAATGTATGAATATTTTCCTTCCCCAGAGACATATTTGCTGGAAACCAGCAGGTGTGAGAAACTAAATTAATGTCTGCATAGCTGAAAGTCCTGGTGTAGCAATCTAGTCTGTCCTGAACATTCAGGAGTGGCAGAGTTGTGAGATGATTTGTGGCTATGTGGAGTGATAAATATGCAGATGAGAGCCCTGTGCACTTTTAATCAAAACAGATTGCTGCAATGAAGAAAGGGAGGTGTTAAAGAGGATCTCAGCTGTCCTTCTTAAACGAGGCAGAAGGCTGATTAGATTTGCTCAGACACCCTCTACATGTCATGACTTGGAAATTAGACTTAAAAAAGGCAGGGGAGGGGGAAAAAAGAGAGAAAAAAGGAAACAATTCCTCTCTAAGCAGACACTTCCAACATTGCAGCAGGAGGGGATCAAATATTGTCAGCACATATTGGATTCAAGCACGTCTTGTGTCAAATCTGCATAAAGTAGCAACGGGCTGGATTGTGACAGAGAGGAAGACTCAGCTGGAGAAGAGCCAGAGAACACAACGAGGAGCATTTGGAGGGTTGTAATTTGCTAACCCCAAAATAGTTTTCTGTGAGCTGCTGACTGAAGGAACTTCTTGTTTCAAGAGTTTCCACCAAGGCATGACCTGGCTGTCCGTTCCCTCCAGCCCACGGTACCCAGCAGGGCACGTGTGGAGGTATCACAGCCTTCCTCTCTTTATCTCCTGCCACACACACAAAAGGGCCGCAGCAGGGATGTGATCTGACCTGGAATACTCCCTCTCTGCAGAACTGGTGGATTTTTCACAGGGAGCACAAGCAGTGCTATTACACAGGATTAATAAATTAAGACCGTCTGCCAAAGCGCATTTTTACAAGGCAAGGCTTCAAAAGATGCAACCTTTTAAAGCAAAAGTGCTAATGTGGTTTTGCCAGGAGCATGTGATTTCCGAGGCTTCAGGCATCTTCTCCAGCAGGAATGGATTAAGTCTGAAGTAAATTGAAATGTTCCCAAAGAAAGAGTCTGGGGGGGCCCTGAAAGTTTGGACACGGCAGGACAAAACACCAACAGCTCTGACTTCATCGTCTTTCCCCGCTGCTTCCACACATTCATAACTGCACGAAATCATTTTCTTTCCATTCCCAATTCCAACAGGGCAAAGGAATCAGCGGGGATACTCAAGTGTAGGTCAAACTACATTAAATCACAGCAGAGAGCAGAAATTCATAACAACCCTGAGCCGTTGCTCCTGAATTTTTTCAGCAGAAATGATCAAAGCCAAATTATGGCCATTTTTTTTCTCTCCACTTCTTTATTTACGTTGTATTCATCGTGAGGAGAGGAATTTTAAGGCAGCTGATTTTAGAGTAATTCAGAAAATCCACTGTGTTCTCCAAGGCTCCCAGAGAACACATGTGCAAAGAAGTGTTGCAATGGTTTAAACCCCAGTTAGACACTCAGGTATGAGGAGGCACCTTAGGGTGGGAAGCTCCAAAGGGAAATTCTGATAATTCAGGAATTTTCTTCAAAGTCTTAAATTGACTGTATGAGGTGGGGTAAAGAGGGTCATAAGTTTCAAAGAAGACAGAAGGAAGGTGATTAGCTTGTTCTCAATGGTTCTAACAGATAAAATGCAGTGGGATAAGCAGGAATCCACCCAGTTTTCAAGGTGCACTGTGAGGATTTACCTCTGCTCTATAGTCAAACAGCTTCACTTCTCTCTCCATGGCCAGGTCATGAAGAAAAAAACATCCTGAAAACACTCTGCAGCTTCTAGATGAGAAATCCCCCATCTGGAAATCCCACAAACAGCTTTGGATACAGACTGAGTGACGCTCCTTTAATAAAGAGCAGAATGGTTTGAAAGCCTTTGCCACCCCACCCTGCTCCAGATTTGCAGACTGAACCTACTCCTGGAAGTCAAAAGGATAAAGAAACACTGACTAAAATGACCTCACTGCCTGTGGGAGTCCAATGAAAGTGAAAAAGAAGGGAGAACTGCATGGAGAAAGAGACAGAGAGGAAAGAACTTGGAAGGGAGTTTTAAAACTTCTTTGTTGAACTAGAGAAGTATGAAGTCTGGGGATATGAGTTACACAAAAGCACCTGCTGGCACAGAAGTGACTTAGTGATGTCCACACCTCCATGGATTCCATGTGTGCTGGAGAAGTGGCCAACAGCCTCTACACCAAAAGATTTTGCAATTATAGTAGACGAACAATAGTGGAGCCACTGCTCCACTTAAAATATGGATGCCTGGGGCACTGAGACACACAAGCTCTTTCAGGCTGAGGTATTTTACCCACTGCGAGGCTGAGGAAGCTGCTCCAGCTTTGCTGAGTCCCAGCACCTCCCTCAAGGCAGCAGACCCTGAGGGGACACTTTCCTCTGGCTCTATCTGTGCTTTTATAACTCAAATCCTCTTTGTGCAAGGGCAGGCTGGCAGTTTGTGTTGGATGTGGCTGAGCAGCCACAGCCCAGAGCTCTGGATACCCCCAAAGCCACCTGTGTTTCATCCAGGGCCCATTTGGGAGCAGTCCTTTGTGGGACTGAGGACAATTACAACTGAGGGCACTTTGGATGCAGAGATGGGAACTGGTTTGCACAGTTAATTCATGATTGATTTCTCAGCCGTCACAGGTTAGAGTTTTCCAGCCCAGAGTGCATCCATCATCCATTCCAAGGGCCTTGCCCATGCCACTGGAATTAGGAACAAAAACAAAAGGAATTTTAGGTCTTAAATGAACCCTATGAAAGATCCTCTTGCTCGCTGGAATTGTGACCACATTTATCCCTCAGATTCTTTCAAAGAACAGCAATTAAAACAAATACATGGACATTTTTTGCCCCATCCAGCCCCTAAGGTCCTGCATCAAATATCACTCAGCTAAGCCTGAACTCTTCGCTGCAGTTCAGTTTTCATCTTTCGCTCTGAGGAGATATTCCTACTTTGGGGAAACTGGATAATTTTTGGTTCACAGGTCCTACTGTACATCATCTTTAAAGAAAACCATTTGGATTCATTTTAGCCTCCACCCATTCCACCTTGGCTGAAAAGCAGCACATACACAGGACTTTGCCAAGGCTGTTTTGGAAGGAATTTTAATTCATTGCTTTGTGTACAATTTAGAATTTAGCAAAGGCTCATATTTCAAAGGCATCAGCATGACAGTGCCACAAAGGGGAAGGAGAACTTACCCACTGAAGCCAACATCCATAAAAATGTGAAAGAGCTGTGGTAAATTCTGAATGATAAGCATAAAAGGAGACCCATGAGAGACTCAACCTTCTGTTGTACAGTGACTATTTGGAGTTAAATTAGCATGATTATTCCATTATGAACTACTTTGTTTCAGAAGTTTTGTACTCTCAGCCATGGAAAATCTCTCCAGGTCTATCCTTGTTCAGGATCTCAGAGAGAGAACAGACCTTTCCAAGCTAAACAATGAGTCTGGCTGGTTTTCAAAGCAGAGTAAAAGTTCACGGATCAGAGGTGGTCTTCTTCCAGTATCAGTAACACCTTTGATCAATGAAGTATTAAATATAATGAGCAAATCTCATGAATTAAATGAAAAATTAAGTCAGCTGGCAGAGGTGCAGTGGGGAGAAAATGACTGCTGAAAACACACAATAATTAAACAGAAGTGAAAAACAGATTATGTGACGAGGTGCCTGCAATAACAGGATATTGAACTCAGCAACCAAGAGGTGCCTTCCAGTTTCTGAGTCCTACAGACTCTTTTGATTTATGTTTCTTAGGAATTACCTGGCTGCTGATGAGAAAAACAAAGAAATTCTGCCTGAACATACCACTGCTATTCCATCAGGAGCCGAGGGGCAAGAACTTGGAGGAGAGCCAGGAGTGTGGGAATGGCACCTTGCTGGGACTTGGGAGATCTGAGATCATCCCTCACTTCTGGCGTTTTAGCCCAGTCAGTTATCACCCTGATTTCTAACAAGTCTGTGGGAGATTTGCACCCTAAACAAAGTTCCACTAACCAAACCAAACCTCTTATTTCTTTTTATACTCCAAACACTTTCTCTAGAGAGAGATTCTTCAGTTTGCCCCTATGAAAATGCCTTCCCTGCTCTCACTTTTTCTGCTTAAATTCTATTATCTTCATGAGGGAAGTTGTGTTTTAATGCTTTTCCATACTACCTGTATTAGAGAAGCCCCAGGTGTGTTAAACAGTAGGAACCAAGTGGCTACAGCTCATAATAAGGTTTAATGACACTCACTTTCTAATAAGGCCACAAATATAGATAAGATTGATGGTGAATAAGCAAATGAGATGCCTTTGGAGATTGTTCAATCTGGCTCAGTCAGAACTGCTCTGGAAAACTAATGTGTTGTTTAGGGATGCTGGGTATGAGATGTTTGTTAAGGCCTTGCCAATGCACTTATCAAAGAATTCCAGGCTGGTTTGGGTGGGAAGGGACCGTAAAGATCATATCACTCCACTCTCTGCCATGGGCAGGGACACCTTCCACTAGCCAGCTTGCTTCAAACCCCGTCCAACCTGGCCTTGGACACTCCCAGGGATGGGGCAGCCACAGCTTCTCTGGGCAACCTGTGCCAGGG
>JAWWEU010000038.1:8488157-8504880 GCA_035583155.1 Acropternis orthonyx | reverse complement strand
CTTGGAGACCAGAACGTCCCTGCTGTTATACCTTGTCCACCCCTGCCAGGGTGGGAAGCAACACATTCTCCTCCTCATCCCAGGGGCAATAAAAACTATGCCTTGACACCCAAACTGAGATCTCAAAGCTGGAAATCCTCCAGCTTCCCAAGAAATTCCTACCACAAGGATATCCTAAGGATGCTGTCCATTATTAGGTGCTAGAGGCCCTGAGAGCACCCAGCCAACACAATGGTGTCACTTCTTATATTATTAGGGAGGGATTTGTGCCACCTCCTGGCAAAGGGTTGGTGTGTGACCCCAGAGAGTCAGCTCTGGCTGCCAAGGCTCTGAGCACCCAACAAAACCCGGGCAGACAATGGGAGCTGGGAGTGAAAACCAGCCCTGCTCCACCACTGCAAAGCTGTGCCAGGGCTGGCTGGTGCCAGGAGGGCAGTGGCCCAAAGGCAGGGCCAGCCAGCAGCTTTTGAGGCTGTTTGGGACCAGGAAAATCTACCTCTTGTGCTGGATTTCCATACGTGTTTAATCCCAGGGACTGAGGGAGACGTTGGCAAAGCATATGCCCGGGTAAAGGGAGGTGGATAAAGCTCCTTGCTGCCAAGAGAGCCCAACATTTATTTTGGGTGTGCTGTGGAGTCTGAATTCGTGTGATAGAGTAATCCTGGAGATGAGGTCATGTGTTCTCTGAAGGGCCCTCTTTGTACCCCGGGTGAGTTAGCAACGCTTTTTCTGTTATCAAGCATCTGATTAAACTCACAAAAGACGGGCCTTTAAAAAACAGTCTCAGACAGACTTGAGAAGTGAATAAATAAATTGGGTTTGGGGATTTTTTTTTTTTAAATTTCCTTTTCATTTTACCCGAGAGAAAAAGGGGAGAAGAATAAGATGGGAAAGGGGCACCAGGAAGGGTTTAATTGTTCTCAGATGACAGAACAAAGGTCTTCATCTATTTTCAAACTGTGGCAGAGCCCAGTTACACACACCCATGTGCCGGATATCACCCTGGAGCACCACAATGCACTGTCTCAGTAACACACACCTCCCAGGAGACATCCCTGCACCCACCTCGTGCAGGAGTGAAATCCTTGCCCCAAAACACTGTGTTTTTGGTCCATTAGGGAGGAGGTAAAATAAAATGTGCCCCAAATTTTTCTTTGCCTTGAGGACAGACTTGACTGGCTTGCACTGATTTATCTCTGCTTATGACAATTATATTATTTCAGGTTAGTTATTTGGTGGCATCAGTGATACCTTGTATTAGAAAAAAAACAAAAAACAACAACTTGATTCCTCTCCTTCTGGATTATTTCACTCAGTATTTCCCTGTCTTTTCTGTTGGATGTCTGAGTAACCAAAAATAAAGTATAAAGGTTGTCTCTATAAAAGAACTGTTGGCAAGTGATGATAAAGTCACAGGTACAACTGGTTGAAAGTTTCTCACAACACATATCATTGAAAGATGCCATTTTTCATCTGATTCTGAAAACTGAGCAAAAAGAAAACAGAGAGAGAATCCGCAGCATTTCAGGAGTTCCCTTTCTCAAGGGAAAAAAAAAAATTCCCTGGAAAACATTTTGGAGGAAATCTTTGAAACCAGTAATGGTTTGCTTTGAACAAAATGGCCTATATAAAGAATAACCATCTCAATCTTTTCTTCAAAGGATTTCTGCTCCTTTTTCTAATAAAACCCAGAGCAGGCTGGACTTAATTACAAAGAGAAAAGCCATGAAAGTGAAGCCCCAGAGCTTGTGCTCTGCTCCACCCCAGCACAGGAGGGGAAAGAGAATTGGTCTTATGTTCACTCACACCTCTGCAAGTGCAGAGTTGTGCCCGTGGGGGAGTCAGATACATCCTTTAAGTGCATTTAAAACACCAAACTCAATTGTCAGGTAGCAAAATGCTTCAAAAATATTGATCCAAGAGCCAAAGGGTTTCATATTGATGGTTGAGTCTGTCCAATGACCTTTTGTGTCTTACCATCTGTGAGGACACAGTTTCTCCTGTTCCCAGGGAGTGTATTATACTATTATTATACTATATGTATATAATATATGTATATACTTGTGAATATTATACACAAAAGTATTGTAACCACAGATAAATAACACTCTCCCTGCACCCTCCAGCATCTTTAGCTGGAAACCATCCTGGCCGGGAATGTGAAACAGCTTGAAAGGCTGGGAAAAGAGAGGAAAGCCGAACTGGGGCGGGGTGGGGGGGGGGTGGTGTGTGGGGGGGTGGCTGGGAACAGAGAGGACAGACACCAGGATTTCCCATTTTTCAGATACAATTGTGCTGTTGGGGTGTATTCCCCAACTCCGCTTTCTTGTCTCCTCTAAAGCGTGTCAGACCAGCTGGTGAATTTTACCTGTGGCACTGCAGGGATTCACAGCAGCTAAAAATATGTCTCTTTATTATTTTTCTTTTTTTAAATACAGTTTTTGATGAAGGAAAAATAAAGATAAGACCACTCAAAAAGGATGCTGTTGAATGAGCTCAATAACCCAGACTGGAGAAGGCTGGCTGAAGTGATGTCTCACATGGCTTATGTTGCTGTTTCTTAGAGGTGCAAAGCTCAGGAAATGAAAAAGCTGCATCTATAAATTGGAAAGGGTTTTTCTGACAAATTGGGTTTATTCCCTTTAGTGTGTAAAGGGGTGAAACTCTGGATGCTGAGCTGAGAAAACCAAACAAATGCTCATTTGGAGTAATCTTAGTTTTAAAAAATATATTTCAGTCAACGTTTCCAAGACTGAAATGTGGTGTGACCTGAGTCCTGCTCCTCAGGCAGAATAAGGAAAGCAGAAAATATCTCTGGATTTGTCCTGCAGGGACATGTGGAAGATGATGAGGGAACACCCAGCCCACCCCTGCTGTAGCACAGAGCCTTGGTTTGTGGGGCTGGGAGGATGGACAACCTCTCCTTTATGAAAACTGGGAATACAAACTGCCAGGTGAATTACCAGGGATTCTGCTGACTGATGGGAAAATCGGAATGGAAATAAATTATGAGGTGAACCAGCCAAAGGACACATTCACATGGGAGTTATAGCTCAGTATAGACTGAGGGTGTCCTTATAAAGTGGGAAATGAACAGGTTTCCCACTGAATGGGCTCCCCAGGCCTGGAAAAACTACATTTTTACAGTATTTGAGAGAAAATCCCCCTGATGAAGGGTCTGCCATACCCAAGTCTTCTGTTCCATGATGAGATATGAAGCTCAACAGAGCTGAGTTCCCACAGAAATATGTGGTCTCAGCAGAGACTCCAAAAGGTGCTCACAGCCTCGTGGTCAGGACTGAGGACTGAAACTCAGCCATCCTGCACTGAAATTATTCTATAAATCAGCTGCTGTGTCTCTGTTCAACCACTGCTGAAACCTCACACAGGGAATGTAGGTCTCTGTGAATTAAGGATTCCGAGGACCTCACAGGGAAGGTACTGGCATATCCGCATTTCCATAATTAAACATCTTCCTGGGGAGTGCTGTGCAATTGTCAGAAAACACGGAATTAAAAAGCAAAGAGCTAGAGTATTGCCCCTTGCAATGTGAGGGAGAGACAATCACAGATTGGGAAATCTGCAGAGCTGCCTCCAGCCCTGGGGGCCAGCACAGGAAGGACATGGAGCTGTTGGAGAGAGTCCAGAGGAGGTAACAGGATGGTCAGAGGGCTGGAGCAGCTCTGCTGGGAGGGAAGGATGGGAGAGTTGGGATTGTTCAGCCTGGAGAAAAGAAGGCTTTGGAGTGACCTAACGTACCTTTCCAGTGCCTGAAGGAGCAACAGGAAAGATGGAGAGAAACTATTTACAGGGGTCTGGAGTGACAGGACAAGGGATGATGGTTTCAAACTGACAGGGAGTAGGTTTGGATTGGGTATTAGGAAGAAATTCTGCCCTCAAATGCAGCAGGATGACTCCAGCCACACATGGGACAGCAGATACACTCATGTGGAATGGCTTCAAATAGAAAGAGAATAGGGTTGGGTTGGATATTAGGAGAAACTTCCTCCCTGTGAGGGTGGGCAGGCCTTGGCATAGGGTGCCCAGAGAAGCTGTGGCTGCCCCATCCCTGGGAGTGTCCAAGGCCAGGTTGGACGGGGCTTGGAGCAACCTGGGCGAGTGGAAGGTGTCCCTGCCCATGGCAGGGGGTGGGACTGGATGATCCTTAAGGTCCCTCTCAACCCAAGTCATTCTATGATTCTCTGAAGTGTCTTTTTAACTGAGGCAGAAAGTCTGACCAGATGTGCAGCACAAACACACAGAGCTACAGGACTGCTTGAAATTCTAGGGTAACAACAGCAAATTGCAGACTTATTCTGAAGCCAAAAGAGAGGACGTGCCAAGCCAATTACCAGAATAAGATGAATCCATGGAAATAAATTACAGGGTTACCAAAACCCACAGAGGAAGACACCAGAGAAATCAAGAACTAACCCAAAATATGAGGGCAGCTGATTATCTTATGTCTGCAGAATGGCCTTTCATCTTGAACAGGCTCTAGATGTTTTATACAGTCAGAGGAATCATTCATGCACACATTTACACACAATCTTCCTGCACCTTTGTGTGGCAACATTTCCTGTTGTTACACAACTCGAGGGATTCGCTCCTGCAGATGGGAAGTGCAGGAGAATCCTCCAGCCAGCCCAGAGCACAGCGGGATTTTTCTACAAGGCGTAGGAAACAGCCGAGTTATTTTATAGGGCAGATTATTCAAATATGCTACATACAAACTTCAAAAGGGAAACAGAATTGGAGACAACAAGCAATGAGCCCAAACGGTCTAACAGTGACTGAGGTGAGGCACAAGTTAATTCAGCCTGTCCTTGGAGCTTGGTTTATTGTTAAAGAACTCAAACACTTGAGCATCAATTTCTGGAAATGGGAATTCAGAAAAAGAGAAACAAAACAAGCAGGTCAGTGGGGTGCTTTTGAGCTGCCTTCAGGCTCCTGGCAGGGTGCACAGCAATCAACCAAGTGGAGCAATTTACTACAAACTCAGGAGGGCAAAAAAAGAGGCAGGACTGTGCATCTCCTAAACACTTTATTTCTCACATCTGCAAAGTAATCGCTGGTTTTACCAGAGCTGTCAGAGGGGGAAGAAAAAGCCACTAGAAGACACAGCCCAGACAAAAACTGTGGATTAGAAACAGCAGGACACACCAGAGATGGGAACAGCAAAGGCAACAATGGATTCAGAGAAACTGCTGCTGTTCTAAAAACAGAAGCAGAACTGTAGAAATGGGTCATCTCCGAGGGACTGCATGGAAAGCAGAAGGGATGGTTCACACCTTCCCTTCTCTTGGTTTCTGCCTGAAACCCCTGTTTGCATTTCCAGCACAGAAATGACTTTTACCCATTACTCTCTGAAGACACGTGCAGGACTCTGGGCCACAGACACAGAAGCCTCAATTAGTGCCTTTTCCAATGTAAAAAACCCTCCTTTCAAAGCAAAAGCAACTTCTGTGCATAATCTCACAGCAGAAATCACTCCTGCCTCTTAAGCATGTCCTGTACCTTTTAATAAAGCCTTTCCTAATAGCAAAAGCATTCGCTTGGGCTCTTGGCTTTTCCCTCCTCGCAGCAAAGACGCGGAGCTGGAAAAGATCTACGGTTTTCTAAACTTGTCTTTGGAAAGTTTCTTTGCCAAGTTACACTTTGTCAGGAGCTCATTATTTTCTGGGTAGACGCTGGAGACTTCACTTTGAAATATTCGGAGGGCTTTGCTGCTGCAGTCTCAAACGATGAGGTTTGTGTTCTCTCTTGCGTGAATCACAGCAACTCATGTTCTGCTTCGTTTCCAGACCCTTCTCCATGGCATTTCTTCCAAAACCACCTATAGGTTTTCCAGAGCCTATTTCACAAAGTTCTAGGTGGTTTTGGGATGAGATGGGAAGAGCAGAAATTCAGGACTTCTGCTTTTTTTTTTCCCCCCACTCCATTCCTGCTGAGCAAGATGCCGAGAGCAAAGCAGCAGCCAGCTCTGGAGACTGGAGCTTGGACAGTCTGATTTGTCTCAAAAATTCATGAGTGAGGTGTCAAACATGAGCTTTTCTGCAGATAATGAGGGGTTTGAAATGAGCCATCAATGGTCTTGATGAATATAGTAAGAATAGATAAATAAATAGCTGATCTGCTATAAAAAGCAGATGCCAAATTAACACATTTACCAAAAATATTACTGAAAACTGCACAGTAGAAATTAGGAAGTTTTATAAGAACCATACATTACTGACTCATTAAACAAATGTCACACAGTGTAAGGCTGAACAGGCACTGAGACAGCACCTCTGAGGAGGCTGTTTTTCCAATTATTCCTGGAGGTCAAAAGGAAGAGGTCACCCAAAATCCCACCCCATCCAGTCAGCGCCACTTTTCCATATTTAAAATTATTTCAGCTGGTGGAGTGTCACGTACAGAGGAGAGTGATGTGGAATTCTCCTCTTTTAATGACTTTGCTGAAACTAAGAGCATGAACAATTTCCATTTATACTGGTCTGGAATAATAAAAAGTGTTTAAGGGGGATAAATCGCTACAGATGATATCAGTGAGCAGGCAGCAGGATACTTCCAGAATTCATTATGGTTATTTGCATGCAGTTTAGAATTTTACTTTGATTTAACCATATATTAACTCAAGCACTGAAATGGCATCTCTAAAAACATCTCAGAACTCAGCCATAAAAACCTGCACTATTCTTGTGGATCAGAAATGTTATTACTGGCCTCCTGTCATTAGCAGGCTTTGGTTATTGTTTTAAAAGAAGCTGAGGAAACATAGGGGTGACCCTTCACTGGACAATTCTTTGCTTTTAAACCAATTATTAGTTTCCTCAGGCAGATTTTCCGCCCTGCCAGAGCTCCTCTGTCCTTGGTACTAACATCTCAAACAGGCAGGAATGTGCACATTTTAAGACCACAGAAGGAGTTCCTTGAAATCTGACTTCCAGTAATCACCCCCAGGCTACAGATCTGCCTGGCCTAGTTCTGTCACATGTGGTAGCATCAAGAATTTGCATCTTTGGCAACCTAGGGTAGGGCAGCAAACTCCTCATAGAACAAAATCTGTAATGAAGAGAAGATTGAATAAAAAAATCAAGCCTGGCAAGACAAAATTAAATACAAATTCAGTCACAAAATATGAAACAAATTGAAAGCAAGGCATTTGGAAAATAGAGAGGCTGAAAAGTCCAGTCTGAGGGTGTTTCTCAGTGGTCTGATGTAAAGCAGAAGCACTTATGTAATGTAATGGAAATTACAGCCATAAACACAGCCCTGAGCAAGTGATTAGTGGCAATGGTGACTGAACTCAGACAAAAATCCAAGCTGCTGCTTCAAATGTCACCAAACTGGGCACTGGAACACTAATGGGAGGCTCAAGAGACCTCCACCAACAACGTCTGACCTCGTTCTCTTAACCCACAGTGACTTGAGACCTGCCTGTGCTAAAGGCTGAGCTGACAGCAATCGGAGCCGGGGAATAAAAGAAGGGCTGCGGAGCTCAATTATCCAGCAGCAGATCCCCGGTGAAATCAATGCGATTGTGTCACATGGGAATTTGGCTGGCAGCCTCTGGAGCCTGCACAGGAGAAACCCATCCCCTTGGCAGTGCCAGCTGAGGGGGAGGCACGAGGAACAATGCAGAAGACGAAGTGCCACCCTGGGCATGAGAAACGCTCGGGGGATTCTGGTTTCCCCCCTGGGCAGACTGGGGGTTTATCCCCGTATTACTCCATGAGCAGCAATCCCAATCCATATGAGCACAAACCAAACTGGATCAGCTCAAGGCACCCTCTGCAAAAAGAAATTGCTCTGCTACATAACTAAGGCCATGCCAGGCATGTGTACTATAAGTATATTTGATACCCTCTATCAAAGGAAATTAATAGCTGCTTGTGCAAGCAGAAAAATTTCTTTCCCCAGGTGAAACCGTTGGAGTTGGACATCACAGATCCAGTTTTTATTTACACCAAGGCCCCCTTTTTTATCAGTGATATGATATTAGGATGCAGGATTATAGGATATATAGGACATATATAACCTGGGAATATGGCCAGGTTGCCCAGAGAGGTTGTGGACTCTCCATTCATAGAAGTGTCCAAGTCCAGGTTGGACAAGGCTTGGAGCAACCTGTTCGAGTGGAAGGTGTCCCTGCCCATGGCAGCAGGTGGAATCAGATGAGTTTTGAAGCTCCTTCCAGCTCAAACCACTCTGTGATTCCATGATTTCTATTTACAGGAATTGCACTTTTCTTACATCAAGTGGGACCTTTATGTGTATACACAGAAACAAACAAAGTTTAAGGGTCCCTGCTCATGTTGTGAGCAGCATAAATTATACAAAAGAGACTCAGGTCACAGCCTGAAAAACATTGTATTTACCCAGGATCACTTCCTTTCCTTGCCCATTTGAATGATGCCAGTGGAACCACCACGCAAACCTAGAGGGAACCAACCAAACCAGAGCAAATGAGCTGTGTGTCCAAAATGACCTTCCACAGCACTGACAGGGGGCTTTGGGGAGCACAGACAGGACAGTGACACTGAGCTCCCAGAGATGCCAGAGCCCAGGCATCATGTCCAGGAATGGGCAAAGCATGGATGGGCACACATCTGTCTTTCCATGCTTCTGTCAGCACCCCTGTGAAATCCCAATGTAGTATTACTAAGATAAATAAACAATCTATGAAATAACAGCCCAAGAAGGACAAGAAAACACAAATAATGTTAATACATTTGAGAATGGCGCTCTCTGGGTGCTGCAGTCTTTCCATGAAACCTGGAACTGCAGCACTTGGAGTGCTGGATCCCTGTGATTGACTTGCTAACCTGTAAAGTGTGTGAGTCGACATCATAATTAACACTTGGCAGTGGAAATATAAATTCCCTGGCTGGTTAGATGGTATATCCTCCTATAAACACTTCACTTGGCCACCAAACTGGAAAAATAGATAGGACATTCATAAGGAGTGATCTCCATGGGAAATGCCAACCTTTTTTTTTTTCTTTTTTTTCCTGGAAACTATTTACACTGCCAAAATACTTCAATAAGAAAAATGATCTGAGACCTTTCCCTTAATATGTATCCTGTTCTCATCTGACTTGTAGCCCACAGTGTGCAGCATTCATTGGGAGTCAGCCTTGAATTACTGTGGTACAAGCGATGCAGGAGGGAAGTACAAGCCACAAGTAAAGGGAAAATATGCATTACACTGCGTCTCACTAAGAGGAATGGATTGCCCACACATCACAAGCTACCTTTATATCTTTCTTGGCACAGGCCTTTGTCACACACAGCACAGAGAAACTATTTAGGAGGATTCAGCACACCCAAAGGAGGTCGGCTTTCCAAAAGAACCAGGAAAAACAAAGAGCCAGGGCAAAGTGGCCACTGAGCTCCTTTTGAAAGCCTGACAAAGTGGCTTCTGACAAGATGAAATCATGCCTGGCCAAGAGGGACCATAACCACTGAGGTCTTGTGCTGAAGTGCAGAGCACACACTCAGAGAGACCCTTTCCTGTACAAATAAAGGCTTTTCATCGAGCCAAAGAGGCAGAAAACCACAGCCCTGAGAGTGCTCAGCTCGCTGCTGGCTCTCTCACCTGCTCCTCCTGCATCCTGTGCTCGAGATAAGCCCAAAACTCACTGAAAATACCTGTTTGTTCACAGTTATTTTGTCTTCTTGGGAATGGAAAGTTAACTCCTTGCTTGGAAATAAATCTTTTTATAGTCCCTTTCCAGCAGGAGTTCCTTAATGGTGGAAATAACTCTTTAGCCAGTTCTGATGGACACACAAGGAAACAGTCTCAGAGTTTAATTTTTGTGTATACTCAGAAGAAATTTATATCCCCTCTTGGCTTTGTGCTGCCAGAATGGTGTAAAAGAACATAAATTCAAAGAAGAATCAAGACAGTTTAGATTAATATTATTGCAAATCTCTTAATTCCGTCACAAAATTAGCATTTGTAATTTTAAGTTTATGGACTTAACAAGCTCTGGGGCACGTTGGGCACAGTTAAAGGAAAATCATTCTAGTGGAATTTCCCCAAGCTCTCAGTTTCAGAGCCCTGGGAGTATCCTGGCCAATATCTCTACACCCATATAGTCAATGCCACTGCCTGGCATGGGAAGAGCCAGCCCACCACAACAGACCTTTGTTGTGCCTGCGATTCAAGCAACTGTTTTGAAAAATCTGTATTAAAGATTTCTGTCCTACCACCCTGCACTTTCGACTCAATTACTAAAAAGAATATGTTTCCTAAGCATGAAACAATATCATTTTTGTGAAGAGTTTGGAATGGGAGAGTTTCTCTGAATGGAACCTTTCTCTTCCCCGTGCGGGGCTGGTTTGGGGGAAAGGGTTTTCTGTGTGAGTAATCTCTGTAAGTAGGAAGCAGAGCTCCCCCATTGCTCGGGAAGAATGGACCTCCAGTAGGCTAATATGTGATGGATGACTGAATGCAAACTTGGCAACCTTGTCCTCCGCTGCCCAAAGAATACAAAATGCCACGGGCTATTCGTGCGCTGGGATGCTCCAGTTGGAAGTTCTGAAAACTTGGCAGCATCCCACCTTGGTTTAATTGAAACTACAGACAATTAAGGATGTGAATCTGGGGAAATTTCTTGTGACAAGGTCAACTCAGGATGGATTTATCTTGGGTGGTTCACTCATGCATAAGCCAAAGAAAATCATAAATGGAGAGTTATTCTCGTTGACTCCATGAGCTGAGAAGGAAAATCTCACACTGGGTTATGAGATATCTTATGCGGTTTAATTTATATTAACTAGTTTCTTTAAATTCTACATCTGGATATCCATAGGTGGAGGGTTTTTTTGCTGTTGTTTTGTCAGCAACAGGATAAGCAACACATAGGAGAGAGAAATGGATACAGGAATCCAGGAAAATATTACAGAAAGGCCATGTCTAGTTTTAAGGGCATATATGTCATTCAGTCAGTGTTCAAAAGAGACATTAAGTTATTCAAACTTCCTTCTTTCAGTGCCCAAACCCTTTATGCAGGATCAAGAGGCATCTCTTGTCAGGCAGGATCCTGCTCTGACTCCTCCTCCCAGTCTGCCCGTTCCACACCACTCAGTTACATCAGCCATTGAAGGATTTCAGAAGGATTTCAGTAGCTGGAAGAATGCCCAGTTCCTAACTTTTCCCACATGTGGAAGGCATTTAACTTCAGCTCAGACTGGACAGAGGTTGAACACATGAGTGGGCAGTGAGCACCGAGGGAGGGGAAGTTTCACACTCTCCCTGAGCTGGGTGGAAACTGCGACAGCTCAAGATTTTCTCTTGGGGTTGGTCGTTTCTCTGCTCTCCAGCAGTCCCGTCCCTCAAAGAACTGCTTCTTCCTTCTCTTTTTTTTTCTCTCCACTATACAAAGAACTTTTTTTGAACAGCTAATAATAGCAATTGTGAGTTCCTTATGACAGACAGCAACACTTACTGTCTCAAAATTCTCTAATACAACAAAACCCTAAAATGCTGTAGCAATGGTTACAACATCAGCTTCTCATAAACCCCTGTACAAACCAACCAAAGCCATGGACAGCAAGTCCACTTTGACATCAAACAGTTTAATTAATTAAATTGCACCTTATAAATTCCCAAGTCATCTGTACAGATCCCTTATTTTTCAGCTCTTGACCTCAAACTATGATGTTTTCTGCCCAGAACTCATTAGTTGTAGTCCTGCAGTTGCACTGGTTTTGCATATTTCTGAGCCTGGGTGAGGATAATATA
The DNA here is from genome assembly GCA_035583155.1 of Acropternis orthonyx. NCBI lineage: Eukaryota > Metazoa > Chordata > Aves > Passeriformes > Rhinocryptidae > Acropternis > Acropternis orthonyx. The sequence goes on along the minus strand of JAWWEU010000038.1, from coordinate 8,493,128 downwards.
TTTACTCAACTTAATTCCCTTTGATTGCTGCCTTCCTTAGTTTCCTACTTCAACAACAATGATTTTTCTGCAATATGACATCAGCAAATTCCTTAAAACAACTAAGGGGAGCTATTACATTTTACAGTAGTTTCAGACTTCTGTAGTTTATAACCACAGGGTTGGATACAGAGATCAGTCTTTGAAAAGGGTGTGCTAAACTCACACCAGGAAATAAGTCTGAGAAAGTGCCTGTTGGTAAATCAGAGCCCAGTTTTAAAGCCCTGTATCTCAAACTGCCACTGTTCAAAACAAATACCTTTTTATTATTGGAAAGCTGAGATTTCTAACTTTCCAGTGATGTAAATCATCCATTCCTAAGCCTTGAATTTTATGAGCCACTGGACCTTAAAAGTGTCAATGGCCCCTCAGCTCAGCAGACTGATGGCACCTGTCCAAGGATGAATATATCAACTCACAGGCTTCAAATTAGAGCCATTTTTTTTTAACTAATCTGAATTTCTCATATTTCAATAGATGTCACAGAAGTAGGACAGGTAAATGTGTGGCTAAAAATGAAGCAAACACCACCCTTTCTGCATTTCAGCTCTTTTCCAAATGCAATACTCAACCATGGATACCAGAGTTCCTTAAAGGAAACATCCATCTGAATGGAAGATGTTTCTCCCTTATAGATCTGCCAAAATAGGACATCCATTCACATCAGACACCCCTTATACAACCCAGGACAATTAAATGCCATTTGGCACCACTCAAGCCTCTGGACACAACCCACAGAGCTGGATGGACGGAGGCACCTTTGTGTTGCACCAGGAAAATAGCAGAGAACTGCCCAACCAGGTCTAGTTTTTCAAGTAGTTTTACCAGGAGTGATGAAAGGGTTAAGGCTCTGGCTCCAAAGCAATATCACTGTACATTTGCTTCTTGGTTCTGCTTCTCTCTTGAAAAGGATGAAAAAGTCCCATGAAGAACAGACTCTGCCATTTAATCTCATTTTCTCATCAAAAAGTGAAACAATACTCAAGAACAAACTTTGACAGTCTCTTTAGAGCAAGTCAGAACATCTTGATACATGAATAGTCTTTAGCTTTTTTTAGCTATTTTATAAAAAGAAGTAATATGAAAAATAAGCCACCTGAGCTGAATGTCAAACACCTTTAGAAATGCTGTTATAGCAACATCATAGTTGAGTTTAAGTGAATACTGAGGAGAAAAGATCCCAGTCTTAAAGAGCTGGGATTAAAAAAAAAGAACAGATTTCCATTAACAAACGGTCTCCAGCTAAGTTACTCAGAACCTGTGGAGCACATTTTAGGGACATTCCCAGTAAGTTTTAGCATCATTATTTCAACAGGAGGGTGGGGTCTGGTTGGTTCTCTCTCCCTGTGACCACCATGTACCTGCAAGAGATTTCTTTAGCAGAATTTCTGCTTCCTCTCCAGCTGAGACATGACATTCTCATCTGCAGGCTGTGAGCTTTCAGCAGATCCTTTGGCTCTCCCACAGCTTTGGAAACAGTGATAAAGTAAGGGTACTTAGAGGATTAAGGGTTGGAAATAGCAAAGAATTTTCTCTGGGCTGAAAGGAGCTCGAGGATAAAATTAATGAGAAAAAACTATGGGAAATGAATACCAGTTGTGCTCTTTGAGGATGGTGAGTGTGACAGGTCAGGGGGGGCAGACAGTGCCCCTCACTCTGCCCCTTTCCAGCTGTTCATCTCCCTGCTCAGCTCAGTTGAACATCCTTCCCTCAGTACTTGCAGCACCTGCACTGGGAACACCCTGACAACTCTTCCAGTGACTTTCCAAACTCATTCCCAGAGAAGGAGAACTGCAGACACATCAATTCTCTTTGGCTAAACAGTTTCATTTGATCAAAGTTGATCAGCCTTGCTCCTCAGTTCCTGTAGCAGTAAGAAACACCCCAAAGGACATCCCAACACAATTCTGCAGATGTTCCTAGGATTCAAAGGACAGTCATTTGTCCCCACTGTCCACCTCATTCTCAGACCACAGCACCCTTAAATTGTGCAACCTGGTCTAGTGGAAGATGTGAAGTGGGAGCTGAATGATCCCTAAGGTCCCGTTCCAACCCAAACCGTTCTATGAGTCTATGAATTCATGAATCATAGGGAAAAATCTTTAAAAATCAAATCTCACAAATCAAGAGAAAAATCTTTAAAAGGCAAATGCACAAGCCCAGGACAATCAAAGAAAACCCACATGTGTAAAGTGAATTCCCAATATTTAATATGATTTTTAAAAAATAAACTGGGAGAGAAAACCAAGCACAACAGCTGGACAATAATGCTTTTACCCAGGACATAGAATCACATGCATTTCATTGGTTTTTATTGCTTCATGAAGAAAAATATGACAAATAACTTTATTATCCTTTTTAATTTTATAATGTCTCCACTGGGCAAGAGGACACGTCACCATCATTTCAATGTGAACATTTCACTCTCCTCCATAGTATGATACAGACTTTACAGAAGTTTGGAATTACTGCCAAAAACTCTCTCTCCTGGTAACCAGAGACAAAATCAGGCAGGGGAAACTGCAAAGGTGATGTAACATAAAGTCTCCAATAAGTGGGCTTAACTCCTAAATGAATCTGAGCGTGTTCACCTTCTCCCAATCAGCTTCTCTTTTTGAAGCAAACTTGAGCCTCCCTGGCAAGTGCAGGCACAGTCATGCAGAAAATCTCTGTGCTCAAGGCAGCAAGTAGCCAAGACACAGAGTAAGTGTCTATTTTTCCATGATGATGGGGAATTTCACCCTCCTGCTCCCTGAACCCACCCCCTGAAGCACTGGCAATAAGATACCGGTTGAATCTCCCTTTGTCTTTTGCTCCCCACTAATGTTCCCAGAGTTTTCAAAGAAATTGGAGCCCAGTGGGGGTGGGGAGGAAGGTGACAAAGGCTCAGGGGGAAAGAATTGTGCAGAGAGCAAATTAACACGGAAAAGAGTCACAAAGAGCACAGCAAGAGGAGTTACCTGAGAGGGGTAAGACCTGCAGGTGGGTTCAGTGTGGTTCATGAAGTGAGGATGGGGGAAATATTTCTGTTACTTCAGCAGCCAAGAGGAAATCCCCAATCTGCTTTTTTATCTTTCCTGTCTGGATTTGTGTCGATGTGCAGCACTGAACTAACTCCTGCTCCATTCATTCATTGGATCAGACTGGGACACTTCTCACATTATTACACAGGACAATAAAGCCAAACTTAAAGCCAGACACGCTCCCATTCAAACCCATTCCCGAACAGGATCCCTGAGTGTTCAGTCTGATGGTCAGAGCGGCGAGAGTCATGACAGGACACTGGGTCACTGGGCGAGAAAAGCTCCTGATTCTTTAATTCAGGAAGGAAACACTTACCTTACAGACCCTGCCAGAGCTTAGATCCCGCTGGGAGCAATCTCCATGAAATAAATATGATGCTCAAGTCAGCTCCCGGCTTCTGACTTTGTTGCCGTCCTGTCAAAACTCCGCGAAGTTGCGTTGCCTGGTTGTGTGTGCGAGTGTGTGAAACACCGAGAGGTTTGACAGCAAGGCAAACTGGTCACATCAGCCAGATTCGGCTGGGTTTATATAGCTGAGCTGCAAATCCTGATCCTTGGCTCCTTCCACTGTAATAGGATGCCTGACGGAATTTTTTTTTTTTTTTTTTTTTTTTTCAGTTTTGCTTTAAAGGAACAGCCTCTCTCGCTTTGGCTTTGCTTCTGAAAGACACACACGCACGCTCGCAGACACACAGTGTCATGCACAGCACACACACAAAGAATTTGCATGCAATTTATGGCTAAAGAAGGAAACCCCTGGACCATTCAAAGAGAAAGTCAGCTCAGGGCAAATGACTCAGAAAGAAGAATATTTTCCTTACGGCATCAGCCGAGCACATTATTAAGACTTTTAATCCCCTCATACCCGTTATTTTAACATTGTGAAATAGTAGCAAACTTACATAAAAGCAGGGGAATCACAAATTCTAGGAAGTCCTACACAAATTGATGTGCAGTTGGTGGAAATCGACCCGACTCCACTGGAATCAGCTGAAAAATTCAGATTTACACACACACAGGATCTGGCATATTCCCATCTTTTCAAGCCTGTGATCTCCTTTGCATCCTTTTCCACTCCTGCTTGCAAGACCCGTAGGGAGAAGAGTAGAGAAATCAAGAGAGAAGTCGAGTGAGCAGAGTTGTAGCCTGAGCCTTTTTTAAAAAGAGAAAAAGAAGCAAAGGAGAAATAAAAGCCTGAAGGGAACAGACACGAGAGGGATTCCCTTTCTTCTCGGATCTGATAAAAAGAGATTACGTGGCTGGTTGTGTGTAAAGATAACCCAAGCACTTTTGTGAGGCTCCTGGTTTCCCTGCTTCCATCCCAGAGCTATCAGTGACACACAGAGCGCTCAGCTGGCACCTTGGCAGGGCTCTTTGTTGTCTCTGACCACCCTTGAACTTCGGGCTTGTGGCAAAAAGAAAAGATCACAGTTAAAGGATTCTCATTAACACTGATTTCCCTCCTACTTGGCACTAAAAACCTGCCCCTCCCTTGCCTACACTTGGGTTTCCTTTGGGGTCTTTCTGTTTGGGGGAGAGAGCGGAAGATTAATCTTAAACTTTCAGGTCTGTCTTCCAGATAAAGGATGGAATTGCTCTTGTGTTGGATGATTCAGAAAACAACGCTTGTGCAACCACCTCTGAGGACAATGAGACCACAAACCACCGCTCCTGGGATCCTGCTCAGGACCAGGGATGCTCATAAGGATAAAAACTGATTGCCTGGACCCTTTGGATCATGTTGCTTCCCGAATGAATCTCCTCCCAGTTGGCCTTTCCCAGGCTCCAGGGGCTCCCACATCACTTTATAAGGGAATGGCACAAAACTGTGCCAGGGCAGGGTTGGGTTGGATCTCAGGGAAAGGCTCTTCCCCCAGAGGGTGGTGGGCACTGAGCAGGCTCCCCAGGG
>JAWWEU010000038.1:8457350-8480344 GCA_035583155.1 Acropternis orthonyx | reverse complement strand
CCCCCGCGGGGGGGGGGGGGGGGGGGGGGGGGGGGGGGGCCAGGAAGCGAGTGAGGACAGATTTTCCACACCAGAGCCAGAGGCCCATCTTACGGGAAATTTCGGTCAGTAAAAGCAAAATGTTACTGGAATGTTGCCTTCCTCGAGCTCGCATGGAATTTTTTTATTATTATTAAGTTTGGAGAAACAGGTGTGAAAAAGTCATCTCTATCCCAACTGGGCTTGTTCAGATGTTGCAGACTGTGTGGATTCAGGGCTTCTGTCTGGCAGGGTGACCTGCAGACAAATTCCTGTTCCTAATTATCCACGGGTGACCCCCCTGCCTGCCCAGCCCAAGGCCAGCCAGGAGGAAAGCATTTGGCAAAAACAATGATATTGTCTAAAACAAGCTGTCACATGGGGCTGGGTGCTTGGAAAGGCTCTGTGATCCTTCAGGAGCCCACCTTGGAAATTTGGATACCATAAGGCAGCTGAGGACGTGAGTTGGAGCATCTCAGTTCTTGGGGAGGAGCCACTATGAAATAAATTGTGCTCTGAGGGCAGAGGATGCTGAGCCCCACCAAGGGACACCCTGTGAAATCCCTCACTGCTCTTCCTTTGGGTGAGGCACCACAGATAGGCCTCCTGCATACATTCCTGCCCCATCCATGTTGTCCAATCTCAGGGACTCAAGACAGGCTGGAAGTGGAATATTAACCCTTGGTGCATTGATTCCTACTGGCACACAGCCCCATGCCAACAGTGCGAATGCAACATTCCTCTTTTCAATACTCACATTTAGGAGGCTTAATAGGAGTTTTTAACAAGAGTATGAACAAGTATCAGGAAGACTATGTCCTACTTAGTGGAGGTGTCACAATCCTACAATACTGAGAACATAAAAGAGAAGAAGCTCCTGAACAAGCAGCTAGGGAAGGACCTGGGAAAAAAATGTCATTTTTATTCTCCAGAACTCTCTGCTGTGAGTTGTGTATGTTTAAAAACACATTACAATTCAGGAAGGAGAGTATAATAGAATTTACTCCTTTCAGCAGCTGGCTCAGACAGCAGAGGCATGGTTTCAGGGGGTCTCAGATCCAGAAATAAAATTTAATAAGTACAGAAACAATAACAAGCAATACCTCAGTGAAGCAATTTGCATCTCCAGGCTGATGGACACTTGAGGAAGTTATTAAGATCTAATCTTGGAAGTGACTCTTGGCACCTCTGCCTGTTCCAGCACTGTGGTACAGATGAATAAAATAACCCAAAATAACAGAGGGAAAAATTATTTTACATTCTTTACATTGACTGACAGACAAAACCAAATAGCCCAGTAATGAGAGCAAGGAACATACAAAATGTTCTGGGTTTTCTAAGGGATCTCATGTCCTTCCAGGAGCTGATGCAAAGGGTGCACTTGGTTAAAGAGCAATATTGAGGGGAACAACAGACATCTGTCAGTATTTCTCTTCTGAGAGCAATCCAGGGAATTAATGCTTCTTGCACTGGCTATGAAAAATAAAACAAAATACAACCCCCTTCCAAAAAAAGCCCCCAAACCAACCAACAACAAAAAAACCCCAACACACAAAGAATTCCAAAGGAAACAAACCAGAAACAAACAGAAAAACTCTTGTGTGTAAAAGATGATTAAAAGCTCTGGGATTTGCTTACAGAGACCTGAGAGCCGCCGTTTCCAGGGTCAGATCCATCCTCCTGTGCTGCGGACACTTCACACCCAGGACGGGGCAGGGGTGACTTTGAGCTGCCCAAATCTCCCACCATCAGGGAACTGCCCTGGCCTGTGCCCACAGGATGGACAGGAAGGGATTGGGATCACACACTCGTTTGGGTTGGAAGGGACCTTAAAGTTCATCTCCTTCCAGCCCCTGCCATGGGCAATGACACCTTCCACTCGCCCAGGTTGCTCCAAGCCCTGTCCAACCTGGTCTTGGACACTCCCAGGGATGGGGCAGCCACAGTTTTTCTGGGCACCCTGTGCCAGGGCCTGCCCACCCTCACAGGGAAGGATTTCTTCCCAATATCCCATCTAACCCTGCCCTCTGGCAGTGGGAAGACATTCCCTCTTGTCCTGTCCCTCCATCCCTTGTCCCAAGTCCATCTCCAGCTCTCCTGAAGCCTCTTTAGGCACTGGAAGGGACTCTGAGGTCTCCCTGGAGCCTTCCCTTCTCCAGGCTGACCCCCCCAGCTCTCCCAGTCTGGCTCCAGAGCAGAGGGGCTCCATTCTCGGGATCAGCTCCGAACAGGGGGATGGTGGTTCAGGAGATACACACACCCCCCCCTTCTTATTCTGCACAGACATCAGTTCCTCCCTTTCCCTCTTTGGTCCTTGCACTGATGTTTCTTCTCAGTGTTTTCCAAGGCCAGAATGTTTGAGATTCAATTATTGCAACAGGACTTTCCTCTCCAGATTCTGGACTGACAGAGCTTTTCTCAGGGCAGCACTCAGGGTGAGCTATTTGTTCCATAATTAACCATTTCAGAGACTGTCTAGACCTGGTCTGGCAAGTCCCATTTCCTTACAGAGTTAATGCAGTGGCTCACGTATCATGTATCTTTTATTTCATTGTATTTCTCTAACCATGAAATTAAATCTCTTACCTCATTAAAGAGGAATCTGATGAAAGGCAGATCTATTTCAGAGTGAGTTGATACATTTGCCACAATGGTAAAGGACTGCCTGACCTCCAGGTTGCTGTGGATTTAATATGGGAGCCTACAGTAACTCCAGTGTTTCTCTGGGCAGGGAGAGGTGAAGAGGAAGGAGAGCACTCAGGAGCAAATTCTGCTCTTGATGGGGTGTAAATCTAAAATAACTTCCCTGAAAAAAAGAAAAAAAAGAAAATAGTCATTACTCAGGTTTTGATTGCTGTAAATGAGATTGGCTCCTAAATGACAGGTCGAGAGTTTGATGTCCTGGGCTGGAGGAGAGGAAGTAGTTAATATTTCACTGCACTGTAAAATTCCAACTGTGTCAATAGGCTGAATTCCACCTGGAGACTGAAAGTTTCTAACTGTGGTCAAATTTGACATCAGAAATGCATAGGTGCTGCCTCCTAAATGGCCTCAGGAAGCACAAGGCGAGACAGAATACGTTGCTGCAGCATTTTTTTTACCTCCAGAATATGAATAATGTGATCATGGAAAATGTGGCTTGGGGACCCTCGGGACTGAGGGTGTGCAAATCTCAAATTCCTCCACAGGTTAATAGGTCTGTTTGGAGAAATGTCAACAATCTGGACGATTCTACAAAGCTTTCTCCAAATGCCCCATGTCATTTTGGCTTGGAAACCAGGCTGAGCACAGCAGGACACCCAGCTCTCCTCGGAGACTTGCTAAGCATAATTTCAGTGGTTTCTTTTGCTTGTTAAATGAAAGCTGCACAGGAGGCTTGGAGGATTTAATAAACATGATTATAACTTATTTATTTTTCCAAGAATTTCATTGATGAAAGTTCCTGATCACAGACTCATCCTGAAACTTCCAAACCGTTCTTCAGACAAGGTGGGCAAAGGAGATGAAGTGACACCACCAATGTTACAGGCCTGAGACTGTGCACACCAATGTATTAGAAAGGCACTTGGCTCTTATTATGACTTTCCAGTCTTGGAATTATCATATCATATGACTTAACCAGCTGTCCCTCTCACCAGGTCATGGCAGCTATTATCCACAAAAATACTGTTTACTGGCAGCAAAGGCTTTTACATCCAAAAAAGAAGGATTAAGGAGGGAAGGAAGCCTTAGAAATCAACATTCTCTCATCCTCAGGACCCACAGCACACTCAGCAACCCCTGGATCCAGCAGAAGGCTCACAAACAACTTGTAAAGATGTTTCATCCTCCTTCATAAACTGCCCCTGTGTCACACACAGCTCTTGCAAACAGCTTTACCTCAGTTAAAAAACATGTCATGTGGTTTGGTATCTACACAAAGTACAACTTGAAAATTATGAAAGCAGCTTATGCCAGCTGTTTCTAGACTGGATAGCAAAAGGAGCAGTGGCACAAAACATCAAGTTTCCATACAATTTACTAAGAGGTTGCCTCACATCACAGATGACACTGAAGGTGTGTTTTAGGATCCCAGGAGAGTTCTGGGAGAGCACCTTCCACTAGCCCAGGTTGCTCCAAGCCTCATCCAACCTGGCCTTGGACACTTCCAGGGATGGGGCAGCCACAGCTTCTCTGGGCAACCTGTGCTAGTGCCTCACCACACTCATAATAAAGAATTTTTCCCAATATCCCATCTAACCCTACTCTCCTTTAGTTTGAAGCCATTCCTCCTTGTCCTATCACTCCAGGCCCTTGGAAATAATCTCTCTCCATGTTTTTTGCAGGCTCTCTTTAGGAAATGGAAGGCCACAATGAGGTCACCCCAAAGCCTTCTCTTCTCCAGGCTGAACAATCCCAGCTCTCCCAGCCTTCCCTCCCAGCAGAGCTGCTCCAGCCCTCTGACCATCCTGGTGCGTCCTCTGGACTCTCTCCAGCAGCTCCATGTCCTTCCTGTGCTGGCCCCAGGGCTGGAGGCAGCTCTGCAGGGGGGTCTCACCTGAGGGGGCAGAGGGGCACAATCCCCCCCTGTCCTGCTGCCCACACTGTGGGATCATCCCAGGGCACAGGGGGTTCTGGGCTGGGTCATGTCCAGCCTCTCCCGCACCAGCCCCCCAAGTCCTTGAAAAGGCTGCTCCCCACTGATCCTCCCACAGTGGTCATCCTTCAATGACTCTCCAACTCACTAAAATTTCAAATCTACTTGATAAATGTGGCATTGCCTCCCATTCCCTCTGCTGGCCAACATTTACTACAAACCAGTGTCTGGCAGACAATCTTGTACCATCTTCAATTCAGAGCTCCCTTGCAATAAGGAAGGAGATGTCAGATTTCATTGTTCTTACACCCTGTGAGTCCCAAAGTAGGACAGATCCTGGTGGTGCTGCTCAGTGTCACCGGGTTAAGCAGCAACAAGCAAAGTGATCTCACCCGAGGCATCAAGTCTATTTCTTGGAGATACTCGGATGCAAAGGCTGTGTGGGGCACTGATTTCACTTTGTAGGAATCCCAGCTGTAAACAGATTAGCAAATTCTTGTGACAGACAGCGAGCCCTCCGTGAGAGTGTTTACCACTGAGTTCCACAGGCCAGGGGCTGGCCAAGCCCATCCTCCAGAGACACCACCAGCGAACAGAGACTTCCAGGAACCACATGCTGCTCAGGAAGGTGCCACAGGACAGGCTGGCAACTGGGAGATGACTGTGGGGGTGACATTCTTTCCAGGCTCTCACTGCAAAGAGCAAGTCTGGAAGCCAGAGGACAGCAAGCCAAAGAGCTCAGCACATCTGGATCTGCAGAGGTGTTTGCCAGAAGAGCCTGAGAAGTGGATCTGTGCCTACAAAGCAGGTCCCTGAGGTACCAGGCTACAACTGTGCGAATGAAAATGTTTGCTTTGAGCTTTACCTGCTTCAGATTATTGTGGCTGTTTTAGCCCTCATTAAGATATCAAAGTATTAGAGTTGGAAATACTTCTATAGCTGATTTCATAAAGGAGAAAGAATAAGTATTCCATGATAAAAAGTCTTCTTCCTGGTATAGCAAACCACATAAAATCCTTTTTGGAGTAATTAGGGCTAAGCTTGAAGTTCAAACCTGAAAAACTATGAATTGTACATTAATATGATTCTTTACCAAACCCTCTTCTTGATGCCCACCTTGCCTGTCCCAGTGACACAGACAGGGCTTCATTCAGTGTCTGTGACAGAGCCAGAAGCAGCCAGATCTCCCTGCACCCAGGAGGATCCTCAGCCAAACCAAATCCTTCATTGACTCCACAAGGCTTCAGTGGAATGTGTGGCTTCTGGGAAAGGCAGAATTAGAAGGAAACTTGCTTTGGAATGCACATATCTGGGAAAAAAAACAGTTTCAGATTTTCAAAAAGAAACAACCCAAGAACCCTTTCCCAACTTTTAATTCAAAGGTTACTTTTTCCTAATGACTCATGATAACTGTCAGAGCCTGAGCTTGCAGACACACATTGAACTGACTGCAATCACCCCATGAAATCTGTTTCATTAGTGTCACATTGGCTCACTGGGGCCACCAGCACAAGGCTGAATGAAGCTCATGGGTTATCAGAGCCATCAGGACCAAACACATCACTGAAACCAAACTTCTGCCCTTAACAAACAAACCAAAACACTTACTTTGATGTCTCAGTACATAAATATCAATACAGGGATAATTCTTAGCCTGAAATTAGCACCTACACCTCTGTAGAGCTGTAGAGCTTCAGAAGGATATCAAAAACCTGGGAGGAAGACATGAATTTCACTGGCCTCAGTTGTGCCCCATGAAGCTCAGTCATGTTTGCCCTTTTCATTCTTGTTAATGCAGAGTCACAGCACATTCCCAACCAATGAGGGCCCTTTCATAAATATTTACAACAACTGACTGAATGAAATCATACTTTGTTCCATCCACCCATCTACACTTAAGTGTGTCAGAGAGCCTAAACTATTGCACTGCCAAATGCAGAGACTCCATGAAATATAAAGCACTGTGCTCCAAGAGAGTTCAGCCAATTTTCATTAGCTGCAGATCTGGTTTTGTATATATTTTACATTTAGGACCTCATAACATCACTTGTTTCCTTGGGGTACTGGGAGATATCCAGCCTACCTGTTTTGTCTAGTCTGGTTGCTAAGGTTTCTCATGGTTTTGTGAGGATGTCCCTCCTGAACTTCAGAAGCTTCAGGGCCTCACACACCCTCTCACGGTGCTCCCTAAAGTCCTCACCTCACTGCTCTTCCTGTGTCTGATTTTCCAATCTCATCCATAAGGATGGGGCCAGGCTCTTTTGTTTGTTCTTTCCCACTGCACTGTATGACAAATTCAGCCTCAGAAGTTGTGCCAGGGCAGGCTCAGGTTGGATCTCAGGGAAAGGCTCTTCCCCCAGAGGGTGGTGGGCACTGAGCAGGCTCCCCAGGGCAGTGGGCACGGCCCCAAGGCTGCCAGAGCTCCAGGAGGGTTTGGATGATGCTCTGGGGCACAGGGTGGGATTGTTGGGGTGTCTGCACAGGGTCAGGGATTGGACTGGATGGTTCCTGTGGGTCCTTCCAGCTCAGGATATTCTGTGACTCTCATACAAACTATGACGAGTCTCAGCCCTCTGACAGCTCCTATTCCACCATATCTGTCTGGACTAAATTTATTCTCTCTCCAAATGCACAGCTCGAGCACAGAACACCACACTGGACTTGGCTTTTTGGCCCAGGGCTTTGGGTTTCGCCACAGATTCTTTGCAGACTGAAGGAAACTTTTAGCATGGGAAGGGGAAGGCTCTAAATGCACTTCACTTTCCTCACAGGAAAAAACCCCAGACTTCAGAGCCAATCACTGATTCTACTGCAGCAGCAACAGGCCAGTTTTTTAATTTTAGTAACTCTTTAGAGACAACAAGGCTCTACCCTTCTGACTTTTACTCTGTATTTCTATTTACTAGTAAGACTCAATCTTTTTTAAATACAGCTATTAAATATAAATAGACTCATGTCATTTCAGCAGCTTTTCTAGTTGCTGTTTCTTTGCACTCCTGCCCACTGGCCACTGAAATTGCAGTTTAATGAAGGTTTTGGCTTGCTGCACTTACCCTCATTGATCCTGAATGTAAATAAAGTTGCAGCTTGTTGGAGCCCAGCATGAAGCGTGGCACAATGTTCTATTTCACAACATTCAGAGACGAGGTGGGGGGCGTGGGGTGGGGGGATGGAGGGTGGAGGGAAGAGAAATAAAAAAACCAGCAAGCTCTCAAAAAGATCAAGAGCAGTGCTGGAATTCACTGAACAAAATATACTTCTTTTCCAAGGAGAAGCTTTGCCTTAAAACAGGCCACTCATTTTCATGTGTATATATCCCTTGCCTTATCTTGTCTTGCAGATAAAAGTAATTCTCTGTTATTCCCTGTAGGGATAATGCAGCTTCCCAGGATTTAGATGAAAGGTCCTTTAGAGGATGGCACACTACACCTTCGGTATACAGATTGTATACATTTCAGGTTTACTTCTGGTTTCTTTGTTGCTTTTCCCTGTTAAACCAAAAGAAAAAAAAAAATCAATAAAAAAGAGTATATTAAATATGATCAAAGTTCAAAAGGAGAAGGAGAGACAGTGTAGCACTAAATGCCCTGATAGCCCCCAAGATACAAACAAATCATTTCATATTCTCTGTGTCTCAGTTCCCTCATCCACTGTCCTGTCTGTCCTTTGTTTCTTCCAACTTTCCTGGTCCCCTGCACACAAAACAACAGATAAAAGCAGGGTCTGTTCTAAGACAAATAAGTAAAACCGATGCAATTGAGGACAAAATTTGGCCAAGGGTGTTCAATCCATTGGCCCCATACCAGTTCTAAAATATAAAAGCTCAAATCAGAATTAAGTTCCATGTGAAAAAGGAAGTATCAACTACATAAAGCTGGAATTTAGTGACATCTTCACAAATTATGTTAAAGGCAGGATAATACTGACCGAACATGGAATTCCAGCACATCCCTGATAACTGGAATAGCTCCTCAATGTCCAGCTACTGTGAGAAGCATTTATGAGGCATTCTGAGACGGATTAAAGAGGTAAAGAGGAGGAGACAGCAAACCAGCTGGCCTCTCACATTTCTCCATCCCTTTCCTGCCCCTGTTTGGAGGGAATGTGAGCTTCCCAAACACCTGTGTGTAGGAGAAGCCATAGCTCTGAAACCTCCCCAGCGTTCCCAGCTCCCACCCACTGCCCTGCCAGACACAAAGCGCTCGCTGGAGACTCACTCAACTGCAGGACCTGCTGAGTTTGTTATTTGCACTGCAGTGTTTAAAACTGCTGCAAGGAAGCCCAGGGGATGTTAAGCAGAGCTGTTCCCTTCCTGTCAGAATGTGTAAACATGAACAAATATGGGCCCTGTCTGGAGAACATCAAAGCCAAGTAACACTTAGCCCAGTGCAACACCCCATAGCTGCGGGGGGACCGCAGTGTGAAAGAGTTCTGGTCTTACATAGCTGCTGGGAAACGTCACCAGCCCGGGGCTGGAGCATGTGCTGGCTGTGTTTCCACACCCTGACCCTAAAGTTCTTCTTCTTCTATCTGCCTGGAGCCAGATTGTGTCAACCTTTTGTTTGCTTGAAAGTGTCCTGTCCTGCTTTTCTTGCAGCATCCCACGCCCTGAGTGCCAGATGCTGCTCGTCCAGCACTGCTGACTGAAGGCATGTCCAGACCTCGTGGAGAGAGAAGGGATCATTGCTTTAATGTCACACAGAACAGAGACAAATGGTGTGGACACCTCCCAGACCATGTGGGTATCCACACAGAAACATCTGCTGCTGTCTCAGGCACAGGCACTGCAGACTCCCTCTGCTCCTGTCTCAGAGCCTTGCTGTGGATAGCACAGACGTGGGATGGTGGGGCAGATTTTCACCTGTAAAAATGTGAATAATCAGATTGGGAAATCCTGTGTTTACAGGTTATTCATGTGAGAAAGCTCTACAAGATGAAACTCTGCTTGGATTTAAACTTTATAAGGATATGACATCCTATAGTCCAACTATGGTCCATATATCTGTATTCAGGGCCAGATGTCTGCTCTGATAGAGCACAGCAGAGTTTGGTGAAGTCATGCTGAGTGACGGGCTGCTCTTCCCTCATTAGCTCATCATTTTGGGTTGCTCTTGCTATTTAAAAGACCTGCCTGGAGTTTCCCATACCACAGATGACCTCCAGACTGCCCTTCCTTTGTGATGACACAATGATCTCTACTTGCAAGCCCTTGAGAGAATCTTGTAGGACCATTATGGACCAATCTGGATCAGCCTTCCCCTCACCCAGCTCAGGTTCAGAACAGTTGGCTCAGCGATTCAGCTGCAAAAATCAGCTCGAACACTGAACATCTTGTTATGATAAAAGAAAACCTGAATGCACACACCACATCTTCCCTCCAGATGGGGAATTCCTTCTCTAGAAAGGGTTGACTGAGTGCTACTCTATAAGAGAAAGAACAAGCTGCTTTCCTTTAAACCTCTCTAGACCCAAATTAATTCCACCCCCACCCCCCCATCCCGCGCCCCAGTTGTGGTGGGCTGTGCACCAACAGCAGGTGTATCTGGAGATCATTGACGTTATTAATCCTCTGCAGGAGTCCAGACCCCTCTGACTGAAGGCTCAGGCTCTCCAGAAATCCCAGACGGGATTTGTAGGGGCAGAAAAATCACCTCTGACCATTTTTCAAAGCTCAGTTAGAAGAGCGGGATCTCCTCCCACATAACAAAGTGCTTTCTTTACCACTTACTCCTCTGGGAATGAAGAATGCCTTCACCAGCACACAGAGAGGAAGGCCCTTCTTGCATCTTCTGTGTGTTTTTCACTGGAGAAGTTGGAACACCCAAATAAACTCACTGAGAGACAACTTATGATCCATAACTCCACGTGTAAAGCCCACCTTCTTCCAGTCTGGAGAAGAAGAGCTTTGTGTGACCTAACTGTGGCCTTGCAGGAGCCTGCATGAAAGATGGAGAGAGACTATTTCCAAAGGTCTGGAGTGACAGGACAAGGGGGAATGGTTTGAAACTCAGGTAAAGTAGGTTTAGATTGGATATTGGGAAGAAATCCTTCCCTGTGAGGGCGGGGAGTCCCTCGCACAGGTTTCCCACAGAAGCTGTGGCTGCCCCATCCCTGGAAGTGTCCAAGGCCATGTTGGACAGGGCTTGGAGCAACCTGGGCTGGTGGAAGGTGTCCCTGCCCATGGCAGGGAGTGGAATGACGTGATCTTAAAGGTCCTTTCCAACCCAAACCAGTCTGGGATTCCACAATTCTGACAGTTCACATACAAGGGCAACCCTTGCAGGTCACAAGCCAACAAATCCCGTCTGGGACAGTCCAACACTAAATCCAAGCTGATCCTTCTCCTCCACACCTGGGATTCCAGTGCTGTTCTAACACAGGTACCAAGCTCCTTAACCAGAGCTGCTGCTCATCTGCCAGCTCAGAGCTCACACTCTGCAGGTCCGTGGGTACCTTCTCCTCCCTGCACAGCCTATGCCAGGCTCACCTCCACCCTGACCCTGCCTGGAGCCTCTCAGAAGGTCCATATGAGGATTTACTGCAAAAAAGAAATTAAAAATAAAAAGAAAGAGAATGAACTTTACCAGCAGTTGTTATTCCCTGATGCAGCAGTCCTGAGCTGGTTTGTTCCCTGCTCTCAGCAGCTGGGCAGGAACAAACTCGTTTTCCCTGTGCCAGCCCTACAGCTCCAGACCAGGTCCCACCACAAAACTACTTTGAGCAAATCCTTATGAAGGCATCAAGCCCCAGCTACACTAAACCTGATTTTTTTTTCTACTCTACACAGCAAATTCCACCCCCCCTACAGATCCATGACCTAATTCAGTCTCAAAAGATCCAGCAGAAGCACAGAGAGCAAAACCGATGAACAATCAGGAATTATGGCGCTGCATCCCTCACCCAGGACTTAAACCACTTCATCCTCGAGATGTTTTTGTTAGTGCAGACAGCTCTGCATGTGATTTGTGGCACAAGGCAGCCACACAGGGCAGGGCTGCTGCAAATGTTGTAGCAACAACTTCACAAATTCCTGCTCAGAGAGATCAAGGCAACATAACATTTGCAGAGTGCAGGATTAAGCTGCTTTTGTGTAATGCTCCAGAAGGCTTAGGAGCTCTTGACAATTGTTTGGAGAAGAGTGACTTTTCCGCCCCCCACCCCCCTCCCTAGAAACAGATTCTTAAGGAATAAAGTGTGTTATCTACTTGTATAAAAACCAGTCAGGCAGAAATGTCGCTGACATTACAGAATTCACGATGAAAAAAGCAATAATGGGAAGCAGATGCAACTCTGGATGATTCAGGAGGCCCATCCAGACCAACAAAGTGGGCACACTTGGCTGGAGAGGCAGTGGGGATATGTCCCGAAGAAGTTCTACTGACCTGACTTCGTATCTGCTGGTGGAAATGATGGAACCTTCAGACAGGGCCTTCAGATTTCATGGAGTTCTGCTTGATAGAGGGACACAAAACTGACTCTCTGCATTCCCTCCTACTAAAAAAAAAAAAAAAAATTCCAATTAAATTTTTCTCGTTATGTAGCACATTCAACTTCTTGATTTGGAAGACAGAACAGACTGAATGAAAAGCTGTTGTTCCTGTGTATTTTAGGAATCCTTTTCCTTCTCTACCATTTCCCTGACGGCTCCCAAGAGCGTAGATTCCCAATGTTCCTTGTGAAAGATCACAACTTGTTTTTCCCAAACATATGAGACACAGGAAAACTGAAGTCTACATATTTTGAGGTGGGATAGTGACAGAATCTGGGCATCCCAAACAGCTCCAAATGCCCCTTTAAATTTGTTGCTATTGGCACTTTTTCCAGTAAAACTGATTTTATATTTAAATCTTGTTTCTTGGTGTCATAGGGTGTTTCATTCAGGGCTCTTCTTCACCATGGGCCACTTTGCCACCAGTGGGAACCATCCATCTGAAGTCAGGTCATAGAAGAGAATCAGTCTGACACAGCAAGAGTGTACTGAATTTATGTACTTTATATTAAACAGTAATTGAAATAAATTCAAATTTTCAAAATAAAAAATGTGGACACTGCTATCAACCCATATAGAATTGCATCTGCTTAGGGGATTTACCCACTCCTGAAGTCATCAGCACACATAAAAACTCTGTATTTCATGGAACACGTAGAGGAATGTTGTGACCTTTCAGGTGACAGGCAGTTTTTACACAGAAAAATCTGAAGATTTGGAAATAACACTACACTGAGAGAAAACAGGTGTGTCAAATCGGGCCAATATATCCTGATTTTTTTGCCTCCTTTTTCTTTTCTCCCATCTGACTCCCCACTTAAAACCTGAACCTTTGTCCAGGACTGGAGTCTAAATCAGCCATATATATAAAGATCAGTCTCATCCTGCAATAATAATGATATAATAGAAACAGTGAAGTATTAAAAGACATTTGTAACGACCAGCACAATCAGGTCCTCAATAGATTTGAAGGAAGGAAGTGAAACTTTCCACAGCCTTTGGAACCAAAACATGCTGGGGGATCCTGAGGCAGAGAGAAGCCCTTTGATTTATAAATAGACCTGCTGAAAATGTCAGCCCCATTATTTCACCTGATAATTGTGACGTTTTATGAATGCACAAGTTCTGTTTTACATATGATTTCTCTATTAAATTCTATAATCTATATAGATCACCGAGACAAAACAAATCCCCAAAGAAATAATGTGGGCTAGAACAAAATAATTCATTTCCATCTTTACAGTTTAATGACATATTTCATAGAGAGCTCTAAGTACCACGAACCAATTTATGAATCCCATGGAAAAGATCTCTCTGTTGAGCTGTTTTTCCTCCCTGCAAAGCAAGAAGGGACCTTGTGAGAAAAGACATCCAGGAGGTCTGTGCCAGACCACCTACTGCCCTGTTCAGCTCATGCCAGGAGCTGCAGGATGCCAAGTGGGCCAGTGGGTTTCTCTCCCCAGATGAACTGTTGGTGTCCTGGCAAGGGCAACAAGTTCAGTCCCAAGACAAAGGACCATTTCATTTCTCCTGCTTTCCTGCTCCACTTTTGTGCCTGCCTCTGAGTCTCTGTTGTTAAAAGCCAGTGATTAATTGAGCGCTGGGGAGCTGTCAGTGTTATTTTTTTTTAACCAATGCACTTTTCTTAACTCAGATGGCAAATACTTTGAGCTATTTGTTTGGGGTTTTTTTCTCTGAAATTTTATGCTCCTAAGTGCACACTTTGCTACAGGTTTGGTGGGGTTTTGGGGTTATTTTTGTGGGAGATTTTAAACAATTCTTTATCAGAATTTGACATGAAAACACAGTGAGCCCTTGCAATGGGTTAATGAGGCTACACACACATCTCTCTCCCTAACTACGGTATAATCCAAAATAATTCTTTTCAATTCTGTAGACATGTAGCAAAATTAGGTACTGTGGAATAAATTAGAGTCACATTAGTGCTGTAATGTATCTCTGCCCATGGTGGGGGGGCTTGGAACTGGGTGATCCGTAAGATGCCTTCCAACCCAAACCCTTCTGTGACTCCGTGCTGGGCAGGTTACACCCCCCAGGGGCTGCTCTGGCACTGAAAGAACCATCAAAATCTTGGTTTAGACATGGCTTTTCCTTGTGGGACAGGTGGGAACGAGCTCCATCACATGGAAACTGCTCCTTACCAAACCTGTGCGTGTTTCCAAAAGTTGAGCAACACCTCAATCAATCAGAAGTACCTTTATTCCCCAGCCACAAGTACCTTTATTCCCCAGCTACATGTACCTTTATTCCCCAACCACATGCACCTTTATTTCCCAACAAGTACCTTTATTCTCCCAACCATAAATACCTTTATTCCCCAACTACATGCACCTTTATTCCTCAACCACATTCATCTTTATTCCCCAGCCACAAGTACCTTTATTCCCAACCACAAGTACCTTTATTCTCCAGGCACAAGGGAGAGCTTCAGACTCAAGGTCTGTGTTGCTGTGGAAAAAAAATCTTTACTGCTCACTCCTTCAAATCTGGCTTCTTGCAGGAGCTACAAGTTATTCAGGATGGAAACAGATGCTTCTTGTACACATGGGCTGTGTTTGGAAGTGCCACTGGAATTCATCATCGCTATGGGTAACAGAGCCTTTTCAAATGTCCCTTTAGCCCCAAGCCAGGAATGGTAAAGTACAACTAAAAGCACAGAAGTGAAGTTCTCTGCCTGCAGACATCAATGGGAATTTTGTCCTTGACTTCACTGGAGCCAGGCTTTCATCCAATGTATTTGTACTTTAGGTTTCCCGTGGTGAATAAATAGAAATGAGAAGCTAAATCCTGGCACCAGGGTTATGAGTCAGACAATCAAGAATGTGCATGTGCATTTCTGCAGGAGAATCAGGCTTTGAGGGCACTGCTGTCTAGAGATACAACCATGTGAAATTGTTCAGCCAGACAACATGACTTCTTTAGCAGGAGCAACAACCTCCTGCATGTTTTCTTTTGTAGACAGGAAGCCAACAGGGTTATCAGACCCAAGGAAGTTTTGCAGATACAGAGTTGCTCTGGGAAGCACACAGGGTTGTTGGGAATGCTGGGAAAAAAGAGTATGAAAAGAACATTGTCAAAGCTGGGACAGCCCTTGTCAAAACCTGCTGTGCAAACACAACAGTCCATGAAAGGGGAGTTTGATATTTTATAACTCAAAGTGTCATTTGGTCCCAAGTGAGAATTTCCCCCCATAATTCAGCTGAAAGATCCTGTCCTTTGTAGGAACTTTATTTGATTCTTTTTGGCATAGTGCTGTATTTCCACCACAATTTTTTACA
Source organism: Acropternis orthonyx (assembly GCA_035583155.1). NCBI lineage: Eukaryota > Metazoa > Chordata > Aves > Passeriformes > Rhinocryptidae > Acropternis > Acropternis orthonyx. The sequence continues at coordinate 8,464,962 of JAWWEU010000038.1, read as the reverse complement.
ATTGTTAATAGTTCTCATGCTTTATAAACATGTGTTTGTCACTTTGAAATTACTCTTCACATTCATTAACTCTGAGCTGTTCAATGCTATGTTGTAATTTTCCATTAGGAACATCTGACTGGAAAAAAATAATCAAAGCTGCGTGAGGTGAGTATTAAAAACACATCCCCAAATCTTTTGTGCTGCTCCTTTTGCTGTTTGATCTATCCTTTATCTGTTATATATTGGAAAAACTACACCACCCCGATTATGATTTATTTTTCCCTCTGTGTTTTAAACACATTCACAGCTTCTGTGTATATCTGTACCAACCATCCCAGTTTGGGGTATCCAAAGTCACTGATCATTTGGGGGGAAAAAGAGATGGAGCAAGTGAAAAATCATAACCAATGTGCAAAGTAGGATTTCTAGGATCTGTATAATCAGAAACATTCTTCTAATTGCCTTTTATAGCTTGTATCTTCTCACATGCAAATTAACACCCATCTGCTTCAAAAGACGGGTACCATGAGAACCCAGGCTGGACTGGCATCCAACAGTTCTAAAGGCAAGGATTTTCTATTTTTTCCTCTATGTTTTGGTTTTGTTTGGTTTTTTTTTCTTTAGTAAATCACACACTGAAGGTCTAGTTCTTTACCAGGTCACAGGTCTGTGGCACACAATTATTTTTGCCATGTCTCCTTGAACATCACCAGTCACCTGGGAGCCACAGGAGCTGTTCCAGAGCTGCATTCCCATGTGGATCACACTCAGCCTGGCTCATGGATACCAAGGGAGGGCTGGAGGAGCAAGACCTGCCCCAGCCTCTTACTGATGCCACCAGGAAATCCCATGTTCTCCATAGGAAGCAACATGATGTGCTCCAGGGTCAATAATGCTGGAAGTCTTCCTACTTTGGATCATCCTCACCTCCCTTTCTTCTCCCTTTCTCCACAGGGAACTCAGGGCTGTGGTGCACAGACTTTCCACGTCTGCAGTTGCTCAGATTCCCTTGTTGTGGTTTCTTAGGAGCATTCCTGAACCATGAACTCGTTAATTCTTCCGGATCCTTCCAGCAGGGAAGCCAGTCCAAGTGGCTGGTATTCCCCCCTCCATGAGGACAGACAGAGCTCAGCTGGTTTGCATGAGGAGCCTGAACTGCAGAGGATGGCTGCGGCTCCAGGCAGCTGCTGATAGTGCCTGGATCACAGCAGGATGCAAACTGCACATTTTCATGGAGAGATCATCATCATTCTGGAGCTCTCTGAAACAACCCCAACAGCTGCTTTTCTGGCTCGGCTGACGCAGATACCCTGGAGTGAGATATATGGAGGCCTGTGCCCTTTCCCTTCCTTCAGGCTCCTCTTAATATCCATTTAATCATGTTTACTGTTTTTCTCTTTAATCCAAATGATGATTTCAAGCAGCTCAGTCAGCTGCATGCATGACTTTGAGGGAAAGATATGTATACACACAGCTATGAAGCTGTTCCCTGCCCAGCTCACTGAAAAGTGAGGATAACACAGCTCAGGGACTGGGGATCCACAGACAGGCCAGAAACTTCAGCTCTTGATTCCCTTTGGATGTGTTGGCACAGCATCCAGCAGACAGGCAGGAGTTTGTTCTACCTGTGTTCAGGTCAGACAGAGCTTTGGCATGAACACTCTTTTCACAGAATCACAGAATGGCCTGGGTTAGAAGGGACCTTAAGAATCATCTCCTTCCACTCCCTGCCATGGGCAGGGACACCTTCCACCAGCCCAGGTTGCTCCAAGGCCCATCCAACCTGGCCTTGGACACTTCCAGGGATGGGGCAGCCACAGCTTCTCTGGCCAACCTGTGCCAGGGCCTGCCCACCCTCACAGGGAAGAATTTCTTCCCAATATCCAATCTAAACCTACTCTCCTTCAGTTTGAAGCCATTCACCCCCTGTCCTGTCACTCCAGACCTTGCACATAGTCTCTCTCCACCTTTCTTGTAGCTCCCTCAGGCACTGAATGGCCACAATTAGGTCACTCCAGAGCCTTCTCTTCTCCAGGCTGAACAATCCCAATTGTACCATCCTTTCCTCCCAGCAGAGCTGCTCCATCCCTCTGATCATCTTGGTGTTCCCCCTCCTTTCACCCAAACCAATGAGATATGTAGAGATATGGCAGGTACCAGTTCAGGCACAGAGTCCTGCTTAGTCCTGTGTCTTTTGGTCAGTTCAGTGCATGTGCTAAACCAGCTCATATTTGCCTCCAAAAAGACCATGTAGGCACAATCCTACTCACTCTCCAAAACTGCAAACCAGCACCTCATTTTCCTTAGGTGGATAATTTTAAGGTTACTCTTGTTTGTTGTGATGTTGCTGTGGTGATCACCTAGGCAGGTGTCTGATTCAGATGATTGAGTTTAAAACTATTAGCCCAAGGTAACACTATATTCTCCTCTACAATTACTGTTTGTAATTGTGCTTTCCAGCAGTGTGGAACCTCCTGAGCTTCCCACAGACCTCCCAAGCTCCCAGGCAGGTGCAACAGCTGCCAAGGCCGTGGGCAGTGGGGGCTCTTCTGATGGAGATGCAGATGTTGATGCATCAGTTCTTCCTGAACACCTTTGCGTTAGATGTCAGGATGCTAAAAAAACTCCCCCTCCCCAACAGGGCAGGGGAAGAACATAAGATGGAAAACATGTAGGCTGAGATAAAGGCAGGGACATCACTTAGCAACTACAGCCATAGGCAAAACAGACATTAAAAAAAAAAAGTATTGCCAATTAAAATAGGTTGGGAAAATGAGAGACAAATTAAAACACCTTTGCTTGCCCCAGCCCTGTCTTCACAGGCTCAATGTCACTCCTGACTCCTCTGCTTTCCCCCAGCCCTGAGCAGTGCTGGGAGACAAGGAATGAAGGGTTGTGGTCAATCCATAACTACTTTCTGACACTATTCCCTCCTCACACTTTTCACCTGTTCCAGTGTGGATCCTCCACAGGCCACAATTCCTGTCATGAAATAACCAACTGCTCCAGGCTGGGCTCCCTCCAGGGCTGCTCTCTGGGTCCCTGCTCTGCTCCTCTCCATGGCTGCACTGAAATACCTCCTCCTTCTGACCTGGGTGTTCACAGAGCTGCTTCCTCACACTTTTTCCTCACCGTCCCTGCCTGTGTGACACTTTCCCTCTTTTTAAACCTCATTTTTCACTGTGGCCCCACCAGTGCAACTTGCAGACCCAAGCACATCCCTGCAGTAAGGAACCTGGACCAGACTGTGCCAGGCACAGGGACCCCCACAAACAAACCTTGTGACCTCAACACCCAGCACACACTTTTATAAGCTTTATTCAACACATTTGGGGTTTTATTCCCTTTTAAGAGCTGAGTCTTTGCCACTGTAGCACAACCATTCTGCACAAACGAAACCCCCTCATTCAAAGGGCAGAATGTTGAGCAGCTCACACCGACTGCTCCAGCCTCCAGCTGAAGTTGGCTTTTGCCAAAGTTTGCTCCTGTTCCACGGAAGCGCTGACTCCCTGCTCTGACACGATGGAAAGCAGGACGTGTGGGTTCCTGCAGGAGTCCACGGACACCTCGTGTGATGAACAACCCAACGTTCATCTCCCACACCGAGCAACCCACGGCAGCGCCGGCTCCGGGGTGAGTCAGCACTCTGGGCTGGCCCGGGCTCCTGTTCCAGCAGCACGAGCTCCCACAAGCTCCACTGCTATTTAAGGTCATTCCTTGCTGCTGTAGGGCCCGGAGCCAAATCATATTGGCAAGGCTGGAGCCAACTCCTCCTCCGAAACGCTCCCCTCGGTCGCTGTTCTGTCACCTCCTCTGCATGTCCCCCGAGCTGGGGCGACTTCCTCCTCCTCCACCACCTCTACATGGCACTGCTGGGGCAACAAGGGATGTCTCTCTCCCAGGAGCACATCTGGAGCTTGGCTTTCCGGGCTGGAAGGCAGGGAAATCACTCAGGGAGGCAGCTGGAGTGCCGATCAGACCGTAAATGAGGAGCTTTGGGCCTTGTTACATGGAGCATTTCAACAATTGTTTCCTGGTGACTGTGCATCCTGCACGTAGATTGTGGCACAGGGTTTTTGGGATAGTGCTGTCTCCTCTACGTCCATAAATCACTCAGGGTTTCTGAGTAATCCTGTCTGGGGGAATACAGTAATCCTGAGCCAGGAATGCTGCCTGGATGCACAGGATGGAGGTTTTCCCCCAAGCTCAGATAACAAAACCTCACTTCATTGCAATGAAATGCATTTGAAGACACAGGAGGACCTTTCCCACTCCTTTTTTATGGGTAGATGGGATTTTAATGCCAGCCTTGGTCACATCTTTGTTGCTGAGCACACTTTGTATTTGTCGCCAGTTCAGTGATATCCCAGTTGCTGACAAAAATATCACTGAGCAATTAAAAGCCAACCTTAAATCCAACAACTTGAAATACTGATAGGCGACTATAGGAGTGGTGGAAAACTTCATCTGAGATGGACATCAACAGCTTTGCTTAACCTTTGTTTATTTCTCTTCTCTCCACCGTGCTCCAGAAGTGGAAGAGTTAGAAATAAAGGTACCAGTTAAAGATGTGTATTCAACAATTTTCCCTCAGCCAGAAGTCCTGTGTGATCTCAGGGGATGAACAATACTTAATGCCATCCTTCCTCACCTGGAAAACCCCAACATCACTCCTGTCTTCCAGGGCTGTCACAGAGCAAAATGCTTCCAAGGTTAGGAGGTGCTGCTTTAAGATCAAACCCCATGAGGTTTATACCCTGATTTCAGAGCAAGAAAAGCAGACAAACTTCTAAACAAGCTGAAAAACATCACTTTAAATTCCACTTCTGTCTTAACTATGCTTTTTTAATTCCACTTATGTCAGCACCTCATTTACCCCTAATCTATTCATGTCTCCAGCTGCAGCTGAGGTGAGAACCTTCACATTTAGAATAAAAACCTTCAAAGAACTAGGTAAATAAGGACAGGTTCTTGATCCTATGCCCAGCCATTTGGGATTACTGAGTAATGCAAACACTTCATTAATTATCACAGCAACAAAAGGGCCTCTCTCAGGGTTTTGCAGGAAGACACCAGTACACTGAACAGCAGATTGTTCAGAGGTTAAAAATGACCAGGAGAGAGATGGGGCCTGAAGCAATTCCACTGTTAAATTCTGGACTGAAGGAAGATGTTTCTCTCCAAAATGGTCTCATAGGGAGCATCAGTGCAGGTGAATTTCACCTCACACAAGTCCATGAGGACAACAAATTGTGTTCTTTTCAACTCAGACCAACAGCCGAAGCCATTTAGGGTGAAGGAGACTTTTCATCAAGATCGAGAGCTGCTGGATTTGGAGCAAGGATGGGAACCCTTGAGTCAAAGCTCCCACAGCAGTCACTAATTACCCACTGGCAGACTCTCAGCAGCTCATCATGAACTTGCTCTGCTTTGTGTCACTGGCTAAATGTTTATTGGAGCAAGGACAGGAAGCTGTTCCCATATTTTTATCATATTTCATATCAACTGGAGCATTTGGAATGGGAGAGCAACTCACCCAGATGAGCTGCTAGAGAAGATTGAATCCAAGTCTTTAAGCCAGACAGAGGAATTTAGTAGATAAACCCGGGGTAGAACAGGGAACACTTTCACCTGAAGTTTTTTGAAAGCACTCTTTAAGTTCAGCTGCTAAATCAGACACACAAACTAGAGAAGGCAACATCCCTGTTGTGGAAAGTACTAGAAATTAGGTGTGAAAGAGCTTCCAGCTTCATTAGTGTTGTTATGGATGAGCAGAAATGTAATCACTGCTGTTTTAAGAGGTAAAAATTAGATTGAGAGATTTGGGGAAATCAAGACAAGCTGGCAGCTGAGTGAGAGCACAGAGAATGACTGCAGGAGCTATGCAGTGGATTTATGTGTGCAGAGGGACAGCAGGGCACCCAAGGTCCTGTAGAGGAGCTGTCTCTCCTGCCTGGAACCATAAAATCATGTTCTTTTGGGTGTGCAAAGTCAGCTTTGCCAATATCACACGATTACATACGTTGTAAGAGCAAAGGAATAATCTCTCCTATTTCAACCATCTCAAGATTCTAAGCAATATTCATCATGAATAGATATTTAATTCTTATTCTACATGAGAATCTAAGTATGAAAATTGTGTCCTGGGTGCCATCCAAGACAGAGCAGGTAAAAAAGGAACAGAGAAGTTTTCCTGTCTTGAAACTCCTTCTTTTATGTTGCTCCCAATTGCTAGAAAAGGATTGTGAACTTCCCTTGGGTTTCCAGTCTGGGCACCTCTTCAGCAACAACAAAGCAACAATAAAAGCTGGTGTGTAATAATATGCATGTTGGATTTTTATGAGCTTTCTTAGCAGATGCTCATTCATTTATAAATTCAGAACATGGTTTGTGTTGTGTAATCCTTTTACATGCCAGTCAAACATCAAATGGAGAAACTGAAAGGGTGGCTTTCTCACCAAGGAGAGGAGATCCTCTCAGTTAGAAGAAAGTTGTTTTGTCTAAGGATTGGTTTGTTGCTTTTTATTTTTTTCCCAGCATATCACAAGCATGCCAAGAACATACAAACAACATACAAACAATATGTACTTCAGAAAAACAAAAAGCCAGGATTTGGCTTGAATTTAAGACAACTGTAAAGAGGTGATTCTTTCTGAACCAGTTATGTAACTCAAACGAGTTCCACCCTCACCAACCACAAAACTACCCTGGTTTCTGCTGGGATAGAGCTGGTTTTCCTCCCAGTAGCTGGTTCAGTGGTCTGGTTTGGATTTAGGATGAGAATGATGTTGATAGCACAGTTGGAGTTGTTGCTTACACTAAGTCAAGGACCCTTCAGCTCCTCAGGCTGCGCTGCCAGGGAGGAGTCAGGAGGGGACACAGCCAGGACAGCTGACCCCAGCTGATCCCAGGGATGTTCCATACCATCTGTGTCCTGCTCAGCACACAGAGCTGGGGGAATTGGCTGGGAGGTGCCAGACTGTTCCTCGGGGTCTGGCAGAGCTGGGAGAGCAGTGAGCAATTGCAGTGTGCTTCACTTGCTTCATATATTCTTTTATCATTATTATTTTCCCTTCTTCTTCTGCCCTATTAAACTGTCCTTATGTCAACCCATGAGCTTTACTTTTTCCCAGTTCTCTGCCCCGCTTCCCATTGAGGGAGAGGGAGGGAATGGCTGTGTGGGGCTCACCTGTCTGTGGGGTTAAACCCCAAACCTGCTCAGAGCACAGAAAGCTGCACAGATTTATATTTGCTTCCACACTCCGAGAAAAATGGAGTGACAAACAAATCAGGCACTTTTCCTGGTGCCAGTCACCGATCCTTATTCCAGAGAGGAAAAACCATCATGCTTCAAGTAGAAAAAGTGTCTTATTTGGAACCTGTGTGTTCTCCTCCCGTGCTGGTCCTGAGCAACAGGCACAGCTGGAAGGCTGAGCTGCAGCAGGACTGCAAAACTGCTTAAAAATGCATGATGGTTTTAAACTGAAAGGGGATGGGTTTAGGTTAGATGTTACGAAGAAATTATTTACTCTGAGGGTGCTGAGACCAGGTTTCCCAGGGAAGCTGTGGCTGCCCCATCCCTGGGAGTGTCCAAGGCCAGGTTGGACGGGGCTTGGAGCAACCTGGGCTA
>JAWWEU010000038.1:8425542-8454883 GCA_035583155.1 Acropternis orthonyx | reverse complement strand
AAGCTGTGGCTGCCCCATCCCTGGGAGTGTCCAAGGCCAGGTTGGACGGGGCTTGGAGCAACCTGGGCTAGTGAAAAGTGTCCCTGTCCATGGCAGGGGGTTGGGATGAGACAATCTTTAAGGTCCCTTCCCACCCAAATCATTCTGTGATTCTCTGATTCTAAGATATACCATAAAAGTTCATGATAGAGTGTACACAGCCAGCTGCCTTCAGCAGCTGGATGCACCAAATCTTTTATCACGTAAAGCACAACAATCTGCAAATTTTATAATAGGCCTCAACAAAACCTCTTGAAGGATTGTGAAAAGCAGCTGAGTTTCCTGTAAACTTCTATTATGGTTGAACTGAAAGGCTGAGAGAAAGAAAAAACAGCATGTTGGGGAGAAAATGTGAGCTCTGAAATAAAAACAAGCCTTGTGGAAATCTCAGTGACAGAGAAGCAACTTCTGGTGAGAGAAATGCATAGCCCAGCTCTCTGCAGCACTTCCCACCTGCTCGAGCTGTGACACTAGGGGTAATTAGGGAGAACAAAGTACTGGAGGGAATGGAGCAAAGACATGGAGGAAAACATGGATTTCAGGAAACAGAAGGACAAAGTGATCTTTATCATTCCTAAATTAAACCCTGAGCCCAAGGGGTACAGCAGTGTGCACACTCAGCCTGGTTTCTGTTCTCACAGAAATGGAAAAAATGACTTCCAGTGCAGTTTTCTTTTAAAAGGGCTGGTTATCAAAGTCACTTTTGTGAAGATTAATCAAAGCTGCCCCTACTATGACTTATTGTGCAGTTTTTCAGGAGCCTGAGGTCTGTTGTTGCTGGTTGATCCCATTACAATGTTCCCATTAGAACTCAGGAAAGCAGAACTCACCTCCGTTCTTATTCACTGCTGATGCTCTTCAAGAGCTCACAGACCATTTATATTCACAGTGACTGTAAATAACACACTTGTTTTGGTCTGAGAGGACAATCCTAAAACTCTTTTGAAATAAGAATTTTTTTCCACTTATTTTTAGAAGGGATCACAACATCTTCCTCATATTGCCCCTTGTGGCTGCTAATCCTTCTCCAAATATTACTTTTATATAGGAATGAAGGTGCAGGGAAGCTCTGGCATGCCTGTGCACCATGGCCTCTTCTCCTAAAAAGAATGTTCTTGGTTATTAAAGCCAAAAAAAATCTTTTCTTAATCATTCACCCGCATTTCCACTGATAGACAGTTTGGTACATGCAACTTTCCAGCAAGGGATGCACAATCCATCTCAATTTTAATTGAATCCATACATTCAAAAAGAGCATTTTTCACCCCAAACTGTGCTTCAGGGCTGATTATCTTTTACTTCTGGAAGAATTATGTTCCTCCTGAGTTTTCTTCTCCTTACAGCCCATTTTTCTAGTGCTCACTGGCCTTTTTTAAAGATTGTATTCTAGAAACAAAGTTCTGAGCAAAAAACCCTCAATTTCTTTTGACTTCCCTTGTGCGGGATACTTGAGAAGTTTTCCTATTTCATAAAAATGGTGTTAAAACAAACAACACTGTTGCAACACTAAAAAACCATTCTGCCAAATACCTCAGAACTTAGAAATATTTCATCCAAATCAGTCCAACTGTTATTCTCCAAAATGTTCTGCTCCTTTCTGGTGCAGAGCAGGACTTTGGCCCATTGTTCCACACAGGGACAAGAGACGTCACTGTGAATTTCTCAGAGCCAGACTCAGTTCTAAACTCGGGCCAGCAGGGAAATGTTTAACACATTAGAATATCAGGGCTAAAACCAGTGAGTGCTGCATCTGCACAGGGATGGATCTCACTCGCTCTGGAACTCCTCTGGGAGTGCACTGGGATGTTGCAAGGAAGGAAACTCGTGCTTGTCACCCACGTTCAAAACAGTAATATGAGGCAACCCCAACAGAGATGAAAGTGAAACACAGGGTTGTGTCTTCCAGTGGCTAAATCAGAGCATCATGATGAGAACAACCACTGCAGGCAACGCAGGGTCTGTCACATCTGTTATTTTGGATGGTGAGGGGGATTCAGGACAGATCCCAGAGGGTCATAATCAGTGACAGAGGGTCTGATTGGGGGCCTGACACCAATGGTGTCCCCAGGGTTCAATATTGGACTCAGAATTGTTTAATTTATCCATCAGTGCCTTGGATGTCCTCTCAGAAAGTTCACTGATGACACAAAGCTGGCAGGAGGCGCTGATCAGTGGCCAGTTGAGTCCAGAGGGGGCCACCAAGATGATCAGAGGAATGGAGCATTTCTGCTGGGAGGAAAGGCTGAGAGAACTGGGATTATCCAGCATGGAGAAGAGAAAGCTTTGGGGTGACCTAATTGTGGCTTTCCAGGACCTGAAGGAGCTACAAGAAAGGTGGAGAGAGACTATTTACAAGGGCCTGGAGTGACAGGACAGGGGGGAATGGCTTCACACTGAAGGAGAGTGGGGTTAGATGAGATATTAGGAAGAAATTCCTCCCTGTGAGGGTGGGCAGGCCCTGGCACAGGGTGCCCAGAGAAGCTGTGGCTGCCCCATCCGTGGAAGTGTCCAAGGCCAGGTTGGATGGGGTTTGGAGCAACCTGGGCTGGTGGAAGGTTAGAGTAACATCTCAAAGTGTCCCACACCAGGAAAGCATCTTAATCAACAAGACAGTCAATCTTTCCTATCACAGCTGCAGCTCAAACACAGGTTTGATGACCTGGTCACCCTCTCAAACTCCACTGAGTTACCACAATTCACCTCCCCAAAAAGGGGATAACCTGAATGTGACTCCATCCAGTCCATCCTGAGATATTTCCCTTGACTCCCACCACTGATTCCAGTTAGGGAGAAAAAACTCTTCCATGCAAGTTTCATCAAAACTGCTCCATTTCCAAGAAGAGCTTTGGAAATCTGCCAAGGTTTTAAAGATGGTAAAAGCTGAACGAGCAGCTTCTTATAGAATTTTTCAAGATGTTGCTGCCAATAGGAGGAAAATATCAAGCAAAACAAACCACTTGGAAAAATCTCATTTCAGGAGGCCAAAGAACAGGTGTGACCATTTTCACATCTGAAGATTAATAAAATCCCTGTTTTTACTACGATTTCCCTTTAGGTTTGGGGTTTGGTTTTTTTTTTTTTTTTTGGAAGTGGCTTGGTGTTGTGAATAATTTTAGTTTGCTTGTTTTTAAAATGCCTTTGTAAGACTCAAGAACAACCTCTCTGAAGGTTTCCAGTGGGTACCTGCAGCAAAGGCAGCTGTGACACCAACAGTGCAGATCACACTGCCCAGCAAATCTTTCCCCTTGGAGAAATCCAGTTCCAGAAGGCCAAAAAGTAATCACTGAAAGCCTCACATCTGAAGACTCTCAAGCTGCTTTTATTATGATTTCAGGTTTATTTTATTTTAATGTCTTTAAAAGAACCAAGTCTCATTTGTCACGTAATAAATTTAAAAAAGTATTTGTGGAACAGTTCATTACCAAAACAAAAAAGACATCAAAAAGCAATCCAAAGCCATTTGTACACCATCTTCCCCTGGGAATTCAGTGCTCTTAATTGCTATTTTACAGTGATCATCATTTTTCTTCACTAGCTGGGGAGGAAACAAGAGTCTCATTTGTACCAAAGAACAAAGCTGATCTGAATGTCTAAACCAACTACAAGCTCTGACACCGTGGGATCAGATTTGTTACATTTTCTTATTTTCCATTAAAAGAGGAAACTGGAAACCACAGTATTTTTCACTCCCTGGATTTAGAGTGTCTCCCAAGGAACGTCTGTTATCTAAACATTTTGCTTTGTAAATAAACAAGTTCCACAGCAGTTGTTTGCACTACAGTATAATAAATTAATGTTTCGAGGCACAGTCATGTGCTGAAAATAAAAGCCACCAAAAATATAAACAGATCCATATTCTCCACCCCTCGTGCCATTAATAACTTCTGGTTAATGGTCAATCAAGGAGTGTTTGAACGACACTCTCAGTCACAAAATGGGATTCTTGGGGTGTCCTGTGCAGGGACTTTGATGATCCTTGGGGGTTCCTTCCATCTCAGGATGTCTTATGGTCCCATGGCCTTAAAGATCTTTTCCAACCTAAGTTATTCTGCAGTTCTAACCAATGGGCTTCTCCTCAGCCTTGCCCTGCCATGCTGGCTGTTTTCCTGCAAACATGGTTAGACTTTCCCAATTTTTGTCACATCTGGATGTTAACCATTTTCCCCGCCTCAAGGAGATATGACCCAGGAGTTTCTGGAAGTGCTCAGCATTGTTGTACCCAGAATTCCTTTGTACACAATGCACAATTTCAACCATTAAGTTACTTTTCCAAGGCTTTACCAACACGAATCCCTGCAAAAAGTATCAACTATCTGCAAGGATCCTGCTCCCTCCTGAAATATTTTCTGCTAAAGACATTATTGTCTCACAGGAAATCATTACCTTCCATGCACACACTACCTACCTCATACTTTTTGGTCACATTACTATCATAAGTTAAACTCAGAATTATGCCTAAGCTGGGATGATCATTACCTGTATGTACAGGCAAAGCACCCTATTCATGTACTGACCACACAGAGACATCCCCTTTGGTATAGACTGGAAAATGTAAACACACTAAAACTGCCTTGTTTCTTTTAAAAATAGGACAGAATAAAGGGCTCCTTCATTCCAGGCAAGTCACGAGGAAATTGGAGCATTTTGTGCCCCATTCCTTTGGATTACCTGCTAACATCTCCATTTCATTCAGAAACCTGTGGGTTTATGCAGTAAGGAATGAAATTCCCCCTTTCCCAGTAGGAAAAGAAACAGTGGTATCCAAAGATTAACCAAAGGGAGCCACAAAGGAAGCCTGGGAGCACACCTGGAATGCTCCATGTACATTCCCTGGGCAGCCAGTCCTCGCCAACCCTGACTGTTCCACTTCCCCTCCTCATCCACGTTGCTTTTGGGCAGGGGAGTGGTAAAGAAAGCATTGAGGGCAAGATGCTTTCAATGTGTGTTCAAAACAGCACCAGTCTGTGACTGCCTCGATTGTTTACTATACAGGACAAGGTGGGGGTGTTTCTAAAACCCAGACTAAGCTTCAGAGGTGAATTCCAAACCTTTCTATAAATATTCATTCATTCAGATGTATAAATGTTATTTTATCGTGTGTACTTGGAATGACACAACGGTTTGGGTTGGAAGGGACCTTAAAGATCATCTTGGTCCATTCCCTGACATGGACAGGGACACCTTCCACTAGCCCAGGTTGCTCCAACCTGGCCTTGGACATCTCCAGGGATGGGGCAGCCACAGCTTCTCTGCCCAACCTGGGAAAAGGAGACATTCAGAAGTTTTAAAGACATATTAAGGCAGTGGAGCAGATCCTGAGGGGCAGAGTCACCAAGGTGGAAGTAAAATGATTCAAGAGAGTGAGGCACAGAGAGACCAACAGCAAATCCTTCCTCCTAAATCAGTTTTTATGGAATTTGCATGTGAAAAACGCTAGAGGGGAACAAGCAGTGCAGTGTAAAGTGAGGCTCTGCATTAGCTTTTTAGCATTTCCATTTGTATTTACCCTGCTTTGGCAGAACTGGGTGTCAGGAGAGCTGCCCCTCTTCTCCCTACAGCATCACAACTACCCTCAAAGCCTGGGAATGCCTTCCACATCCAGGCAGCCTCTGGATAAATCACTTTAATGCCAACACCAGTGTCTGACTTGTACTTCAAAACACTTCATGCCACCCACTGTCACCCAACTCAGACTGCAAGGTTCTGCCAGCTCCTGAAGTTGTCACAGTTCAAAGCAGCCTGAGGACAGAAAGAGAACAAACCACATTCCTTAGAAGTCTCCACTAGAGAAACAACCCTGCAAACCGCCGCCCCACCTTCATTACGTACTAAAACAAAGATTCTTTCTGCCACCTTCTGCAAATCTCTTTCATTAATAAAATCCCTTCCCAAAGCACTGTTGGCCTCAGTTAAAATACTTTCCCCCATTTTCCCCTATCTATACAATGAGCCAGAGGAGCAGCATCTCATTTGTCCACTTGAGGAATAAGGACAAGTGCTCTTTTAAACCTCCTCCATCAAGAAAAAAATCGATTTCTGCTAAACAGGAAAAAAATAACGCTCATAAATCCCTGCCTTTACCGTTTCTAGGAGACAGAACAAGAACTGGAAATGAAGAAGTTTGTTATGAAGATCACAAGTCAGCAACATTAATTATCATATTGCAACATCAATGGCTCATTAAGAGAAACATTTGTTCTCATACAGAGCACATTTAACATTTCTTTTTTCTATCACTGTGAAACAAAGAAAAAAGCCCCAAATTGTCAGATTCTCATTACCTACCCGTTTTAGCACTCCCTCCCCTCTCTCCCATCCATGTCATTTGTGCTCCTTTCCCTCTCTCTTCTTTGCCCCTTAGGGGGGACATCAAATTCCGCTTGTTTGCAGCTGCAAGTCAGAAATTTAGAATCCTCCCAGGACTGAGGAGCCACAAACCCAGTAACGACCCTGAGACCCCGCGCTCAAGAGAGTCAAAGATAGCCCTTCTTGCGAGGCACATCTAATTTATCTCATTTTTGGAAGCAGAGTCACACAGAGGTTTGTCCTTGGATGTTCAACGTCTTGCCCAGGGCTCCAGTGAGTCATTCCAAAGCCAGAGCTTGGAGTGGGAGCCCTGAGACCTTGTTCCTGTGTTCTCATCAATTAACCATTTCTCCTCGTATTTGGTCTTTCATGACGCTGCTCTCTAAGGGGACCATTATATCCCACTTCATGAGGGGCTAATTCCTCCTTGACACATGCTGGTGGGTACAACACGACCCGGTGTCACCGAGATAATCAGTGCATTGTCTCAGTGTGCTAATTGAGACAAATGGCACTAATGAGTCATGTTTAGGTGTCTGCTTCAGTGTTTCCTCTTTGTTTTCTGCTCCTGGATTAATGCCTTCATTCCTTGGAGGTGACTGCTGATATTCCTCCTCTCTGAGTGCCACTGCTGAGATACTGTGCTTGTGCTACCTCATTTGCAAAATATTCTGCTTATTCAGATTTGCTATTTTCAGAGCCTTTGGAGAATTCTTTTTCCATGCCAACTGGTTTCGAGGTTAAAAGAAAACGAGAGGAACAGAATCACAACAACTCCTCTTCCGCCCCCACTCTTCACACGTGAATCGAAAAATCCTTATAGGCTTCTCCATTTGGGATTGTGTTTAAATGATTTTATCAGCCAAACATTAAGCAGCTGTTGGTCAGGGGCATTCCTGCCTCAGCTTCCCATATGGGAGCCAGGAACCTTCACTCACAGTGCCATGGATGGGCAGGGAACAAACAGCAGCACCTGATTTCTTTGCAGCAGAGCCTCGTATTTGGCATTTTCCAGGCTCATGTTTTCCCTTTTGCAAGGGACTCAGTCCCTCACAACCAGCTGCTTAAAAAACACCATCTAAATCATTCCTCCAGAGAGCAAACCCAGAGCTGCAAACACAGGCAGTTAAAACCCCAGCTAAAACCCTAAGCCTGAATTATGTGACACTTCCTCACTAATGGCTCGCTGAAACCTGGGATCCACTGCTTTCTTTCCTCTTGGAATCCCAGTAGGTTGAAATTGAAGCACAGCAAAGGGATTCCTTTGAGCTCTTTGGCTGTGCTGAGACAGTTCTCAATCCTGTGGCACAGCATAGGGGCAGAGAGGCACTGAGATTTTCACACAGCACCAGTGCTCTTCCTCTTCACTGGCATTCTAAAGGCCCATCTAAACTCTCTGCCAGCAGTCAGGTGCTCCTGACCCTGTTGAACCTTGATCCAGGCTGGATGGACAGGACTTGGAGCAACCTGGCTCACTGGAAAGTGTCTCTACCCATGGCAGAGTGGAACAAGATGAGATTTAAGTCCCTTCCAACTCAGACCACTTTATAATTCCATGTTTGAGGCTGGCTAGACATGAACCTACTCCAGGCTACTATTCATATGGACCCTCTTCCACACCTCTGTCTTGTTGCCACATCATCAGGGCTTCCACACAGAGGCCAATTCATACACAGGTGGCTTAAGCAGGCACTTAAACAAAGCCATAAAGCCACAGGGGCAGACTGCTTCTCCTCAGACAGATCTATTTCTCTGTTTCACCAGAGAAAGGAAATACCCTTCTATAAACCCCTGCAATTTTTCTCTTTAAGGGCTCTGTAATCCCACATATCACTGGAGCATATGCAGCAGATGTGGCTGAATGCAGAGGTTGCACATTTTCCCTTCAGAGATCAACAACCAGTCCTCTCAAATCAAAATGTTGCTTAGTGTGAAAAGCAGAAGCTAAACATGATATTAATGCTGGAGGATTTTTAGCATGGCAAAATGGTTTGAGAAAATGCCTCCTGTTCAGTGGAAATTAAAATCTGACCCAAGAAATCCACTGTGAATTAAGGCAAAGAATGCACAGAAAAAAAGAATCTCCCCCTGAGCTGGACTGCAACCACCCATGGTCATGCTCAGCATCAGGGAATTACTGAATATCAGGGATTTACTGAGTATCAGGGAATTACTGAGTATCAGGCACAGCCTCAAGGGAGTTTAGCAAAAGTTATTTAAGGATGTAACAAAAGGGCACAAGTCTGAGCAAAGACAAACTCAAAGCAGGGCTCACTAAGTCAGTGTGGTGGAGTTTACTCCCCAAACCAGTAGTAAAAGTGGTGAAAACCTGTCTCTTTTCACAACTTGTAATAAAATGACCTTTGTAAGGTCAGAGAGACGTGTGAGACACATCCCTGTCCCTACCGACCCTTCTGCAGTTGGGTTTTCCGTGGGGATCCCTCAAATGCAGCAGGATGACACCAGGCACACATGGGACAGCAGATACACTCATGTGGAATGGCTTCAAATGGAAACAGGGGAGGGTTGGGTTGGATATTAGGAAAAACTTCCTCCCTGTGAGGGTGGGCAGACCCTGGCACAGGTTGGGCAGAGAAGCTGTGGCTGCCCCATCCCTGGAAGTGTCCAAGGCCAAGTTGGATGGGGCTTGGAGCAACCTGGGCTGGTGGGAGGTGTCCCTGCCCATGGCAGGCGG
Organism: Acropternis orthonyx; assembly: GCA_035583155.1. Taxonomy (NCBI): domain Eukaryota; kingdom Metazoa; phylum Chordata; class Aves; order Passeriformes; family Rhinocryptidae; genus Acropternis; species Acropternis orthonyx. Next base: position 8,445,843 of record JAWWEU010000038.1, on the reverse strand, counting down.
GGGGGGATGGGATGTTCTTTAAGGTCCCTTCCCCAAACCAGCCTGTGGTTCTGTGATATAAGACAGGGTCAGTATGGAGGCTGCTGAGGTACAGCTGACATGGCTTTGTAAGAAGCAAAACTCAACTGTTGTTTGCTTCCTGAGCTGAGACAGGTAAGAGGAAGACAAGACCAGCAAGGGAAGCATTTGCAAACAGCACTAAACAATGAGGCAACATGTAAGCAGAGATCCACTTCTACACAATTTTACTAATCTGGAATGTATGGAGGTGTTAAAAGATATTTATAGTCACCAACCTTTGTCCCAAAATTGAGGTTTAACTCTTTGGAAAGGTGCTTCCCCCTGCCCTCCCCTCCTTGAGGCAGAAAACACCCAATTTGGGTAAAGATAAAAGCTGCCACTTGGGTGTCCCTTTGCTGGCTCAAAGCACATGGCTTTGGTTTATGCCCTTCACAGCAAAATTCCAGATTTATTGGGATTTTGTTTCTAGCCTGAAAATACAACATATAAACAGAGTACAATCACATGGAAACAAGTTCTGATGAAGAAGTTTGGTTCCTGATATGTGGTTAAAGTGCCACCACAATATTTGGTTGCCACTGTAAAGAAAGCGGCAGCTAAAATGGACAGTGAGCTTTATGGGTTCTTTCTAAACATTTACATAAGGGCACATCAGGAAGTTCAGACTGAAACATCAAGAAAACACACTTTCCGTCCGTCCCCCACTCCCCCCGCCTTTCATTACAGCTATTTACAATTGCAATCAGACCATCAGGCTGGTCCTCTCTCAGGGACATAAATACCCAAGAGAAGCTCTCAATATCCAGACATTGCAAATAAAACATCTTTGTAAGACTATTATTGAGCTGATGTTTTTACAGAGTACAGGAGACTAAGCCAGGCCATCAACTGCATAAACAGCCCAGCTCTGTCCCCACAGCTACGATTCTCTTGCTCCACAAAGCTAAAAAGCTGAATTACTCCACACACCAAACTCTGAGCCTTATTGCAGCCAGGGAAGAGTAAACATCAGAAGAATTGAACTTGAACTTTATAATGAATAAGTTAAAGGTCACACCTGCTACATGACATCTGAAGTTTCATCAGTGGGGATTAGGAAAAGCCAGGCTCCCGAATGCCCCCTCCTTCCTTCAGCCATCCCCTCATGCTGAAGGGGTTACAGCATGTCCAACAAGCAGGGCTTTGGTACAGAATATTCTAATTCAATTCACAAACTCATTAGTGGAAACAGAAAAATATATCATTCCTGTGTGTCCAAGTGTTCTTCTTTATGGCTTTGTAGCTGAAAATGCTCATTTAAGACCTTTCCCTCTTGCTGCCAGAACAAACACAATTCCTATTTGTTATTTGAAGAACAATCAAATTACACATGGTTCAATTTTCACTGGATTTATCTGCCCCTGCACAATTTAAAATAATTCAGATAAAGCAAATCATACCAAAAAGACAAATTCCAAGCTGGGCAGATGAAAGACCAGTTCCAAAGCCAAGGCCACCATTATTTTGGGAAATGCAGGAAAAGTCTAAACTGTCTTCTCTTAACCTTCCTTCCCTGCCCATGACAAATCTTCCTATTACAGCCCCAGACACAGTCCTGGATCTGCTCATTGAAATCTGTAGTGCTACAAAACCTCTGAGAGGATAGTGAACATCCAAGTGGAGACCTACAGCTCCAAGACAGAGGATTTGTTCTCTTGGAAGCCCTTCAGATCCCTTCCTCTGCCCCTTTTTTCTTTGTCTGTTTTCAATGCAGAAGCAGCTTTCAAGAAAACAAAGGGTCCAGTGAATGATTCAATAAATTCTGAATTAAGTCAAAGCTAAACCACCCCATGGATTTAATTTAAACAGCTGGAATGTATATATATCTTTTCAATGGGCTCTAAGAGGAGAGGAAGGAATTTAAAGGGGGAAGAAAAAGTGTTTTAAAGACAGCAAAGCTCTGCTGCAGATTTCCAGAGGGAATTATGTTCCCTAGAGGAAGGTGAATGAATGGGGACTACACACAGAGTAATTTTATGGTGTGTGGTAGGGGAGGTGGATGAAAAGGTGTTGGGTAACAGTGACAGAAGGAAATATCAGAAAGAGAAAGGGGGAAAAAAGCTCCAGGGAAGAGGAGATCCCGTGTTAGATGCCGACCTTTGTGGGCTCTGCAGAGCAGATGCAGCAATTCCTGCTTGGGAGATCAGCCGGGCTTTGTAATTGGACGATGCTGGAGGGGTTTGCACAGTGAGCTCTTTGTAGTGGTGTCTTTAATAGTCTCCTGTTCTTCCCAGGGCTGCTCGTGGAGGCTGGAAGGGATGCAGAGGGCAGGAAAAGATGGGAGAGACATTTCAGAGGGCTGGGAGACAGAAGGGATAACAGCAGAACGGATTTCCCCACGGGCTGCATGGCAAGGACACAGCAGGAAAGTTGAAGCAGAGGATCTAAAGTCAAGGCAAGATAACATTTTCTTTGAGGGACTCAGACTATTTACATTCCAGCTGCAGCTGTGGATGTTCCTGGATAACCCTGTGCCCCCAGAGCCCCTCCATCTCCTTGGGCTGACAGGCTCAGCCTGTGCCACGCAGGAAGTTTAAGTGTCGTTTATTTTCTGACCCACTCTGTCCCGAGGAAAGGCTCTGTGCAGGTAATTACTCTGCCAAGCTCTCCGAGGAAAATGCTTTATCTTTCCCAGTATTTGAAACCCCAATTTCCCAAAACATGTACTTCTACACTGGTTCAATTCCTTTCTTTTTCATTCCCAGATCTTATTTCAGTGAAATTGGAGAATAACAGAAGCCTGAGGGCTCTGTTTGAGATGTTCACCTTTGAGGCGAATTTGATAGAGGTGGATAATCCTGCTACAGAGTGCTGGGAGTTTGCTCAAGAAACCACACACACACCTTGCTGTGTTTTAGGTTTTGCAACCATTCAGATCCCATTATTTTCATTTTTTATAAAGTGTTCAAGACATTTTGATAGTAAAAAATGGACTCAGTTTCTTGCTCCCTTTAAAGCATTTGTGCTCTCTGCTGCTTTCCCCTAAACCGCCATCTCAAAGAAAAGCATTCAGAACAACTCAGAGAAGAAAGTTTGGAAATAAATGCCCAGTTTCCACACCCATCACCAATAAACCACCAAACCTGAGAGCTGTTGGACCTAAGGATACACCAAAATCCATGGTGCTGTGGTTCCTCCTAAGTAAATATGGACTATCAGGTGGTGCTGGGACCAGGAAGGCTTCATGGTCTCCTAAAGCTGGACTCAGATCCTTTCATGCCAAGTCCCAGTTCCTTCCAGAAATTCCTGCTTTGACTTTCTCCTGTTTGGACACCACCTGCCTTCAATTATTCTGTCCTTTCTGCAAGTGAAAAAACCACCAAGTTGTATTCCCAGTGACCACCATATCTACTGAAAACTTCAGTCTCGTGATCCCAAGATTTAGTCAACTTCACCAAATAGTTCCAGCAGAGGGGAAAACACATCAATATCCCCCTGGACATAAACAGTGCTTGTTCCCCTTGGATATTTGTCCCCAGCCAGCTCAAGGGAAAACAGACACAAGGCAAGGGTTGGGGGTTCAGCACCCTGCTCAGCCCAGGCTCCAAATACCTGAGTTTGAGGTGGTCATTGCAGCCCTCCAGTAACACCTCTGTGCTCACATGGTCAACAGTTCTTCCACTTGGAAAGCTTCCGTGTCCCAGCAGGAAGAATGTGTGCCCTTCTTCAGTGTTATAGGTTCACAATTACAGTGACTGCTTGGAATGCAAGAGTAACAGGCTTGAACCTTTTCAGGAAAGAGAAAACTGAGCCAGAATCTTACACCTGACTGTCTCAACCTATGGTCTAGTGGAAGGTGTCCCTGCCCACAGCAGGGGGTTGGAATGAGATGGTCTTTAAGGTCCTTTCCAACCCCAAGCATTCTAGGATTCCATGATTCTATGGTTTATTTCAAGAAAAGGTGGGAACACTGTCTTTATGACTCTGCTTTGCATTACTTAGACCAAGCTACAAGTATTTGCAGTAAAATAAGTTTAAGAGGTGGTTTCATTCCAGAGAGAAATGGAAAATACTAAAAACATAATTTGAATCAAGTGGATGTCTAGATCCAAGGCCAGAATAAAGAGGAAAACAATTGCTCAGACAACCCATCTATTTCATCCATCCTGTTCCTGATTAAAGTGTCTTGTCTTCTACTTCCAACCCAGTTTCTTTCTCCACACCCTTCTCCCAGTCCCCTCCTGATTTCCTCTCATTCTTTCAGCTTCCTCCCCAGGGAGTTGGGCCAGACCACCACAGATGGCAAGGATGGGTTATACCCCACAACTTGCTGTCCTGGGAACACTCAGGGTGCCCTCCTGGATCTACTGGACTCAAGCAAAGCCTTGACCTCCCATTTTTCCTCAAACAATCCAGAATTTCAGCAGCAGAAACCTTTCATTTCACTGGACAGCACAGTGGTGTTCTTTTTTTTTTTTTTTTTTTTTTTTTTTTTACAGGGACTGATGTCAGCTTGAACTTGTGGCAACTGGAAAGACAACATTTGTACTCTTGGAACAGCAAAAGTTGTTTCCTTTGCTTTGTAATTAGATCTTCGAGTTGGTTCAACCCCATGTGCTGCTTTAAAAGGCTTCCTCCTCTTAGCTTCCATCTCTCCAGTTGGAAAAAGAGACTGTCAAATTGCTCTGGGTTATATCCTTGAGCCTGTTTGGGGCATAAATCCCAAAACTCACCAACAAGCGGATCAGAATTAAAAGGAGTCCAGCAGGGTTGGAGGTGACATGAGAAAAGGTGTAACTGCAGCTCTGGAATGGGAATGTCAGTAAACATTTTGAATCTAAAAGCAGGAATCACCTTCACCCGTAGTTAAAGTCATTCTCAAGATGTCAGGTGGTTCTAACTCTTGCCATTTTACTTTTAATGCCCACCTAGAAGTACAAACTCCCTTTACCACAAGTCACAGATATCCAGGACCCTGTTGAGGGAACAAAAATCAAGGGGATTTGTCTCCCATGCAACAAGTGGATGATGGTCCTGACCTCCTTTGGGAGCTACAAAGAGGAGATCCCAACAAGGACATTACCAGCAAGAGATAAATGCTTCCTAAATTTTATCCCTTATTTTACAAGAAAAATATTCTGTAAGCTCTGGCCTTAAAAACACTTTTTAATTCCAAGTTTGCCGTGAAATACAGAAAAAGCATCGCACGAGCCAATTCTCCCATTTTATAAAAATAAACGTCAGCATGAGATCCACATGGAATAAATTTCCTCCTGGGCCGTTCTTCCCCCACAGGGAGCTAAACCGGATTTCTAAAATTCTCCCAGCAGGAAACACTGTGTGATGTCTCCACCACAGCACCATCACATCAGAAGCTGTGCAGTCCTCGTGCCTAATTTTGTTCTAACCAAGTTTATTCCTGGACCATCTTATTTCCATCGGCAGAAGGAAGTCCTTGAGAGCAGCCCTGCATTCAATTCCTTCACTGGCAAATTCAGTTGGAGATTTACCCTCTTTCCTTCTCAATAAATTATTTCTAATGCCCTGGGCAAAGTTGTTTTTAGTTTGTTTTTTTTTTTTTACCATCAGTGACAATTAGACTGTACTTTAAATGAGGTCTGTGAAGTGATCTGCAAATAACTGACCAGGGCATAAATCCATAGTGCTCCTCTGTGTGATTCCCTTTCTCCCCACACACATCCCTGCATTGTTTTGCTGACCTACTTTGGAAAAAATCTCTGCCACCAAAAAGTTATTCAGCACGAGGAAGGACAAATTTATCAGGGTGGCAGCATGTGGAGATGGGAAGTGTTTTTATCATGAGGAATCTTAGCAGCAAGTTATTAATTTTAAATTAGCCTGAAGCTCTGAGATACTTCAGGAGGTTAGGATGTATAAAGTCCTGGGTTGTGGGCACACAATCACTAATTCCTCATTAGGAAGGCACAGAATAAGTATTTATTCTTTGATTATTTAGCAGAAACATTTCAAGAAATGCAACAATTACTCCAAGCTCAGAGTGTCAAACATTTACAGGGGTTTTTTTTATAAAATAAAGTGTGTGATTTCCTGAGAAAAACTGAAATATCAATTAGAAAACTGAAGACTTCCAACAGAAATCCTGCATTTTAAGTTCTACTTAAAAATATAAGGTTCTTCCTAAAGTAAAATTCTAATTCTTTTCAATTATCTGAGGGAAAAAACGCTTCGGTGGAAAAATGCCTGAGTAGTGCCAGTAATTACAAAATTTGTCATTAGAAAAATGCCCCACGTGCCATCCACAGCACTTTATAGCCATGGGCGTGTTCCTGCTTAGGAAAGATGTTGTTGTGAGAGATGCAGCAGCAATTTATACACAAAAAAACCCCCACCAATAAACCCATCCCAGCTTTAGGCAGATAAGAGACCTTAGACCCTTTTTGCATCTGTCAGGAGGTTTTGTCAGGCTGCTCATCATGGCCAAACCATCCCATTCCAGGAATAGATTTCTTAGGGGTGCACAGTGAAAACTCAGTTTTTACTTGCCTTCTTTCCTAATTAAAAAGCAAAATAAGTCAAAAGAATTCAAGGGAACACCTCCCAGCCAGCACTTTGTGGATCTGAGACAATGCCTGATTTTACCTGCACCATTCGTATCTCTCATATTGATTTCCTGTGAAGTAAAATAAAGCTTAAAACACCCCAGCCTGTTGCCCTGGATCGCACAAAATTAATGTGCATTGTGCAGAACTGGCTTTAAATCAGAAGGCAGGAACTTTGCTCCAAAGAAACATTCAAAACAATAAATGAACAAGCAGGAGTGAAGTCTGGGGTCTCTTGTTTTTTAAAAAACTTTCATGCACCACTTTCTCTTGCTTTTACAAACCTTCATGCCACTATCTCTTTTGCTTTTAAAAGTCTTCATCCAACTTTTTTTTTTTTTTTTTTGCTTTAAATGCAAGAGAAATAGTCGCATAGTGGTTTTTAAGAGCAAAAGAAATAGGTCCATGAAGGTTTTTAAACGCAAAACCTTCATGCAACTATTTCTTTTCCTTTTAAAAACTTTCATACAACTACTTTTTGCTTTTAAACACCTTCATGCATCTCTTTCTCTTGTTTTGGATGTGTGGAAACCAGAGCTCTGCGAGCAGAACATGAAGAAAGGCGCTGGCTTAACTCCCTTCCAGCAACCCAAGGCCTGGTAAGGAACATTCCCTTCCCTCCAACTTGTCCTGGGGATGAATCTCATTAGCTCAGTTTTGTGGGAGCCCGGAGGGGAACACAGCAGAACTGCAGCAATGGCCCAAAGCTCTCTAAGAAGCAGAGCAAATGAGCCCAAACGAGAGGAGCAGAGTTGCCAAAGCAATCCTTGGACTCGTTCTCTGCCGGCTTTGGGTGGCAGGAGAATCGGGGGTGTTGTGCCTCCAACTTCACACGGTGGCAGGGGAAAAGATTAGCTCATCTTTCAGTGACAGACAGGAGCTTGGCCCGTGTTTTTTCACAAACATCACCTTTCCCAAGGGAGGGAGAATTTCCACCTTTGTGTGTCTCAAGCAATAAGTGTCAGCTGTCAAGTGCAAACCTGCCCTTGGAGCCAGAACTGCTCCAGAATGACAAGCAGCTGGAGGGAAACAGCACAATGACCCATTGAGGATGAAAAGGAGAAAGCTTTTTGCCACAGGGCAGTGGTGCAGGTCTTTCTGAGGCTGAAGGAAAGGTAATTAGGGGTCTTGGATAATCTATTCCCCTCACGTGTGGGCTGCAACTGAAAAAGGACCTCCAGAGCTCTTCCAGGAAACTGAACATAGTGCTGGAGTCTCTACTTCGGGGTAGTCCCCACTGGGTGAAATATTTAGAGAACATTTGCTCTACAATGGCTTTGAAGGTTTTTTGGCATTTCAAGTGTAGCTCGCTCCATTTAATGCCTTTTGCCACAAAAAAGCTGCATACCTTTCAGGGAGGTGAAATTTGGAGTGGAAGATGTGAAGAACACTTGGTTGCTCTTGTGATGGAGAATTAAATATTGATAATCCAATCAACTGTATTTTGGTAAAAGTACTCACAGAAAATAATAATAATTAAAAAAAAAAAAAACCAAACAAAAAAAACCCCCAAAATCACAGACATCAAAACAAATAAAGCTGTTTCAGAGTCCAAGCTGGATTTATTTGACATAAATTAATTGCACTTCATTTAATTTCATTTCAAATACAAACTGAAGTGTAAAACCAGACAAATATCAGTGACACCTAACAAAACCCTGCTGCAATCAAAGTTTGTAATCCTTGTCATAAAGGCAAAAGTTGTCCTGAAATAAGAAGATATTAATGATGGTGGGAAAGGCAGGTGCCCTGGGATGAAAACACTAAAAAAAGAGAAAAGGTGACAAATTGATGAGTGCAGCAAAGCTGAGGAAAACCATTTTGGAGAATTATGGCATGCTGGAAGCATTTGAGATCTGTCAGGCACAACAGGTGTGTGTGGGAAGACCAATGTGTTTCCTTAAATATGAAGGAGAAGGGAAGAGGAGCAAAAGAAAAATAAGGCAATTAAAAAAAGAGACAGAAAACACAAAGTTAGAGGCTTCCAGCAGCAAGTGCTGTTGAAGTGACAGGTCCCTCTCAAGTGCTTTTAAACATACTGGAAAAAATCACCTTCCCAGGAACTCAAAGTCTAAGCAGACAAGGTATACAAAGGAAGGGGTGGAAAGGGGAATAATTACCCAGAATTCGTAATGGGGAACAAAGGGACTAAGTTGTCACACAATAGCTTGTGTTTCAAACACCTAATCACACAGTCTGAGCAATGCGGACCACCCTTTCCCCTGCCAGTGTATTTTCAATTGCACACAGCTCAAAGGGAAGGAAGGCTCTGTCACTGAGAAGTATTAATCCTCCTAATTAAGTGGAGTGGTTGAAAAACAGTTAAGAAAACAAGAGAAAGAGTGAGAGGGAAGTAGCTGAATAACATCAGAAATAAACACTAGACTTCTGGCTAAATATGACACTTGGATCAGTCAGAGGCCCTGGGGGGGAGCAGTGCTGGAGACAGGTTGGTATTTCTTGAGGATCATTAAAAGTCTGAGGAGCATTTTAAGCAGTGCAGGGTATAAAAGCACCCTGGAGCCCCACTGGAGTGGGCACAACAAGTGGGAGGTCTGAATGTATCCCTTCAGCTCCCACTGCCCATTTTCCACCGGCTGTTTTCTTGGCTTAGCAGGAGAAATGACCAAATTTAAAACACCACTTAAAATGAAGACATGAAAAATCAGAAGCTATTTTTGCAAATCCTTTGCTCTTCTGCTTCTGCATCTCAATCCATAAACTAAGAGCATGGAAACCACCATCTTCATGAATGATCAGACATCTCTGATGGCATAGGCAGCAGTGGGGTGCTTTCCTGTAATTAAGATAATTTCAAAGCTGCATCATTAGTGTACTCCCAGAGCAGCAGCTCTATTGGCACATCACAAATCAGAACTGAGGAGATTTCCCCAACTTGAGTGGGAATAAGTATTTTCACAAGCATGTACTGTGGGATTCTTCATCTGCAACTATAAAGGACTTGGGATTTCCTCCTTAGCAATAAATTCTCCTGATGCCTTTACAAGGATTTGGGTCTAATTTTCAATGATAAGCAAATTAAGTTTGCATTTTCAGGTCATGTATTTAGTCTTCATTGCATGATTATCAGACTTCCTGCTCTCATAGTTGGCTTTTTTTCCCCCCTCCTTTATTATTTTCAAGCTTGATTGAAGCTTTACTTTCTCACATTTGTCCTTTTCCTGTTACACTTCTCGACTCACATCAGGTTTGCCCCTGTGCTTTTGGACTCTGTGCTCAGAACCACTGAAGGTGCCTTTGTCCTTACCAGTTAAATTCTGACATTATTTACTTTACTTCCTTTTATCTCTTTATCCCTCTATGACCTTTCTTTATGGCACATAGTCCTGATCATTTTAACATTTTGGCTATGAATATATTCCTAACTTCACTCTTTGTCCTCCTCACCCCCACAACTTCATTCCCACCTCCCTTCACATACCCATCTCTTTTTTTACAACAAGATCAGACCTGCCTTTGCTTCTCATATCCCAAACCCTTGAGAAAATGAAGCTGTGCTCAGGAAGTTTTCTGCAGAAAGGCATAAAAGCCTTTAAATCCCCGATTCAAACAATGGAATAAGGAAAGCCCTGTTGCTTTCAGCACTGTAAAGGCAGCAATTCCCAAAATGACAGCAGGGTATGAAGGTCAGCAATGCAGCCAGTCCTCCTCAGCTGGAATTCCTGCCACACAGAAGTTATTGTCCATCAGAAATGAGGAGAGAGAGTTACTGAGGGTTTCTTCCTCTTTCTGAGTAAACAAGGTCAGCCGTGGCATCCAAGAAAACCCCTAAGTCAGCAAAACAACAAGTAATTTTGTTCTCCCAGGCCAAATACGGGCAGAAGGAAGGGAGGAAAAGGCCTTTGGAGCATGAGAAGGGAGAGCTTTCAAAGCAACTTTTATTTCCTCGGGATGCTATTTCAGCACAACTGGATCCCCAGGAATTTCTAGAGGGAAAAAAAAAAGTTAAAGAGCAGTAATTGCTGAAGAATTGAAGTTGAACAAACAAAATATTAATCAGCATTCTGAGAAATGGGACTTCTGCAAACTTTTTGTTTGATCCTCAACCTTTAGGGTGAGAAAAAGTGGAAAAAAGTCTTCAACCAACACATTCTGGACTTCTGAGTCCAGTGGTCAAAATATACGGAATATCTTTCATTACAATACCTCATTTAACCTCAGACCTGTTTTCATCAGTATTTCAAGTTTTTAATTTCAGAATGTAGAGTTGAATATTTGAAAATGTATTATAATGGAAAGTCTCAAAGCATTGTTTGGAAAGTAACAAGTGTTTTCTAACCCAGACTTTTCAGGAACAGCTTTGGCTCTCCCCATCCAACCAGACAAGCAGGGAAAGTTCTGTGCTCATTGCAACAGCTCAGCATTGGAATGAAGATTATCAAAACACACACTTTCCATGCACTAAAAAGCTGGTGGAATTTTGTGACAGCACTGAAAAAAAAAACCAAAAAACCAAACCCCAGCTTTCAATTGCTACTATTTAGTTTGGATTATTATTTCCTATTACATTTAAATGCTGTAGAAAAACCTGAGCTTTGGGAGACGTGGGTTGAATTTTTATTTTTCTTACACAAAGTCAATTTAGTCAGTGAGGCATAAAAAGATCAAATTGCAGTAGAGCATTAGCAAAAAATTTAAATATCATCTTCCTAGTGTAACCTCATTTCAGAAAGCAGCACTCTGCTCCTCCCAGGAGGGCTGACTTTTAAAGATTTAGAGGATCAGATGCTAATGACAGAAGATTTGCTCAACCTTCTTTCCTTTCCGACAGAGGACACAGCTCTGTGATGTCTCTTGGAGTATTTTAGTTGTGATTCCTTTTAGGTGACAATAATCAGGAGTTTCTCCCACTCTGCCTTCAGCTGACGCCAGCAGGATCACAGCAGGGTTTTATCTATGCCCTGGGTGTGGGTTCTAAAACCAGATGAGGGGCTTTACAGTAAAAGATATCAATGAAGAAACAACTTTCTAGTAGCTCCTTACACCTGTCCTCTTTTGGATCACAACCTTAATGAAATCATAAATTCAGAATATCTCAGCTAACCTTGTGACATCGTGACAATTAAGCTGATTTTGCAGTGATTTAACACAACTAGATCTGAATATGCTGGAAGAACAGAGAATGTGAGGCCCATGTGGGTTAGATACACCAAGGGCAATATAAATTCACTAATTATGAAGCACTGGAATATTAATTTAAGCACAAAATTAAGTTTTAGGAGCTCATGTTTATAGAATTATGGCAGAGTTAAAGCTCATCCAGTTCCACCCCCTGCCATGGGCAGAGAAACCTTCCACTAGCCCAGGTTGCTCCAAGCCCCATCCAACCTGGCCTTAGACACTTCCAGGGATGGGGGAAAATTTCCTTGGCACCCTGAGGAAAAAAAACAATCTTATCCTAAAATTGAGACAAATTCAGACTGAAGCATTACGTGTGTTCAACAGGCAAGACACAGCAGATGTTGAGCTGGCAATTCTTCTCTGCTGGAAAAGCTTTGGATTATCACTACAGGAAAGGAGGGATCACCACAGAGGGGACTGTTGGTGTTTAAAAGTAATTAAAGTAATTACCTGCAATGAACGGACATGATTTGATGTCTTAGGGTGTGCTGGATAAACAGCACCTGAACAAAATGAAGATTTGCCTACATAGAACCATTATGGTGATACAAAACTCCCTCTGTATCAAAGCATTAACCCTTTCTCTCCCCCCGGGGAGGCAGAGAATGAGTCAGTTCCCTGCTAATACTAATAAAACATTAATTTCTATTTTCAATTTTCCACTGGATGGATTAGAGCAAGCAGATAAAAAAACCTTCTTGAGTGATTCTCATCTCTGATCACATCAGATCCTTCTTGCTTTCTGCACTGAAATCTCCATCAGCATGACATGCTAAGCTTTCCTCTAAACAACCAAAGCTGAAAGAGTTCTCAATCATCTATTTACCATTCAAAGCAGCAAATTAAGCCCCTAAATATCTCCAGGGCCCTGGACTTGCCTTCAGAGAAGTGCCCAGCAACACCTTATTCAACCAAGACTATTATTCCCTCTGGGTTAACTGGAGTTTTATGGGTCAAGTCACAGCTCTGTCTAGAAAAACTTGTTAATTTATTGTTCTTGAACAGTGTAATCTTACAAGGCTCTAAGTATGTTCCTCATTAAAAGTGACATTTGAGTTTCAGGGGGTGGTGGATGATCTTGGTGCATTGCCTGTTTTATTTTCGTAGCCATTTCCAATGAGCTGTTGGTTAAATTGATTTTGGTGTTTGATGTATCTGAGCAGGGACATGTGTGTTGTACTGTCATTCCATCTTCTGAAAGAAATTCTCATATCCCTTCCCACTGTTAATTCTAAACACAAATAGAAGAAAAAGAACCCAACAGCATCTAACTGGCACCCTGCACACTGAGGATGAGCTTTTCTTTCTCCTGGAAGAACTCACAAGGGGACTTTTATCATGACAGACAGAACATTAGAGAGTTTGAAATTATTAAAGGCAAGGGAAAAAAAAAAAAAATACCACAACTCTTCCTTCCCCCCCAAAGATTAATATAAAGCACCTTGGGACTTTTCTACGTGAAAAGCTTCATAGAAAATAATTGTTGCAAAAATGCTTGACAGCATTTGTCAAACATTGTCCTTTGAATGGTTGACATCTCTAGTAAAACCTCCCTCCATTAGTATTCCATCCAGCATCAGGCAATGGGAAGTGTCAAACAGTCACAATATATTCCCAGCTGATGCAACTAAAAAAGAATCTGATGCAAATTCCACGAGGCTTCAGCTGGAGTTTTAAACCCCTTTCCATCGAGCCTGGCTTTTTATTTGCTGACAGATGCTTTTACAGACCTGCTCCCTCCTGAAGCCAGAGAACAGTAATCACCCAGGCAGGGGCTGCAGCAGAAAATAAGCACAGCAAGACTGAATAAAACACCCTATTTTGAATGAAGCTCGAGCACATTTGCCAACATCAACAGGTACCACACCATTGTTTCCTGGAGATTCATCTCCTTGTGTAAGCTGTCCCAGTTCTCTCTGGCAGGGAAGGAAAAGCTGCTTTCAAATTTCACCTACATCAGCACCAACAAGGAGCAACACCACAAAAACAGAATTAGTTCCAGTTTATATCAAGATTACGGAGGTTGAAGCCCTTGAAATTCCAATTTTCCAGTCAGTGAAATGAAGACAGCAAACAATACTTGCCTACCTTATGTGGGATTTGAGCTGACACATTAACATTTGCTCAGTGTTCAAAAACTTCAAGCTCAAGTAATTCACTTATTTTAAATTTGCCTCAAGCTCATCTTGTGTTTAATGGCAGTGATTTCAATCAGCTCATGCCAAAAAGATGTCTGGTCAGACTTTTTTTTTTTTTTTTTTGTCTGTACTTTGTGCTGCTGTGGCCTAATCCAGCACAGACACACAGGTTTCCTTACCTGGCAGCAAATCCCTGTGCCAGCTCAGCTCAGAACAGACCTTCTACATGAAAAACAAGCAACCACATGGAACTCAAGCTAAATATCATTCCATCTCCAACCTCCAGGAACAAAGGAGTTTTGCTTCGGGGTTTTAATTAAAACTTCCCTTCTCCAGCTGTGCTGGGTTAGCACTGGATCCATAATTTGGCTTCCAATGCAGCTGCAGAGCCAAGAACTGAAGACAGGAATGGGGCAAACCAAGAAAAGGGAGAAGGATGGTTGCTGCTGAGACTTGGGTCAAAGCAGGCTGAAGAGTTAGGCTGCATTCTCTCTTGTTCATGGATATGAGCACAATCAGGAGTGAAGAAAGGACCAGGAAACTGGGAGTTGGCAATTAGTTTAAGAAAGCAAATTCAGAGATTTCAAGGCACAAAACCATATTAAAAATGTAATTTTTGTTGCAAAAACTAGGTTGTTGTTGAAACCCCCTGTAAATGCCTCAGTTTATCACTTCAAAATTCCACATATTCTTGAGCTTTACCTGCATTTTTGTGCATCACCAAAATACTTCAGTCTTGGTGTGGAGTTGTGGTCTGACTGTGCTCTGGGTGTGAATGAGATCCCAATTCTGCATAACAGAAATACAAGATGGGTCAGCTTGGAAAGGACCCCAAGGGGATCATCTGGTCTTACCTCCCTGCTCCAGCAGGGTGACCCCGAGCACAGGATTGTGCCCACATGGGTCTGGAATATCCCCAGTGAGGGAGACTCCACCCCTTCTCCGGCAAATCCATTCCCGTGCTTGATCACCCACATGGGGAAGAAGTTCTTCCTCATGTTCAGGTGGAACTTCCTGGGCATCAGTTCCTGCCCATTGCTCATGTCCCACTGCTGGGCACCCCAAACAGAGCCTGGTCCATGCTCTGACCCCTCCCACATCTGTAACAGACAGATGTTGATGATCCTTCACAGTCTGTTCAGGACTCATAATGCAAATGAAGCCTGACAGAACACACTAACAAGCAATAGTAATTAAATCAATTAGAATATCTTCCAAATTATAAGCACAGAAACAGGCAATGTTCTCTCTTCTCACATACAGCTTCAGGAGGGAAACCAAGGGCAGAGCTCAGCAAACACCTCTCACCAACCCCCCCCCCCCCCCAAAACTACAGTTACAGGCTGTTCCTGTACTCATTTTTAGGTGTCTTCATTAGCTTATCTATAAAATAATTAAAAGGTTTGCAGAAGCCACAATAACAGGGAAGAGTTGATGGAAATATGGCCTCTATATAGAGCTGGTTACCACTTGAAATCAACAGCCATATTCAGTTTCTTTTGCCATCAAAACAGGAAAACAAACCCAGTTAAATTTCTTATAGGAATTTTATTGAGAAAGTGACATGTGTTGGAGATTAAAATTAATGAAAGAGAACCAAAACCTCATAATTTTGGAACAGAGTGTCCTGGAACACAAGAGAAAATTTAGACTTAAAAATCAAGATTAATTTTCACAGCAAGTATTTCTCCTTTTCTGCCAAAGAAGACAGAAAGAAAACAGCAGATTTAATGAAAAATAAGCTGAAGATCATAATTTCAACACAAAATAGGACATGGATGATACCTAAAAGTGAATTTCAACCTTTTGGCTACACTGTGATGCACAAGAGGCCACACATGAAGCAGCCACACAAAAGCTGTGCCTGCAGGAAGCGGGTGAGGCATCAGAAGGGCTGGGACTTCTTAGTGAGAGGAAAATCCTCTACAGCTGGACCTGGTGGACCCCAAAATGGAACAGTATCTGGGCCTATATGTGTGGTACCAAGCCCTGAATAAATTGGGAAGCACGTGAATGCAGAATTAGCATATGTAACAACAGAGTCATGATAAACACTGCTTGAATTTTGGGATATCCCTTGTTTTAAGGAGGTTTTTCAGCTCTCAGCCCTGGCTGCTTTTCAGGTGGTCATAATTCCCCAAGGCCACTGAGCAGTAGGATTTTACAACATACTGCATGGATTTATCTTCAGACCAGGCCAAAGTCCCTATCCTAATTCCTCCCCCCCGCCAAGACTCCTTTATTTTTCCCCATTCAGGGAAAAGGGTTGAACTCAGAGATATAAAGAATATTCAGAGTTACAATGAGTTTTGCCACAGGTCCAGCATTTTATAAACAAGGAGCTTAAATTTCTCTTGGGCCAATTCAGAAATCAGCCAGGGAATACTGAGTTAGGAACAACCTCCAGTTACTCCACAGCTTTCCATGCACAGCTCTCGGAAACAGCCAAATACAGATGAGTTCAATTCAAAGAAGACAAGTTCTGCAGGGTAATCTATGTATATGTGAACCTCTATACTTCATAAACTCTCCCTGTAGGTGAGGTCTTTCCAAATATAATTTATACCCTGAAGAATGTCCATTCTTTTACCTATACCTCATTCCCATAAGTCATAGAATCCTTTAGGATGGAAGATACCTCCAAAATCGAGTTCCATTAACCCAGCACTGCCACACTCACTGTTAAACCACATCCACACATTTTCTGAACCAGGTATGGTCCCACCGCTTCCCTGGGCCTGTTCCAATTCCTGACCACTCTTTCTGTGAAGAATTTTTTCCCCCCAATATCTAATCCAAACCTCTTCAGGTGCAATTTGGTCCTTCCCTCTCATCCTGTCACTTGTTACCTGGGAGACAAGATCGACACCAACCTTGCTGAAACTTCCCACTGCACGAGGGTAAAGCAAAGCCAAACCTGGAACATTTTTGGGAAATTTTCCAAAGTAAATCGTCAACCCACAACTCCTACTTGTCTGCTTCCAGGGCAATATTGCCGACAGGGGCAAAGCTTCACTAGGAGAAAAAAAGACCCTGGATTGTATCACGAGGCAAGAGCTTGATGTGGAGATGGTGCATCAGCCATAAATGTTCCAGGCGCGTAGGAAAGCGATCCCGTTTTATGGGAAGGGCTGAGCAGAAGCTGTAGGGGCGATGGGCAGGGACAGGAGTTGCCCATCCCCATGTCCTGCGGGCAGATGGGGCTCGGGCAGCGGGCGCTGTTCAGCCCGCGGTGCTGAAACCCCGAGAGGAGCCCGGGACACGATCCCCGTGAAGGACACTCAGGGAGCGCTGACTTCGTTCATCTTCATTAATGAAGATTCATCTGCAACCCACCGCGACCTCCTGATTTATCAGAGATACGTGTCGAGTCTACTCATCCCTTTTTAAACACAAGAAAATGCTTGTCCACAAATGCTGAGATGAGACATGATCCACTTCCCTGCCCTGTCACATCCTGTGTCTCATGACCAGAAGTGAAAACCTGCACATCAAAAGCTTCATCCATATCCCAGATTCTCTAGTGCACCTGAAAACCCTCTTTTGTTCCAATCCTGCACATTTTTGAGGGCAGAGAACCAGCCACAGCATCACAATGTACTTTCAGTATGAAAATTCTGGCAGCTTTAACAGGCAACACTTGAGATGAAGCTTGAAAGGCCACGTGAACATCAGTAATAAAAAAAATTAAACAGTATTTGATGCATCTTTAACATAGGAAAAGAAAAAACTACAATCAGCACAGCTTTTCAATTACAATTCATGCTATAACACTAGAAGAATTTATGGATATGCTCCCAATTTACCAAAAGCCTTAATGAATTTATCAAAAGCATCTAAAATTAACTGAGAAGTTTTTAATTCCAGGCTGGAAGAAATATGTCAAGGTTTGCCCTACAATTGCAACATCTGTTGGAGTAAAGGTGAGCAAAACTGCAAAATACAGGGTGGAAGATCAGCTCAAGCAGATCCACTACACAGGTTTAAAATGTACTTGTGTACTTTTATACTCCAGAGAAAGCATCAAGAGGCTGACCCAGCACAAACACTCCACCACTGCAGCAACTCTGGTTTAAGAAAGAGATTCATTAAATCCATCCATGGAAAATTCACATCTGCTAAAGGGGATAAAAATAGAAAGGCAAGAAACAGTTTGTTCTTAATGCTTTCCCTGTTTGCCAGCCAGAGTTCAAATAACTACTCCAAACTCTGCCTTTAAGCTGGATTTTATATATCCTTATATCACAGCCTGTTTTCAATATGATTGAACTCATCCAGTTGAGTGGATACATGGCCTGCCCACGCTGCTCTAGGGGTTCTTCTGCTGAGAGGAACTTCAACCACATCATCACACAGTTCCATCAGCTGAACAGAACAGGATCCCCTTGTCTTTCCCCTGTTCCTCGTGGTTTTTTGGCACCACTTCCAGGAGCTTTAAACACAGTAAGTAGATCTTCGAAGACAGAATCTCCTTCAGAGATTTTGAACCACTGAATTAGGATCTCTGAAGAAACAGAATAGGTATTTTAATTAATTTTTCCTCACCAAAAAGAGCAGAGCTCAATCTCCTGCTGTGGTCACCACAGGCTAAGGACTGTGAATGAGACATCTGTTATCTGACAGATTACATTTGCACCTACTTTTATTAAATTCTTTCTCCAGCTCTTTACCTTGTTATTACTGAACTACCTGAACATCTGTCCCTGCAGAATTGATCCTTGCAATGCCATGAAAATGGCAAAAAAAAAAAAAAAAAAAGGCAATAACAAAACTTTCCAGCATCATACAGAGCTTACTAGGAGTGTTCCAAGGAAACTAAAATTCCTTAAGAAATGCCATTGAAACAGATTCTTCTTCCTCTCCAAGAACACAATTTTAAAAAACAAAGGCTTCTCAGGTGCAAAACTATTTCTGGTCATATATATATATTATAAATATATATGTAGATCAGGAAAGGTGACAAGTGATTATGGTCTGACAGGATAGAGATGTGGCACATTTTTAAATCTATAGAGATTCCTTATTTTATTTGAACCTTAGGATTGGAGTCAGGGGCCCAGAGAGGAGGAAGAGAGTTTGATACTCAATTCCAAGGGCTCACTGTACCCCAGACAATCCTACACACTTGGAATGGTTGGGAATTCTTACAAGAATTTCTGTCGAGGCTTGTAGGTCAGAACTGGGGGTTCTCTGAAGAAAAAGAGCCCCACTGACCAAGATGCCCCAAAATAGTTGCTTGAGAGAAACTTCAGACCTTTATCATGTTCAAATCAGCACTTACTGCTACAGCCAGAGCCTGGTTTTCTTCATTGCAATGGCTGGGATTTCCCATGTTATCCCTGAGTCTTTTCCATAAAGAAATTCTATACATTCAGATTTTTTTCCCCCCTCTACATCTTCTCTTTCCTCCATACTTTCCTTCCTGTACACCACCTAAACACTTTCCTAACCCACTTTTTATTCCATTAGGCTTTTCAATACCTCTCAGCTGTGTCTCCAAACACAGACATTTGTTTAATTTCTCTAAATGAGCAGCCCCTTCATCCTTCTGCTGCTGCGTTTCCCCACAATACTTTAATTACTCAACAGATAATCTGGCAAACAAATCCCGGACTGTATCTCGGGTTTGCTACCCCACAGCAAGAGAGAAGCTGGAAAGCCAACAATAAAAATTGTTTTTCCACAGGGAAGATATCAACTGGAAACCAGGCCAGTTATTTTCTGATAAATGGCAGTTTCTCACCCAGAAGTGAGGAGTTTTAGGGGACTTTATCTACACCACTACAAATCACTCCATTTACTTCATCCCAAATTAGTTTTGACTGAGAGAAATAATCCCTTAAAGATAACATTTGTGGTTATAACCACACACTCTCTAGGACCTCACACACACAAAGTATCTGTGGTTTCCTTTAAATAAGTGTTCTTGGTGTAACTCCTGACTTGGCAAGTGCTTGAGCTGCTCAGGCAAAGCTGCATTTACCAAAAGGGCTAAAAAATAATGAAACAACATTTATTGTCAAAAACTTGCTACTTCATGTTCTTTATGGGCCTTCAGAGTTTAAGGACATCAAAATGTGGCATAAAGAACTTTGTGATAGAAGAAACTATAAATAGCTATTCCTGGGCGGGGGGGGCCGGGGGGGTTTCCAAATGGCCTTTTCCCTCTTTTTTCTTTTTGCAAGGCAGGGCAGGAATTTGGGGTTATTTTTGTTGTTTTCCCCAGAGAAGAAACCCTGGGGTATTTAGGGCAGGACCCCACAGCATCCAACTCCAGGCTAAGAACTTCCACAGTCGTGACTCTCCTTGGAAACTGCACATCTCTATTTATTATACAACAACAGCTTCTGGCTAAACTAGACAGGACTTCAAAAAAGCTGATCCCTCCCCACTGTGGGGAGGGGTGGGGGGGGGGGGTGGGGGGGGGAGGAAAAGGCTCT
>JAWWEU010000038.1:8381197-8415249 GCA_035583155.1 Acropternis orthonyx | reverse complement strand
GTGGAAGGTGATAATTTCTTAGCAGAGGTGGGGAATAAACTTCAGAAGATCACATCTTAACAAGTGGCAGGATCACTGCTTCAGTACTCCAGGGGGTGAGGTCAGAATCCCTCCTTTGATATAGAATCATGGAATGGTTTGGGTTGGAAGCTCCCCTTGTTCCAATGCCCTGCCACAGGCAGGGACACCTTCCACTAGCTCAGGGTGCTTAGACCTCCATCCAGCCTGGCCTTGGACACTTCCAGGGATGGGGCAGCCATAGCTTTCAGAGATGAGGTGCCTTCAGAAGAAGTGCTTTACCAGAAGGTGACAAGATTCCTCACAGGAAGACCAGGGAAATGTGCAGCCCACAACATGTCCCATCTGTCTGAGCTCTTCCAAGAGCTCTCTGTAGCTGAAGTCCTTCTGTTGCCTTCCTTCCAAGCTCAGGCATTTGCCTCTGGAAAGAAATCCTTGACAAGAACAGTGTAGAGTCACTCTAGTGTAGAGTCTTTATTAGAACAAACATGAGTCTGGCCAAACCAAAGGACTAGTCCTTGGTTTTCAGCAACAATTATGGTTTTCCTGAGGATTTGGTCAGACTATTCCTAAGTCCACCTCCTCAGGCTTTGCTAGCCAAATTATTCCTCCTTAATCATCCCCATGTTCTCCATGGGCAGACCCCAAAGCCACCCAGTTGTCTGGTGCCATGTCCCTGCCAGCCAGGACTAAATGACAGCCTTTCCATTCCAACTGCAGTCAGCAATTCTTGTGTTTGCCTTGCTGGCCAGGCTTCCAGCTGGACAGTCCTGTACACATCCTGCACGACACTTTGGTTCAGAATTCCATACCCACATCCCATTTCCACCATGTCCACAGCTGGCAAGCATCTTCCAGGAAAGAAATCAATTCAGGAAAGTAGTTCACCTCTCAGCTTCCAAGTTGAGGAGTAGCAATAAAACTCAATTACAGTAGTACAGTGTGTTCATCTGTGCAGCATTCTTTGGTCTGGCCTAAAAGAATTTAAAAAAGAGAAAGTTTTCTTGGGCTGAATTTCCAGGCTGTATAGATATGTCTGTGTAAACATGATTTCAGATAATCAATTTATCTTGAGCTGCTCTGAGTGAGCATCCCAAGGGAACACAGGAACACCAGCTGGAGGAACACTCAGGAGCACAGCTCCTAGGGTACCAGAGGGCTGATGGAATGGGATTGTCAACACTTTCAGAGCTCCACACCATGCAGGTCACACAGATTGTTGATTCACTCTTGGCTGTGTGTAGCTCCAACACCCGTGACCAGGTGCACAGGTCTCAAGTCCTGCTGACTCTGAGCTAACAACAATGGAAAGGGACACCTGGCCTTGCCTCCTGTAGCTTTGTTAATCCAGGGTTTGTCACCATTTACAAGAGGCAGAACTTGTCAATACAAGTCAAGTCACCTCAATATTCCATCTCTTTCAGAACAGGAGGTGCCACACTTAAACCCTGTGTAGCCAAATAATTGTCTTATGTGCCTTTCTAAGTTAGTTGGCAGGTACCGCTCACCTGCTTGATTAGTTCTCTCCTTCCTTTGGCTCATTATCACTTTCAGCTTACATACAAGACATCGCTTTTCATTTCCTCAGGGTGAGCAATGGAATTTGCTTCCCCTTCTCAAAACTACACAGCTTTTCCCTCTCACAACAGCACTTGGACTCTTGTGCTGTACCTGCTCTGAGAAGAAACACTGTCCCACTTTTCTGCTCAGATACAAGGGCAACCCTCTGTGGCCTAAACATATATTGCACAACAAAGCAAAGTTGCAGAGGCAACTTCTCCACACTTGCCTGAAACAAAACCCTACTCGTGCCAGCACAAGTGAAGCGCAGTTCATATGTTCCCTTGGGAAAGTCACCTTGGACAGACAGAGCTGATTCCACTGTCTGGAACTGCTACATCCTCCTACCTCAGACCATGCTGGAGGCTTGTGTTATTATTGATGGCTGCAAACACCTCCTTCAGCTCAGGGGAGACATTATCAGAGAATACCTGGAGCTGGAAAGGACCTATAAGGATTACCAAGCCCAAATATCAGCCCAGAGGTGAGAAATCCTCAGCACCAATCTCAGTCTAGAATCAGAACTTTGGCATGAGGTTAAGGGCATAGTTTCAGGCTGTTTAAAATAAACCTGACTTGGAACTCCAGACGCATTCACTATTTCTGATTTCATTCATGGTAATTGCAGCAGGGAAATACCAGGGAGAACATGGATAACTACCCTTGGCAATTGGGATGTGCAACTATGAAGTGCCCAATTAAGCTAAGCTGCCCACAATGGCTTAAGGTGAAAAAGATGTCAGTAGAGCAAAACCAACTAGTTGCCTTCAGAGTAAAATGGAGAGGACAAGCTTCAATTTTCTAATGCACAGAATTACTGATTGTTTCATACATCCTGAAAAACTGCCCTGCAGGGCAGGCGTTCGGCATCCATTCAGGCCCAGGGGATGCTCCTTCACCCTTCCAAACTACAAAAATAAGACCCCATTGCAGTTATTGGTAAGCCTTGGGAAAGAACTTTGCTCAGTGCACTGCTCAGGTCTTCTAATCTTATTTTCTGAACTGTCAGCAAAACTTGTCCAGGCTCACACAAGAGGTGTTTTCTCTCGCTTTTGTCCTCACACGAGTGCTGAGACATAATTAGGAAAGAGTTGGGCTACAACGTAAATCTATTTAAATTGCAGCTGCCCTCAGGGGTCATCCTGTAAATATATCACCAGTTATGCAACTTGGGCTTCTTTTAAAGCAGTTCTTTTAAAATTCACTTCTCCCAAAGACTCCTTAAGAAATTTTCCAGTTGCTCAGCCCATGGCTTGTCAGCTCTCAGGCATGTTGTTCATCTGAAGTAAATGCTCCTGGCTCTCCAGTTTTTATTACCCAATTCTTTTGCAGCAGCCAACTGACTACAGAAAAAATGACTATGGTCTGGATCCCAAAACTGGGATTTCAGAGGTGCTCATCACTTAAAAAACTCTCCTTGTAGTTAGGAAATGCTGAGGGAAGAACAAAGACAGGAGAAAAATGTAAGTTTCAATCTGTAAACACTCAAAATTAGTGAGAGATTTGAACTATGAAACAACTCAAAAGCAAAAAACACTGTTTAAAAGCTCACTATTATCATCTATTATGTCAGTGTCATGCAGTGGATTAGTTCTCCAGCACACATATGCATGACAAAGCATCCAAGGGTTTTTTCACATATATGCATCTATTTAAGATATCATTAAAATGCAACATTTCAGGCTACAACAATAGGAGTTCTGTGCTTTTCTCACTGATAAAGCATCATTGGTGCTCTGCTAAGAGCCTTCTCAGGACTGCTTTCAGGAAACAAAACTAATGTATCTTTAGTTTAGCCACTAATTCCATTGTCCTAGAAAGAAGTAGCCCTACTAGTGAATTAGTACTTCTATCTGGAGATTTGTTTAGATCAATTTTCTCTTCAAGCACAACTTGTGGAGCACAGAAACATGCCACTTCCACTTAAGTACCACTTAAGTCTTCTAATAATGTTGTGATAGGGTTGTGTGTGCCCAGAAAAACAGACAAATAAAACCATGAGCTGCAAGTAAAGAATTCAGAGAAGTTGAGTTGACTGAAGTGCAGACTGAGCACTCTCCAAAGTCTGACATCAGAGCTGTGAACCTGCCCCTACTAATGCTGCTCTCAGCTGCTTGCTGGTGCACTCCAGACATCTCACCTGGAGGGAGAACTTTGGGGTAGATAAATCAGGTTAATTCCTAAACTGAGAGATTATCTGCAAATTTACTCTGTGGTTGCATAGCAAAATACATCCCATTGTGAGAAGTTGAACTCACAAAATGGTACATTCTCTCATCTCACCATGGTCTCAGCATGTTCCTGCACAATTGCAGAGTGGGCCAGGAAGAAAGTGGGACTTGAAGTGCTGTGACTTGCTCCAGGTGGAAAAACAAGCCATCTCTAGTCACTCACCATCTCTACAGCCACATTTTCCAGCTACCAGGCAGTCACCTGACTGGAACTACCACTGGAAGTGTATATAATCCTAGGAAAACATCAGAGCAGCTCATTTGGTGAAGCAGAAAAACCCAGACCAAGCTTCTGCTACAGGACATTTTTTGGATCTGGTGTCGAAAGGGGAACTAAGGCAGATCTAATGCTGAAATTTAGTTTTGTTGTCATAGAAGGTTCTGAAGTGGAAGGGACCCACAAAGATCATCCAAGTCCAACTCCTGGCCCTGCACAGACACCCCAACAACCCCAACCTGTCCCTCAGAGCATTGTCCAAACCCTCCTGGAGCTCTGGCAGCCTTGGGGCCGTGCCCACTGCCCTGGGGAGCCTGCTCAGTGCCCACCACCCTCTGGGGGAAGAACCTTTTCCTGGTAGAATTTAACTGACCTCCTCACTATGACACCCTGAAAGCTTCTTAGTACTTCTATTGCCAGTTCTTCACACCAAAACCCTCTCACAGCTTTGGGTCATGCAGGAATGGAGTGTGATCTGAAATAAGACACATGTGGATGTAATTCCACACAAAAGGCAGCACAAAGTTCTGCAAACAGTGTGGACGTGACAAGAAAGGCACAGCTGAGAAGGGCAGTCTCTAACCAGCCATGAAATCCAATTTAACATGTGCTTCACCCAGAGCCTGATCTGACAGTGAAGTGCCACAACCTTAGGTAAGATGAGCCACAAGGCATCTGTCAAGCAGATAGTTTGTATGGACAATTCCCTCTCACAGTTTGAAATCCTTCATGGCAAGGATCATCCCCTGTTAGGAACAGACAGTGCTTGACTCAAGGTGTCACTGTCAACAGCATGTCAAGATTTGGGCTGCTGTACCTGGTCAGGTAGGATAGATCATGATGTTGGTGTCATCACACTCTACTAGGTGACAACCTGGACATTCTCTATCAGAGGGAAGGGCACCTCTGCTGGGAACAACAGGCAGGGTTTCCCTGTGAGGCATCAGCTGTGAGCAGTTCTCTAGAGAAGCCTTTTGGCTTGGTGAATCAGGACAGGAACACAGGAGCAGTCAAGGGCTAGAGAGAAGCAGCTTACTAGACAAGGCCATCATGGTCAAACCTTGCTGTTCCACCAGTGAAAGAAGGTTGGTCAGAAAATGAAAGCCATGAAAATAATTGCTTTCAGGACTGACAGTTAATTACATAATGCTATAAAAGTTCATTTCAGGAAGTTTTCATTCATACCTCAAAAATGGTTTCTACTCCTGTATGTTCTCTCCCATCCCACCTTCTGTTTGTTTTCCCTCCCAAGTCACACATTTTCTTCTCTGTTAATAAAATAAACAAGGAAAGACAAGAGCAGCTTATGACTTTGCCAAGCTTTCCAACACTCCAGTTCCATCACGGTCCAAAATGAAACAGTATTTTCAATATAGAAAGCCTTAGAGAAGTGCCTTTCCAAGTCTGGGATCAGCAGCCCTTACTGTGCCAAGCAAGGTAGCAAGAGGCACACAGCAGGCACTTCCTGCAGCTACCCATGTTACTGGCTCTGTGTCCAAAGAGAGGGATGAGACTTTTCCTTACGGATCCAGCAGACTGCTAGGCCAGGAAACTGAGCCAGACCGTGGAAGTGGAAAGAATCAGACCTTGGAGAAGGCAACCAGCAGGGTTTTACACTCAAGAAGGAATAAAGGAGATGTCTGAACTCTTTCTGCTGCACTTCATGAGCAGTTACGTGCTGCTCCCGTCCCTCAGGACAGGCTGTGCCCTTCTCCACACCAAGGCTGCACAAGTATCCTGGAGACTCCAACTGGAGGGAGGAAGAGGGAGGGCAGGATGACTTATGAATAGAGCTATTCACCACATCCCACCGTGGGCATTCTTTGCAGCTTGGAACAGCAGCTGGGCTCTCCAGCACTGACCACAGATGGAGGCTCTGCCAAAAGAGATGCTGAGAAAGGGGAAAAAACCTCCTGGTTGATTTGCATTTAAGCAAAATCAGCAACTGCCAAGCCTCACACCATATAGGGACTTCAGATACCTCTATTTTGAACAGTGGACTTTGCTGTTGATAACTAGACCAGGATTATCTTTTTCCGTGAAAAAAAAAAAGTGGATCCCAAGGCCAATGAGAACCATTTGCAGGTCAATGTCAGACTGTGGCTGTGGACAACTATTTTTAATTCAAAATGTCATGGTTTGAGAACTGAAGCCAAATAAAACAGTACATCAATGTCAGGTTGACTGAAATTCAAAGGGCAATAAACCCACAAGTACTTCTTAAAAGCTTGGGATGTTTATCAAGAACAGTTTGATTCCAGAAGATTTACAATTCAGTTCAGGAATAAGCAATAAAATAAATAATTTGTACAACTCAACCAAGAGCCAGAAAAGCACATTTGCCTGAGCACCCAGCTCCCCTTCTCTCATAGCTGAACAACACTCCTGAAAGACATTTTCTTCCTGAAAGGCCTCTGTTCTCTCCAGAATTCCTGCATCTCCCACTGAAGAAATCCCATGCTATCCCCTGCTCTATCTGCTCTCATCCTCTACGGGATGCAGTCAGGAGCCAGGGATAGAGCATTTGAAGGAAATGGCAAAGAGCTACAGGACTGGAAGATGCAGGTTCCATCCCTAGATAAAGGATGCATTCTAACATAGAATTCTGGCAAGGACCTCTTAAGAGAAAACTGCCTTAAAGGAAAGTCTCAAGGAGGTTTCCCAGTGAGATATCAGTGTATAGGAAATCCCCAACCCAAGCAAGTGCTGTTACTCCAGGGATTTGGCTGATGGCAGTCAGCATCCAGCACGAAGCAAGAGGTCATTCTTGGATACAAAGAGCTGCTCTGTGCACTGAGCTGGAGCCTCAGCCCCTGTGCTCCACGGCAGGCAGCTTTAATTAGCAGAGCCCAGATGCGCACAGCCCTCCCATTAGCTGGGTCATGACCCAGAACACAAACAGCTCCAACAAAGTACTAATTCCACTTCAAAAGGCAAGGCCTTTAATGAATTTATGCAAGCCTTGAGGCTGGAATTACCATGCAAATATTACTGGTCTTAAAAGGAGGAAGTGAAGAAAGGAGGAGGAAGAACTTTGGGTAAGTCATAGCCAGGAGCACTGGCACCAGACAGGAGTTGTGCCTGGTGGTTGAGGCACTGAAGCAACTGGGAAAATAATTCAGGACTGCTCTAAAAGCTCATTGCAGCTTCACAAGTGCAACATTGCAATACTGCAGGCAGATTTTAGCTTTCAGAGACAACAGTGGGGCCTTTAGAACCATTTAAGATAATGATGGAGCTGAGAAAATACCTTCACTGGTCCTTGAGCTCACTGACTACAAGGCAGAGCAGATTTGCAGGTGAAGCTCAGTTCAAAAGAGCCCAGGGCTGTTGGCTCAGGCTCCATCCTACAGCTTAAAGATGTTTTCGCTGTCAGGGTCAGCCAAGCAGAGACATTCAGCTGGGAGGCAACAGGATCAACAACAGCTTAGCATTGGTGAGAAAAGAGCAGAAACAAGGGAGCACCTGGATCTGCTCTGCCACTGACCTGATGTGTGACATAAAGGCAAATTGTTATCACAGAATCATTTGGGTTGGAAAAGACTACCAAGATCATCAAGTCCAACCTGTGCTTGATGCCAATCTTTTCCCCCAGCCCAGAGCACTGAGTGCTATGGCCAGTCATTCCTTGGACACTTCCAGGCATGGGGACTTGAAACCTTCTTCCAATGCTTGATAACCTCGCCCAGGAAGAAATTCCTCCTGATGTCCAACCTGAACCTTCCCTGGCACAATTTGAGGCTGTTTCCCCTTGTTCTGTCCCTGTTCCCTGGGAGGAGAGCCCAACCCCTCCCTGGCTCCCCCCTCCTGTCAGGGAGATGCAGAGAGTGAGAAGGTCCCCTCTGAGCCTCCTTTTCTCCAGGCTGAGCCCGCCCAGCTCCCTCAGCCCCTCCTGCTGCCCCAGCCCCTTCCCCAGCTCCACTCCCTTCCCTGCACACATTCCAGCCCCTCAATGTCTTCCTTGCCATGAGGGGCCCAGAACTGGACACAGCCCTCAAGGTGCCTCCCCAGTCCTATCTCAGTATATTAACTCATAAATATTTAAATCCAGATAATCAGAGACTTAGAGCATCATGCTG
The DNA here is from genome assembly GCA_035583155.1 of Acropternis orthonyx. Classification (NCBI taxonomy): domain Eukaryota; kingdom Metazoa; phylum Chordata; class Aves; order Passeriformes; family Rhinocryptidae; genus Acropternis; species Acropternis orthonyx. Next base: position 8,407,144 of record JAWWEU010000038.1, on the reverse strand, counting down.
GGAAATATCCCCCATGGGTGGCACCAGCCAGTTCCCTGCCAGCCATGCAAAACAGCTCCAATCCCAAAGCCACACAACTCCAGTAGTGTTGCACTAAACCTGAGGCAGCAAACTCTGCCTCCAGCACAGGCAGAGACATCAGTGAGCCCAAAGGGTACCAGGCAGGCAGGACAGGCAAGATGCCTCATGAAGGTGATGAAAAGAAAGAGCAAACTGTTATCCTGGGAACAGCAAGACCACCAAAGGCAGAGAGAAGGATTCCATAAAGTCAGACATTGTCAAACAACTCCTGGGTCTTACTGAGTATGTAATTTCAACATCAGTCTTGACATTTGAGCAGGCCCTCAGTGTCCTGGGTAAATGACAGTTTTGGAGGCCATGTGTCCATAAAAATGTTTCTTTCCAATGCTGCTCAGGCCTGTTTGCCTTGTAAGGTAAAGGAGAGCAGGAGGAAACAGCTGTTAAATGGAACAGATTAATTGCACTCAGAATTGTCTGTATGGAAACCCTAGAACAGCATGGGTAACAAGGCACTGGGAAGGGAGTTGACGGCAAGGCTGATTTTACAGGGGTTTGGCACAAATGAGGAAAAAAACCCAAATTTTATCCATTCTAGAAGGAACTTAATTACTGAGTCCTCTCCAAGAGAGTGCTGGGGTGGGCTGCTGGTAAATGCACCTCCTCTCCTATTTACAGCTGATCTCATTCCTTTAAAGAATTCCTAATATATGGTTGCCTGCCTTGCCTTCTTTTTCATGGGAGGTCCCTGAGAATAACGTCATGTCCACAATGTGTTCAATGATCTCTGCAAGGACATCAACAGTCCATCCATCACTCTGTCTCAAAGTTGCCTCTAATCTATCAGCTCCACTTGCTTACTACTAGACATGAACGAAATTTGGCCCAAGCTGGACTCACAGTCCCACTCCTGTTCATTCTTTACAGTCTCTATTAATGCAGCACTTGCAAACTACAATATTTATGTGTTGCAACTATTAAATGCTCTTACCGGTTTAATCAGCAGGAAACTGAGGCAGAGAATAAGGGGAGACCCACAAGCCCATAGAAAACACACACAAAATCATGCCTTGACTTCAAGACATTTAAGTCCCATGGAACAGTCACACTTTGAAGTTCATAAGTTTCCATTTTGACTCCTTTTAGACTTCTCAGGTGCCTAAGATGAGTCAAGTGGTCACAAGTTGATGGGAGACCCCCAAAATATTTTTTACTCTTGATTTTCTTAAGCTGTTATGAACAATGTACAAAATGCTGACAGTCTCACCATTCCATATGAGGATCCAGAGGAATCCTCACAGCCTGTTCTTGGTGTGAACACCCACACCCACCACACCAGCAGCAGACACACAGCAGGATTGCCCAGGCGCTGCACAGTTTTAACACTTGCATCTCATTACAAAATAATCCACAGGGGCCAGAAACAAGCCCTTTTCTTCCAGGACATTATCACATTGTGCATCTGCTCAGCACACCATGGCCTGAAATAGCTCATGAAGCTGACTAGAAAAATAAGTTGCCTTAAAAAAAAAAAAAACAAACAACACATATAAAAGCACATGCCTTTGTCAGACTCTTACTGGTTGCACTGCACATCTCCCAGGACTGCTTTTTATGAAGACAAAAGCAAATATGATGTTGGCAAGAATCCCACCCAGCTTGTATCTGTCCAAATCATCAGCTATGTTTTTGATTTAGCTGCAGTTTAAAAAGCCAACTTCAACATGCTGAACAAGGCAGGGCTGTTTTAAAGATGCTCTGGAAGCAGAGGGAGAGAAAGACAAACCATTCAGAAGCAGGGGCAGTGCGGTCAGCCAAGGCTCCGGGGATCTCCATGGAAAAACAGTGTCTGGTTCTTCAGCACTCACACAACTTGGGGAGGTGGGGAAAAAGAGCAGAGCTCTTCCTGTAAACATAAGGGATTTTTTTTTTTTTTTAAATTTTAATTTGGAACAAAAGCTGCATTTTTCTTTATACTTGTCCTTTATTGATAGGATGGACATTCCTTTACCATTTTCACCTAGACTTCCTTTCTCCTGACTATCAATCCCCTTGACAGAGCCATACAAGAGGACTGAGGTTGCTTCTGTCCAACAGAGGCAGCTGCCTTTGGGAGTTCTTGCGTCTAAGTTTTACCAGCCAGTGTAGCCCAAAAATAGTGGGAACAACATATTCAATCCTGTAATTTGATCTTAGATAAAATTCTACAAAAGATACAGGTCAGCCCTTCATTTGTATCCCTAATTTCCCAATCCTCAAGAGCCACAAATTCACACCATTTCAGACCAAAGGCTCATCTACTGGAGGGAAAACAATACCACCTTGGAAGCTTTTCACTGGAATACAGCATCCTGTGAAAATATCCAGGAATTCTTTTGCCAGTATCCCATTTGAAGATTCTGCATGTAAAAAGGAAATTAATTGAAGGGGCTAGGCAGGAGAAAGAAAAGCCTGCTATTAATTTTTTATTTACGCCAAGCAAGGTGGATGCAGATCAGGAAGGTTAAAGATGCCCAGGAATTAATTTGGATTAACGCAGCACATCACAGGATGTCCCAGGAACTGAACAAAAGCCACAAGCAAAGCCCTGGGGTTTTCCCACAGTTTATCTTTCAGACTAACCTGGGTGTTGGTCTTTTGCACAAGTCCTTCACTGTCCTGCCACAAAGTTTTACAGGGTTTTTCAGAAATTACTTGCTTGGTTTGAAAAACCCTCAGTCAGCCCAAACTAAGTAACTGGAAGCAACGACTTCTTTGGGTGAAGTGATGAGTCAGACACTGAATTGCAATATTCAAAAACATTCATTTTGGTGAGTGCTCTTTGAATTTAACACCTGGGTGTGTGCAGAAGAGAAGCAGTTTCTGAGGACAGTGGTTTGCAAGAGAGGACTGATCAGGCACTGCCAGAACTGATGAAATACTATCAAGTCAGGTTAAGGAGAGGCGGCAGAGTCACTAAAAGGGGACCTCTGGGCAAGTGAAAGTAAGAGGTTTGATAAAATCTCCACCACTCTCACAAGTGGGGCCTTGAGCACTTAAAAGTAAGAAAAAGGCAAGTCCTTAGAGTATTTCTCAGCAATACTCTCCAAAAATCAGACTGTTTCCCCCTCCAGGATTTCCCCAGGTCTGATGTTCTTCCCTGTACTGGGAGTGACCTGCCCAGTCTGCTTTTTCCACCCCAACCTAAGGTAGATATTGCATCTCCCTGTCTCACACTGCTGCTGGATTATTGTGGCTTCTGTTCTGGAAACAGCCTGTTTAAAGAGGGGAATAATCATTATAAACATTGATTTCCACAGACTTCTTTTTCATCTCACTTCTACAGCTTCCCAAATTCCAGTTAAGATGTAGGTTTCCACACAGATTCACCTCTCCTTGGGGTTATTACCTTTATTACCAGAAGTTGCACAAGTAAATCTTTTTTTAAAGTTTTTTTTTTTAATGTGAAACTAGACTAAGATTAAGCAGCTTGTTTATCTCATTAGTTGATGTTTACTGTCTATGATTCACACACATTATTTCCTTCAGCCCCTCAGAGCATCATGAATTGCTAACTCTGGCAGGAGTCGTCATGTGTCTCTTATTTACACTCAGGCGCATCCACATCACCCATTTTCACTTTTTTGCTAAAAGAAGGGAAACAAAAAAGGCCCATTGACTAAACAAACTGTCCAGTAGCATAAATACTTTGCCTCTAGGGCTTCAAAATGTTTGACTGTGAGATACACGGCAGCTGGTTTTGCCTTTTACAGACTTCACCACAGACAAGAGATGTGGCTCTTCAGACCCGGTGCTGTTTCTCTCGCAGCCCAGAGATGTTCCACTTGCTCAGAGGATGGTTCCCTGCTGTTCCCTGCCCGGGCATCACCAACCCCAGTTGGCAAGCACAGCCATGCACATTTTAATTGTGCCCACACAGAGACATGCCAGGTTCTTTGGCCTCTTTCTAGATAGCTTCATTACAGGAATAAGTTACTCTTCTCTGTGCCAAATAAACCAGATCTAATGAAAAGTGTGAGCAACACCCAAGTTGAACAACTGGCCCAAGGTTTAAAGGCATTGAGGAAATCTGGAAGATGATGCAGCAATTCTCTGCACAGCACCAGCTATTCCAAAGAAGTGCTACAGCCCAGGGAAGAGCAGGATAATGCCTATAAAATATTAGCACACTTGACATAGTTAGTGCAAATGCCATGAGCAGAAACAAATGACACTATTCTTTATCCTCTCAAAATTCATTTATCATCAAGAAAATATTCTAAAGACTTAATGAATCACAGAATTAGCAAGTTTAGAAGGGGAAGCCTTAACCATTGTAGTGCATCTCTTCTCCCTGGTCATACTGATGAGGAACCACATCTGCCTTTCTCAAAGCCAGATTTACTCAGGTCTGGCAGAAATTACTTCAGCTCTTCACTATATGTAATTTAGTCTGTGCATGTAATAATCAAGACCTTTGAGTTCTATCTGTTAGTCTTGAGGAGGTATTTTACAAGTGCAACTTCATTTTGCTCAAAGACACACAGAGATTGAATTTCTATTAAAGATGCATGTAGACAGTGTGGATCAGCCTGGAGCTTTTGGGTCACACCAACAGTGATGTACAGTGGCAAAGAAATGACAAAATAGAGCCACAGCACCAATCCTGCCTCTCCAGACTATGTAAAGCCCTCTTAGCCAGTCTGCTCATCACTGGTTCAGGAGAACTGAGCATGTTTTCCTTGGCATTGAAGTTATTCAGTAAACGCTTTGCTTATTTTTAGTACAGACTTCAAAGACAGACTGTTCTAGACCTCTACAATTTTCAAATCAAAAGAAAAACAACAAATATGTTTTTAGCTTCATCTTGAAACAATTCACTCCCCTTTTCCTTGTTTTCCGCTCAAATATGTACTTCAACACTTAGTGCCAGACATTTCCTGGGGTATCAGGACCTTCAATTAAAACCATGGCTTGGATTAAACATCTGTGTATGGATCTCACCAAAACACCCCCTGTGTCTTGGCTGGTCAAGGTTCTCCCTGTTGATAACCAAGAAATACAATGGAATTTGGAGATAGAAACATTTTCTAACAGTATTTTCAACAAGTAACAATTCCAGGTCAAAGTTCCCTCCTGGATAATCAGGGAACACAGGCAAGAAATGTAATCCAGCTGGTCAAGCTCTGGAATGCTACCTGGGTGTGGGCTGCACCCCTCTTCCTCCTGGCTAGTGTTTTCCTCCAACCCAGCTGGAATCCATGTCATGCATAGAGGATTTCTACCTCAGAGTTACAAATCAAGCTCTTAATTCTTCATTAACGGGGTAGGAACTGGTCAGATTGAGGTTTCCATGCAAAATAGTTCATAACCATGAAATAGTAAGTCTTGATTCAGGTGAGAAGGTAGAGAGGCTGCCTGCACACAAATAGCTCATATCAGAATAGAGCTCTTCAATGCTTAGAACTCAAATTTGGAGCTCAGTTTTGGATCCATACCTGGGTTTTAGTGTAATAGCTTGCACCATTAAGCTTTTCTGAAATCAGCTTCCTTGGGAATACACCCCTTTAAACACATCTAATCACTTGGATTACATCAGGGCCAGATCCCAAGCTGATTTACTGGCTTGGCTCCCTTAAAGCCATCAAACATGTGCATTGCAGCACTTCCTAAGGAGTAGCTCCCGATGGGAACAAGAGGGATGCAGCTCTCTGCCCCAGGTCTGGCCATGCCCACCCCAATCTTTCCAGTTGTCCTCAGACTCAGAGGCTGCTGCTGGAGTGTTTCTGTAAGGGACAGATGGTCTCACTCCTGAACAAAGTGAGCTGTGAAGGATCCAGGGATGATTTTTCAAAAGGATGTGACACAGGAATGCTTTAATCAGTTTCTAAGTTATTATAATACAGTTGCAGGTGTGTCCTGCTCACCTTTGACTGAGTCTGTATGGCCATGTCCTCTGGAAAATAAAGGACTTGGGACACACATTGGGAATGTCACCAGTTCCCAGCCAATCCCATTTACACAGTCCCATCAACACTCCTGTTGAAACTCAGGAGTGGGAAACACAGACCTCCAAACATCCTTTCATGCTGTTACAGCTATTCCCACTTTCCCCTCACCAAGAGGATGGGGATGAATTATTTGCTCCAGCAAAGGGACTCCAGTTGCTTGCACTGTGTGCTCTGGGGTGTTTCAACAGTCCTCCTCAGAGTTCCTGAAAGCTCTAACAGCAGCTAATGGATCTGCCAGACCCAGATTCTTAAAAATATCATCAAGCTGGCTAATGGAAATCCCAGCCCTTCTCTCCCTGCTGTTTCAAACATATATTTTAAGTATCATTTCATTCGTGTTAAGCTTAAAAACACTGTCCCTTCACTCCCATTTGATTCAGTGCCAGATCTCCAGTGCTACTGCTGAGGCAATAAATTAAGCACTGATCAATTTATGTTTGTGTTACTTCCTAAGGAAACACGGGTGTGAAAAACCAATAACAAAATACAGAGTTTGGAACAACATATATAAAACATTGCCTGGGGCATCATTCCACTGGCTGGAGGAGAAGCTTGTTGTTATTATGGTCAACTACACTGATTTGTATTAAATACCTGCTGGGAGCCTTCATCAAAAAAAAAAAAAAAAATAAACACAGCTATCTTGTTCATTCCCCCCATCCATTCCAGACTGGGACTGAAACACAAACACCAAAAGCCTGTGTCTCTGTGGTGCTCACCTGAATAGCTGTTAAACAGCTGATGCAACGGGGTGGAAAAAGTGACTGCCTGAAAAAAGTTGCTCTTCCACATTCCTCACAACAAATCTCTGGTCGAAGAAGTTTTCCAAACTTAGTTTTCTGGATTGAAGTGTGCTAAGACTCAAAACAAGGAAAAGAGCCCCTGAATCCACTGATGAGCTGACACTGGCACAGCCTGCTCCAGTGGCTGTATCACCATCACACACCAACTCATTGATACTTCTCTCTCATTTAAGATTTTTCATGAAAGGAGACCTCAAGAGCCTCAAGTTTCCAGCATGACTCTAGTCCCCAACAGCTTGTACCCAGACCCCAAACTCTCAGGTGTCCTCAAGGTCACATTTTTTCATTTAGAATTGCTAACTTCAGATTTTGACTTGAAATCCTCAAAGAGCAGCCTGAGTTTCCTCTTCTTCCTCAGTTTTACTTACCCTTTGACCAAAACATCACAGCTGAACCAAGAGCTGCCACCCACAACAACACCCAACTAACAGCTCTTAAAGTCTCATCACTGACTCCAACAAGCTTCAAGTCAACCACTGATTCATCAGGTTTGCTCAGGGCTCTGTCCAATCCTGGACACTTCCAGGGATGGAGCAACCTGTGCCAGGGTCTCACCATCTCCTGAATAAACTTCTTCCCAACATCTGCCACCTTCTTCCAATGTAAAACCATTGTCCCTTGTCCTGTCACTGTATACCATCTAAAAAGTCCCTCTCCTTCCTTTTCATAACCCCCCTTAAGGTACTGGAAGGCCACACTGCCCTAGGGTACACCAGACCTTCACTGAAGGACAGTTTCTACACCTCAAGGAGGAGAAAAAACATCATCTGAAGGATAAAACAGAGGAAGACACATTTCAATAATGAGACCCAACCTGATGCATCCAGGAACTGTCTTGTGATTACTGTCCATGTGAAAATCCTGCCAGGTCAGATACATGGAAAAAACAAGTATTTCAACACTCAGTAATCCAGAACTTAGAGTTCAAACCTTTTTTTCCACCAACCACCTTTGATTCCTTGCCATGGGTGGGGCCCAGCAAGTCCTTCCTTGCTCTTTGCATCCCTGCTGGAGCTGAACCGGGAGCAGTAGAAGCAGCAGCCACCAAACCAGATGGTAATTACTTCCTCCATGCCAGTAAAAAAACAAGGGATACTGAAAACAAGACATGTGGTAGGATGTTTCATTGCTGCTCTATCTTTGAAAAAAGCAAAGACAGCACACATGAATGTTGTTGACTTAAAGACCAAGTGGCATCACAGCTGTGAAGTATAAGGTGACATGAATACCCAATTCAAATGACTCTAAATTACTATGAAAACCCAAGCATATAAAAGAGAAGCAGCATCATCCTTTAAACAGGGAAATGTGAGCTCACATCATCAATCCTGTGCTTGCCAAGAGCACATGGCAAGGGGGCAGAGCAGCCCTCCCTCAGCAGATGGCCTGTTCTGACACCCATTTATCTAAAGCTCTATTTACCCCTGCACAATCTCTCCAGACATCCTGAGCTTCCCTGAAATCCAGGCAACCTTTCCAAGCACAGGAGGGAGAGCACACAGACCTTGGGGAATGGCCTGTCAGGACATGACCTTGTGGTGGGGGAACCTACAATCACTGCATGAAGTCAGAAGACAAGTCCTGCGATGCCCTTAGAGTCACAGACAGTTCTTACCTCACACCACAACAAAACACTTGAGTTTTCTAAATATTCACCTAAGATGTTGTTGGTTTGGGAATTATAAATAACTACAGCCTGAAAACAAACAGACAATGAACATCCTAAGGCAGAGTTTAGCAGGTCACAAGATACAGAAACTAAAACAGGCCAGACCAAATTACAAAACTTTCTAACAGCACTCAAGAGGTCCAAAGTGAATCCTCACACACCACATGAAGGCTGACAAATTGATTTGTTATCTTCCCACTTTCAAATGCATTCAACTTTTTGGATTGTAGCATGGGCAAAAAAACCAAACCCAAAGACTCACAACTTCTCCTACCCCCCCAAAAAACCCCAAACAAAATGAGAAAAGATCATTCCCACCAGGTTCCAAGCACAGATCAGTGGGAAATATGGCCATTTAGTTGCACCAGATCTTTTGACTGCAAAAAAGGAATTTTGAGACCTGAGAATTAAATTCATTAAACATTAATTGCCTTTTCCCTCAAAAAGGAGAAACTATTGAAATCAAAGCATCTCCAGTGCACATTCTTAGTTTTATATATGAAAGATGCAGATCTTGAGTACCTGAAAACCAATTAGTTACAAAACAGTATTAGAATCAGAGTTAGGGGAACTTGTATTGATTCTGGATCAACAATTAGAGTTTGAAAACCTCCTTAATTGTGCCATGGCATAATCCTACACAAACCCCTCACAAATCACACAGCTGGAAAACATAAATAACCTGCAAATAATAGTCTCAACTACTGCACTTATCCTTCTTATTTCCAGCAGGTCACCTTAGGTGGGATGATCTGCTCTGGGAGAGAGGAGGGTGAGCTCCTCCTGAGGGCTGACAAGTGTTCCCTCAGCCAAAGAGCTTGTCCTGAGCAAGCTGGGGCAGCTCAGTGAGTCACAGCAGAAGGTGAACGCACAGCTGCACAGACATTGCTGCACATGGATGTGGGAGGAGGAGATGGATGTGCTGTGGGGAAAAGAGGCAAAGCAGAGGAGGGAAAAGAAATAAATAAGCCAAGGTGTCAGGCTATTGAGCTGGGACACACAGTGAAGGGATGTTACTCATTCTGTTTTGGGAATAGACCTTAAAAGTGTCTCCGAACTTGAGCTGAGAAGTTTCCTCAGCTCCTCTGGGCAGGCAGCTGGTGGAAGTTCCTTTCACAAGAACAAGGATATTTGCAGGACTTCTCGTAAGTGCAGTGACTGATCATCACCCTGCAAGTCTGGCTTCCGGTTTCAGTGGGAAGCAGCCTGTTATTAGTATGCCGAGAAAGAACTGAGGGGATTTTCTGCCAGCATCAGTCTTCTTTTATTAAACAAATAAAAACCTTAAAGCAGATCTCTAGCTGGAAGATGAATTGGGGCTTTTCCTTGCCTTGTGTACATATGCAACCTCTCTTGCTGGGATGATTCCACCAGCACACAGAACCTCTCAAAAGGGAGAGGTGATGGTAAACCCACCCTCAGTATTTTTCACACATGGCTGAACCCTCCTGCTTTCCAGCCAGCATTGAATGTCCTGGAGCATTCTTCCAAGGACAGCACAGACAGGCACTGTCCTTGGATGAGCATGAGAAACCACAACCTGAAAACCAATCATTTCAAACTCCTCATGCTGATATATTAAAAAAAATAAAAATAAATAAATTCAGTTGCATGTGGGTTTTGTTGTGCCAAAACTGCCACCAACTTAATGAAAGAGGCCAATAAATGTCATTAAATCTAATGAGTCTCCATTAGCAGTGAAGGTACCAACAGAACATGCTGTGTTCCTCTTGGAAAAGTATAAAATACCACCCCAGCCCTTTGTAATACACACCAGGGGTTTCCAAGGCACAAAAGTGAGTTTTCACATAATTTCATATGAGACCCCCCAGCCAGTCCAGCTCCTTATCACATCTGTGGTACTTCTCTATATCATATTCTGCTTAGCAAGTTCATTTTAAATGAATATATGCAAGTTGTGGTTTCTGCCACTACTGCCAGGTTAAAATAGCTCTGCTCTTGCTGTGACTCTCCCACCACACCATAGAACAAGAATATTTTATGTTCAAATTAATTAAACTCACCCAGTCAATGAAACAAAACAGTTGAATAACAATAAAGTAAAATCTTCAACACATTTATCAGCTCTAAGAGTTTAAATTTGTCTTCCAAAATAAGCAAAAGCAGGTACACCAAAACAGCCTTTTCAAATTTAAGCAGAGTAATCTGAAGTATAACAATAGTTAAAATTATCAACTGGGCATTGTGCAAATACCACAGTACTAAAAACTACAGAGTCAACAAGTCTAGAGTTCAAAAATACCAGAATTTAGGACAGTTTTTGCAGGCTTTGTAAGAACAAAACATTGCTTGTTATAATCAGGAGCAGGAGAACAAAGAGCAGCATCACAAACATCGCAGTTATCTCCTTTGAACTCCAACAAGGCAATTAAAGCTCATCAAGAGATGGTTTAAAAACAAAATAAATAAAAACCCCAGACAACCAAACACAGACAAGGTTTTTTCCTCTGTTAAGGTCATTTTGTGACAACAGTCAAGTAGTTCTGCAGATAATAAGATAGACAGGCAACTATTCTCTAAAGTTTTAGATTAAAAAAAACCTGATTTCTAGGAATATAAACAAAAGTAAGACATTTTAGGCCTCCTTATATACATCTGGTTCTATTAGCCCCATTAGAAATCTTTATTTTCCCATGTTATTAAAAACCAGACATTCTAAAACATGCTCATTTTTTTCAGGGAGCATGACAACAATATCCAAACTTTATATACTAAGCACATGTTACATATAAAAATTACAGATAAGCCACAGGACCCAAAAGCTCAGAAAAATATTAACTCAGTTTGTTATAATCAATATTTATCTACTTTAACAGAGACTAAATCTGGCTTTTGTTACACAGAGTTTTAAGCAGATGTGAGGTAAGATAAGGCAGCCCCAAGGAACAAGAGCCAAAATTTTGGATACCAAGGGAAATGACACTCTGGTGGGATTCCAAGGGAAATGTGGGGGGGGGGGGGGGGCAGGGGGGAATGAAATTAAAACAATACACACAAAGGGATCCTGGAGAGCTCCAGTGTGGGATCTAAAAGAAGGAGATAGGAGAACTCTATGAGAGAATTCTGGGATTAATATCAAACAGATTCTATTGGAGCAAGAATCCAAGATGCCCTCAACAACATTCCCTCACTCCATGTCATCCCATGGGATCTCAAGCTCAGTTTCTGTAAAGATAGTGGCAAACACCTCTCCAGAGCCTTAAAACAAGGGATAAGGATATCCTCCTCGGAGAGAGAGACAGTTTTGAGCTCTTCTTAAGGGGAGGTTCTCCAAGCACACATATCAAACATGACCATATCCTTCTGCAACGATATGAACACAGGGGCAGTTTGCTCCTGGAGCAGGTAGTTCCCTGTGCGGATTCCAGGACATGCTCCAGACTGCAGATGTCAACAGAAACTGAGGATGAGGAGCCTCCCTTGCAAAAATCAGTGCTTCCTCCAAAATAACAGCAAAGAGGAAATCCTGTTATCATTAAGAACCCCCTGCCAGGTGAAGTGGAGATCTCTTGCTCCCCCCATTGGTGTCACACCCTGTTCTGAGATATTTCACGTGGTGTAGGAAAACCAGGTTTGTAACACCCAGCAAGCACCTCTTCTCTCTTCAGATCAGGGATCTTTCACTCCAGCCCTCATCCCTGGGCTATAAAAAAATCCAGACATGGAACAGGCACATGCTGTCATCGCTACAGAAATGAAGTGGCCATGCAACAAGAACTGAGAGTGCAGGTTTGAAGTCACATTCAGAGCCTGGGAGCTAAGGCATTATCAATGAAGACTTCTCCGATTTGTGCTGCCCAAACCAAATTAGATCAATAACTGCAATTTCCTCTTCTTCTTGTGGATAGTTTTGGTGGTGTTTTTATTAAGTACTCCCACTCTTCAGTTGCTCTTGCCTGGGTACAAGGTAGAGGGGGAGATAAAAGGAATATCCAAAGCCCTCTTTTCAGGACAGATTGGCCACTGTCTTTGCTCTATTCCCATTCAATGCCCAAAGTAATGGAACAACTTCTGTTTGGGCTAAGTGTATTTCCATAACTCCACTCATCCAGGAATATTAATTTTACTCTTTGCAGCCTGAGTAAGTGTAATAATGCAGGAGAACATTGAACTTCAGTGCATTTACAGCACAGATGCTGCAGTCTGTCACCTTGAATACATTCTCTCATTTAACACTCTCAATGCTTCCAGGCATTTTGCACCCACTTTATCCTTCCTTTCTAGTGTTGCAAAGTTCTTTTACGATTCTGCCCTCCCCTGAAACGTTTCCATTAATATTTTCAGTGCTTAACATCATCCTCCCAGCAGTGAGCATGTGAAAATAAACATCCCTCAGAGCTGAAGAGTCATCACAACACGAATGTGAAAGATTGATTGGTAACTCCTGAGGCACTTGAGGTTCAGGTCTGATAGAAACACCAAAAAGGAGATATTTGTGCTTTGGAAAAAGCCCACCCTCAGGCTGTTTCCCTACTGAGAGCAGAGTAGCCAAACCCCCTGGTTCTGTCAGATGGCTAGACCAGAAAAGTGAAGCCAGGCAGACAGTTCAGTGCTGGATTTCCTCTCTGCTGTGCAGTGTTAACTACACATCACCACACAGAAACCACCACAGGAGTCACTGGGGCAGGGGCTCAGGACACCAAGAGTTTGAAAACAAAAAACAAGCTGCTTTACATTTGTCTGCCTCATAAAATCATACCCAGAAAGGGCTGGACAGGAACACGTGGCTCACAGATGCTTCCTCTATAGACTGTGGAAGGTTTTACCTCCAACACTTGAGGGTTTATCTTACTGATTTCCAGAGAAAGTTAAAGCTCTAAATGCAGTAGAGACACTTCTGGAAGTAATTGCTCAGCTCTGGTGTTGGGCTAACTCAGGTTCAATTAAACTCAAGGAGAAAGAGCATTATGTCTTGTTAAATGCATTGAAATGGTGTCCAACATGGAAGGGTTTTATGCAACACAGAGCTGTAAAAACATGGAATATAAATTTGCAAGTACACACTTTGCTACTGCTATAGCTGGGAACATTTCCCACAGCACAATGTTTTCTTGGAAAGCAAAAATTGGAGAGGTGACCTTAGGTGATAATTTCTGAGAACGAGCACAAGGATGCCAACCAGAACACATTTGATGATAGACTACCCAAAGAACCCAGACAGTCTGCTGTGCCTTCTGCCACCCCTTCAGATCATTCCAAAAGGTGAAATATAATTAAATACTTAGAAAAAGAGTTTTAATACAAACCCAGGGAAGCGCTCCAGCTGAAAGTTAAGGAGCAATTCTACTTGGAAACCCTTTGCAAATTCATGCCTATGGAACAAGGTTTAATCCTTTGTGCTTCGCATCAGAAGAAAGGTAATAAAACTGACTGTGGAAAGATGTTCTTGGAGATAGAGTTCACTGATAGCTTGTTTTATTCATTAGTAACAGTTCTATGGCTTTAGAGGACAAGATACTCCTGAGCCACATTCAGGTGCACTAATGCATTACTGTATTTAATTTTACACACACCACCAACAGCAGCTGAACCACCCACCTGATGAAATATGATTTAGCACAGCTAGTTCCAGCAAAACTAATTAGGAATAACCACAATAACTGTCATCTCAGTTTGATTATAAATAACACCCTAATACACCTGGGAAAGTATCAGAATGAGAAATCATCAGTATTAGAATTTTAGGAGGTTTAACAGCTACTCACTTTATCCAGGACAGTCAAACATAGGCAGAGAAAGGAAAAGTAAGGAGAAGCAAAATTTCTACTGGATATTCCTAAAGTAGGAGAAAAGAGGACCACAAAGTGTCCTAACAAAAACAAAGGCGAGAAAAAGATTTGTTTTATGGAAAGCACAACGCAAAAACTTACACCAACAATTATTATTGCCATAATTAATCCAATCCTATCAGGTAAAAGAGAAATACCCCTCTATATGCCATCTTTCAGTATATGCTACTTAAACACTTGCAATAAATTTAGATACAGCAACACCTTCCTTCAAGAGGATTCTCAGATCATTAAAGGCAACAAAAAGACAGAAATCCTTAATTTATAGTCCTAGCTGGAAAGACTTTTGAACAACTCTGACAGATCAGTAATAAATTACTGTTATCTGGCTGCATATTTCCACCTACTGTCTCCTGTAATGCAGAAAGAATGAAAAAAGAACACAGGCACAAAGGAGCAGCACATAAAAACAGCTTCCTCGAGTCCCCAGGGAGGAAAAATAAAATGCCTTTAGAGCTGTTTTGCATGAACAGCAGCCACATTAAATGCACTGTCCCATCACCATGGGGACCACCATGGAGATTCTATAGCTTCAAAATATCACCTGAGACAGGAAAGCCCTGAATCCACCTACAAAGCCAACATTTCCCTTGCTCTGTCAGGGAGCAACCAGGGTCAGCTATTCCAGTCAGGAGCAAAAGGAAATGAGGCCAGAGACAGATCTGGAAATAAAGAGACAACACAAAGTGCTTCCAGGACACAAAACCAAAGCCAGGGCTGGAGACAAAACATGGACATGCACAAAAAAAAGCCAACTCACCTCTGAGCATCCATGGGCACCGAGGAGAAAGAAATATACTGACAACACAACCTCTAGACGAGGTTACAACCCCAACCTCCAGTTTAAATATGTTCCTGGCACAAGCAGGGTGTGTCTGGGGGGCCCAAGTGAGGCTGATCAGGGTGGTGAAGACTCAGAGCCCTGGCACACCTGGGGCTGGTCCTGCTCCATATCCCCTTGTCTCTGTCCCTCCCAGAGAGCCCCCCAAACTCCCCAGTTTTGAGGCTGCCCCAGAGCCTCCGTGGGGTTTGGTGTCTGCCCTGTGTAGGAACACCAACAGCCCAGGGCTCTCCAGACATTGTATTCCCTCCTGGAATCCCATCCCTGCCCCAGCAGTGCCCTGGGGGCTGTTTTCCAGCTCTGATGGGGCTCAGGCACCTCCAACCTCCTCCCTGTGTGAGCACAAGGTTGTCACCTCTTTCTGACATCCTGAGAGATGGTCTGTGGGCTGCTCTGGGATAAAGGCTGTGCCCAATTCTAGTGCTGCTGGAAGCAGGGAAATCTCTGAGCAGGCAGGAGAACTATCATCTTCTCCAGGGGAGAGGATGGGGTCACTGTGCTCCTAGATCAGTGTCCCAAACACCTGCTTTCCACAGCATAATCCATATTGGAATCAGCAGAAGTACAAAAGATGGGATGGGATGTTTTCCTAGGCATAGCAAAGCTGAAGAAAGGAGAGAGGAGAGCAACTGAAGCTCAAAGGGAGACAAACAAAAACAGTCTTTCATGTTTTCTTCCCAACTGCTCAAGAGATTTCAGTTTGCATCAACCTACAACTGCTTTCTTGGACTTGAATATCTCTGGTTTAGTTTAGTCCTTCGAATTCCAAAAAAACTCCACTCCCCAACCTTGACTTAAAGCATTACTTTTGAGTCAATACATATTAATTTTTAACCAGAAGATAGAGAAAATGCAATTTAGAAACCAAAGTAAATCAACTCAGGCTGAAAACTTTGCATGACAGATTTCTGATCTTTTCAAAGGTTTTCCTCAAAGTGCTCTGGTCAAAATTACCTTTTAAATTTAAGGTGCACTGAAAAGAGTTTCAGCATCCCCTGAAAATCCTTTCCTTCTATAATACTGGTCCTCTTAATTTAACCATCTTCAAAGACCAAATCCTTATTCCAGTTCCACTATTGCAAATGGAAATTTTTAAAACCTCTCAGAGCATTTTTCCTCCTAAATCACTAATTAGAAGGCAAGACAGTGAAAAACAAAAGCTATTGAATTTATGACCAGCAAAATGTCTTCTCATTATGTGAAAAAGGGGTTTATCTGAGCGACTGTGAAAATGTCATTTGTTCTGGAAGCCTCTCCAGGCTGCATCTGTGTCAACAGAATAATTCCAGTGTTTTTCCCTTGCTGGTTGGGGGACCCTTGATGGTTCTGCCAAGTGTCCTTGTCCCACATATAAACCCTGAGCTGTTTTCCTTGCAGAGGGATTTCCTGTAACTCTTCCCTCTGTCCTTCACAAGTTTTAAGCATGGGCTGTGTGGCAGAATGGGTGGGACAGGTTATTACTAAACCACTACATAAGCAGTGAAACTTCTGGAAATGTGGCAAGAAGGGTATTCTAAAGTTCATCATTTGCCTTCTTTTTACTGAGTTTATATTAATTCCCAGCTCACGTAATTTACCACACATTGGCTGTTTGGGTTTTGCCTTCCAGCCCCAACTCTTGGAGTATTTGAGAACAAACATCTTTTTTTGTTCCCTAATTTTAGGCATTATAGAGGTAGAGAAAAGTCTTGGACATGAGAATCCTAAAATTTCAGAAGCTAAACAGAAATAAAAATCTAGTGATTAAGGCATCCTGTGATTAAGTTTTTTAATGCTTGGGCAAAGCAACACTGACTCATTGTAGCCATGTCTAATATCCCCAAACAGCCCTGACAAGGACAGTGCCTGGCCAAGATTTGTGCTTAAAATTTCCAGCTGTTGACGAGGTATTTGTGTGGGGGAAATGTGTGGCAATAATTGGGTTGTTTCTGAGTGAAAAATGGTTGAAAGCATTTTCCTATGAATTCCTAAAAATAAGTGAGCAAAACCAACTGTGGGCAGGAATTAAACAAAGCAACCCACAACAGAAATAAAGCTTTGAGATGAAATCTCGCTGCACCTTCAACTGTGGCTGGAGGTCCCTTGGCTATTCTTGGGATGACCTAAGGAAATAGGGGAGGAATAGAGGTTTTATCACTCTGTGGATCAGTTATGGATTTCACAGTTCTGTTATTGCAGAATTTTCAGTGCTAAGGCCAAATGCAGAACACCTAAAAGAAAAAAATAAAAGTGTTAGAGATACTTTTGCAGGTTTGGGGTATTCCATTTTTGTTCTGTTTGTGTTCAACTTCCACCCAGCTCTTGGCAAGGCTGGTGTAAAAACTGAACTGCCTGACTTAAAGGCTGACCCCAGATCATCTCTGCTCCTGGATTCTACCAGTGTCCTTCTGAATCACTGGCTGGACTTGGAAAGATAAAGCCTAAAATACTTCCTAGTTCCTGTTTGATCCAGCTCCTCACCTCATCTCTGCCTGTTCTTAAATGGTTGTCTTGGGGAAGATCAGGAGAAGAAGCTGTAAAATGGGTTGTCCCACTGTAGTTCAGTGGTCCAAATGCCTCTGTTTTCTTCTCTTCCAGGTCAGGACAAGGTTTAGCTCAATCCTTCCCCTTAAAAAAATCATATATAACATGAAAAGTAGAGAAACAGATAAACACAGTCACTGCAATAATTTAAAATATTGTGGCATGTCCACAATTTTTCTATTTCTCCAAAACATGTTCATGGATATTGTTGCATAACTGAGTGATATACTGTTGGAGTATCTTCTGAGTTTGCTCACTAAAGCCTTTGCACGTTCATTTGGGTTACAATAGCTGTGTCTCTTGCACAAACTCTGCATCCTGCCTCAGCCCAGAGTAGGTTCTCTACAAATGCTGAAGTCCTGAACTGCAGATACTCATTGCACAAGACAAGATTAACCTGTTTGTTGTCTAGAAGTTGGGTCTTAAGCCTAAATGGAATGTCTGGCTTGTTTAAAGTCAGTGAAAAAACAAATACCTTAAAAATTGATTTATTACATTTAATTTGCACTGCTGCATTAGGTAGGAGTGAATTAAAAAGCAAATTTCTGCCCTAAATTGTCCAGCACTACAAAATAACTGAGGGGAACACATGGTTTAATTTGTCCTTTCTAAACGTAAAGATCAATATAAACCCCTCTTTAAGGATCACTTTGATCCCACAGGGATCCAGAACCCTGCTGGGAAGATTCTTGGATGTGAATCATTAATGTACATCTGGGTTTAAGAATCCCAGTGTGCAAATAAAGCAGCTTGGCTTGACTTGCAGGCAGAAAGCCCACAGTGTGTTTATAGCAATAGTTTTTTGGCTTGAATTTATCTGAAGGGTCCCACTTCTAGTTTAATTAAATTCTGTATAAATTAGAAGTAAAGTTATATTTAAAACTGGAGAGTTCTCCTGATGTAGAACATTTTCAAGTGGAATGCAATTCTAGGGAAAGAGCATCAACCAGGCAGGGCAGGCTGAGAAAAACAAAGTCTGAACAGTAATCTAGACCTAAGTGCAGGCAAAAAAACCCCTCATGCCAGGTCCTGGTGGCTGCACAAAAGCCCCAGAACCAAATACTCTGGAGTTCCCCAAGGAAATTGAAATAATTATGAAGTCTAATTTCTGGAGATGCATTTCCTGGCTGTAAGATGTGCTGTCCTGGGAGCTCTGGAAGCTTTTTCAGAGCTAAGGTGGTTGTAGGGCCATCCTAACTAAGAATGTCTTGGTGATTTCTGTGTGGGAAATGTGCATGATGGTTGTGTATGTGCTGTACATTTTATATTGCAGGACATATTCAAATGGCTGTGTGTGTGTTAAGGATCTGATACACAGCAGAGGGCCGGGGAAATATAGAGATTCTCAGATTCTTGTATTTTGGAAGATGGAAGGCAAAATACAGCAGTAGTATGGGAGAAAGTAGACCAGGGTGCCTTCATGAGGCTTGCTGTTCCTAGAGCTTCCACCTCAGCGTTCACATCGAACCACAGAGTCATTTGGGTTGGAAAAGACCTCGAAGATCATCGAGTCCAGACTTGGACTGATCAAACCTTGTCACCCAGCCCAGAGCACTGAGTGCCATGGCAAGTGGTTCCTTGGTCACCTCCAGGGGTGGGGACTCCAAACCTCCCTGGGCAGCCCCTTTCAAAGTTTAACAACCCTTTCTATGAAGAAATTCCTCCTAATGTCCCCCCTGCCCCTCCCCTGGCACAGCCTGAGGTTGTTCCCTCTCCTCCTGTCTCTGTTCCCTGGGAGCAGAGCCTGACTCCACCCCAGCTCCCCACTCCTGTCAGGGAGTTGCAGAGAGCCAGAAGGTCCCCCCTGAGCCTCCTTTTCTCCAGGCTGAGCCCCCCCAGCTCCCTCAGCTGCTCCTGCTGCTCCAGCCCCTTCCCCAGCTCCCTTCCCTGCCCTGGACACTCTCCAGCCCCTCAATGTCTCTTCCATAATAAGGGACCAAGAACTGGACACAGCACTCGACGTGTGGGTACATCACAAACTCCATTTGACTCCATGATTTACAACACCTTCAGAGATAAATCCAAGTGGCTCTTTCTTTCCCAGAAGGGAATGAAAACACATAAGCTGGATCCAGACTCAAACACCAGGCTCTCACCACAACATGAGGGAGCTCCCTCCGTATCTGTGATGCACAGCTAAAAGTAATAAATGGCAGCAATGGTACTACAGAGAAAGGAGAAGGTGAGAGTTGTTAGTTCCCATTGGGAATTCCTGCTGCTTTCATTTTCATGTAAGTGACATCTCATCTGGAACTGATGAATCCTATCATATTTCCATCAAATATTTCACAGTAGCCGGTTCTCTTTATTACTGTGATTGTTCAGTGTCTCATCACAGACAATTAATCTTTTCTAATATATTTGTTATAAGTATGCATAGAAATTACACATAATTTGCTTCATATTCTGCTGTCTGGTGCCATTATTCTGCAGGAGAAAGTGCAAATGAACATTGAAAGTAACCATTTCTGTGTGTAAACCTCTAAGATTTAATCTGAGGATCTACATGCTGATAGATTTTATTTTTCCTTGCACAATACAATTGTATGTTGACTGTTTCTAGCAGGTTGCCCAGAGAAGCTGTGGCTGCCCCATCCCTGGAATTGTCCAAGGCCAGGTTGGACGGGGCTTGGAGCAACCTGGGCTGGTGGAAGGTGCCCCTGCCCATGGCAGGGGGTGGAACTGGCTGAGCTTTAAGATCCCTTCCAACCCAAACCATTCCATGGATTAAAATGTAAATCCCTGGTGTAAAAGGGAGTTAGGGAAGGTGAAAAAGCAAAAGCAAAGCACTTTGAGTGACCCAGCCCTGGCTTGAGGTTATGAACAGGAGCCCAGGAGAACTGGCATCAAACATGCTTAGGAGAAAAGCTTGGAAAGGACCTCTGTGGGCAGGATGCAGGCACAGGGGAGGGATAAAAAAAGGTGACTCAACCAGTTAGTTTGAAGGCAAGTTTCACTCTGACTCAGAAAAAGAACTCAAAACAGTTCTTCTACTTTAGTCAATATATCAACGTTTTGGAAACAGTGAATGGAAACTTAGAAATAAGGAACACGGACAGCTCAGGCTGGCGGAGAGGGATGTGTTTAGGCTGCTTGGTTAGTTAAGGTGAAGGACTAGATCAGCAGAGCCTGTTTAGATCCATCCTCCCCTGCAGGAAACGTTCATCCAGGAGTGTGTATATTCATGTAACCCCACTCAGGAGTCATGGTAAAAAACTGTTGTGCTGAAAACCCCCAAAAAATTGGTCCCAAGCCTGCCAGTGATGCCTCTGTGAATGACTCTAGCAGAAGGAGAGCAGAGCTTGATGCAAAAAGAAAGTTCTTCTGTCCCCTCTTCCTCCTCTTTCCTGGTGCAAGATCACTATGATTGATTAGATGCCAGGCTTGCTCTCCAATGTGCCCGTGGAGCAGGAGCCACGTGGTAATGTCATCCAATTTGTCCAGTTTTTCTCATGTAAATGGAAAAGTCTCTGCTGTGAAATGATGCCTACAATTTTCTCACCCTTAAACAAAATTTTCATTTTCCATTCTCTAGTCTTTACCTCTCTAGAGGAAGAATCATTTATTTTCAGAAAAGGAATAAATAGGAAGTAATGAAGGGAAACCCATTTTGTGGTTATTTTGTTGCTTCTCTGAAATGTGTTGAAATTTGCTTAAGATATACAGAGTGGGGTTTGGCCTTGTAGCTTTTATTCATTGCTTAAATCCTATAAAATTGAGTAAAAAGCAGCTGATGACATCACTTGCCTTATGCTTGTTCCAGGTTAATCTCTATTTGTGCCTCATCTCTTAGTCACTCACTCTCATCCAACTTGCTTTTAAATCCTGCTGCCACTCTGTGCATCATTTCTTGCCTCCCCTCACCCAGTCCCCCCATCAGAGCAAAGACAATCTGTGATGACTCTGTCTCCTGATCTACCTCCCAAAGGAAAGAGAAAACAGGGAAGACTAATTGCGTTTCCTAAACCAGCAAAAGGAGAGAGGAGGGGAAGTGATAATGGGCCAGGCTTGCTTCCAAAAGTCAGAGATAGACTCAGCCAGACTTATCTACTGTTGGCTTGAAACAATTCAAACTCACAGAGTTTAAAGTCTGGCTGAAGAAGCTTTGACTCAGTGCTAAGAATGTGCAAACACTGAGATAAGATAAGCACCTTGAGCTTTTGCTTCACAGTCCCGAGGGTTTGAAGCTGTCCTGGAATAAGTAGTGCTGTGAGCAAACATCCTCCTGATGATACAGTTTTATGAGAGGTCTTATTTGTCCCGTTGCTCCCTGTCTTCAGATCTCCTGTGTCCTGGGCTTCTTCCTTCCTGCTGGGCAGGACTTCATGGATAGCACTGCACTTGAGGGAAGATGAAGAGCAATTGGAGGAATCCAGAGAGAAAAACAAGGATGATCAAAGGTTTAAAAACAACCATGACCTCTGGTGTATGACGGGATGGATGGCGTTTATGAAATGTGAGAAACAAGATGTACTCAAAATACATAAAACTTAGCGGGAAAACACTGAAATGTTCTCCATGTGAAGCGTAAATAAGAATAGTACTGAAAGTTTTAAATCACATGAAAAGATCTTTTAGGGAATATGTTATGGGAGATGTTCTGAGGAGACTGAGGCACTGAATTGCCATGGGGTGTGTGGCACTGCTGTCGCTGGAGAGTTTTAAGAACAGAAGAGTCCAACTGGCTAATTAATGCCAGTCCCAAATATGTAGGGGAGAAAATCAGATCCTTTCAGATCAGTGGGACATGATGAAGAACATCTTTCTGTGGGTTTCCTTTCCAGTCTTCCCCTCTTAACCAGGATAGTACCATTTTGACAGCAAAAAGCCCTTTAAAATATTGACATATCTAATCCCAAGTTTTGCAAAGATGGTGTTTTGTGTGTTCTTCAGCTTTTGGTGAAAATTTAAGTGCTTTTTTTTTCTTTTTGTGAAATAGATGATCGTCTTATAACCCAAAGGGAAGCACATGAGTATTTTCTTTCCAGTTCTCTTCATGCTTAGAACAGCATTGGAATCTAAACAAGTCCCGTGTGTTATTTCATGCCCACGAATAAAAAACATTGTTTTACTGAAGAGACACAGATTAGAGCTTTGTCTGTGACATGATGGTCACCTTCAGGCAGCAAATTCAGACTTGTGTCTTCAGAGGATTTTAATTTTAGGTGTTGTTCCAGTGGCTGAGGTCATGATCTTGCAGGATGAGGTACTGAAAAAGTCCCACCAAAATGTTCTTTTTGACTGTTTTGCAATCCTGAGCTGAACCTTCCTGATGTGTTTGAAATAGTCCTCTGTCGGGTGCTGCTCATTTTAGTGAAGTTATTCCTTTATTCATGTTCGCAAAATCAGAGACTTACTGACTTTTCCTCATGTGTGAGTTCTTTAAAGCAAAGAAGAACATTTTGTGAAATATTCATCATGCCCCATCCCTGGAAGTGTCCAAGGCCAGGTTGGATGGGGCTTGAAGCAACCTGGACTAGTGGAAGGTGTCCCTGCCCACGGCAAGGAGTGGAATGAGATGAGCTTTAAGGTCCCTTCCAGCCCAAATTCTGTGATTCTACCAAGATTAGAGAGAACAAGCTCAGCTGCGCAGCACTGGGAATATATAAAAAGCAGGATGAACCCGAAGATCCATCTTGCTTTAATGTTTAATGCTCCTCTGATGAGGACAGTGTTTCTGAGTCCTTTCCATTAGGACTATTTTGGGTGTGTTCCCATTTGTGTTGGGACCAGTGTGTTGTTTATGCTTGGCCTGGGCAACAGTGCAGCAAAGGAGGAGTTCTCACCCATCAAGAGTAGGGTTGGTAAGGGCTGGCAGAGTGCTGGGATACCTCCTGTGGGCTCCCAGATATCTGGGAAAGCCCAGATGCAGTTTACTTGATTTGCTGCGTGTCACTGTGTTAGAAAGTCTGGCCACTGACTTATCCTCAATGTAAATAAATGATATATGTGTTTGTGGCATGAAGTATAAACTACAAGGCCCTGCTCAGAGCTAAAATCTGGTGCTCTTCATTGACTCTTTAATGTGCCAGCAGAGGAAAAAAAAATCAAATATTTAGAATTTACCCAAGTAAGAGAAAACAAATTCTCTGCCTGACCCAGAAATGCAGGTTTGTTTATGCCTGTTCTTGATGAGGAATTAAACTCCTACTCGAGTCTTTGCTGGGAATGCTGGAGCCCAAAGGGGTACACAGATCCAAATTTAACAAATCATCCCTGTTCCTGGATGGGCAGGAGCAAGGCTATGGAACTAAACATTCCTGACCTTTGCAGGAGGAGGCAATTGAAGTGTAGTTGTGGAAAGAGTGCAACATCTGAAATTCGGGGAAACCTTTCCAAAGGGTTGCTAAAGATTGTTCTGTGGAAGATTTCAAACAAAGCCTCTCTGGCTGATGGGTCTGTAGGTGCTGCATCCAAACATGAAAGAAGGGCTGGTGCATTTCCTGTAAGGAAGATTTTGTTTTTTATTCAGCTGGTGGACATGAAATTGTTTCAGTGTGGGGAGCTGGGAAGAATTCAGTGCTAAAGTGAATGTAGACATTGACTGATACAAAGGTTGGAGAAACCAGGAAAAAGGGCTGGAAAGGTCTTTCAAGATCATGTCCAGTCTCTGTCAGGTCTCCATGTCATAATATATCCCTATAATAATATCCATAAATACATCAAGATGGACTTTCAAATCAAGGCTGAGTTCCATTACTCCTGTGAGGTCCATGCTTTAAAATCTGACCTATGATGGTTAAAATCCTTCTCATCTCCAACTCCACCATATTCCTGCCCAACTCAGGGCCATTTATTAATGAAAGCTTTGATCCAGCTCCCAGATTTCTTTTAATCAAGGTCAAGTTCTTGTGCCAACAGCTTTTTTTTTACCTGGATTTTTCCCTTCCTAACATTTATACCCATAAACACCACCCCAAAGATGATGCCACCATGTTCCATTTCCAGATGGAAATCCAGAGAACTGGATGAACAGGACAACAAACCCTTCCCCTGCATTCTCATCATCAGAAAAAGCTTTTTAACCCTCTCCAAAAATTTCCTAAATTTTAAATTTCTTCTCCCTCATTTACTTTATCCATGTTTTCCTCATCTGTTCCTGGCCTGTTCCAGGTGATCCTTTCTGGGATAAGAAGCATCCCTATCACATTCCTTCAGCGCTGGCTTTGCCAGACCCAACTACCCCTGGTTCTGAGTCACTTGTTTGCCCTCTTTCCTCAATTCATCTCCAGGAGTCCTCTTTCCTTTCCAATGTAAAATGCTCTCCTGCTCAATAATTATTTATTTTTAAAATTGGAATTATTTCTAGAAGGGACAAATTGTTTCAAGGCATCTTTTAAAAATTCCAGTGGATTTTTCCAAACTGTGTGTTTCATTAACTGAAATATTCCTTTGGCACTAAAGGTCGGATTTTGTGAAGTTCTCTGCCAGAATCTTATCTCTTGGGAAATTCTGGATTTTTCACTGCCATGGATTTACTTCTAGAGCCTTTCCCCCCTGTTAAATCAAGCTGGAGTAGATTATTTCCCTCTAGGCCAGAACACTATTTGCCCTATCGTTTCAAGTTTCAAATCTTATTTGTAATTCCCAGAATATCCTCTGGATATCCTGTAGCTTCTCTGGATAAAGTGCTTTCTTTTTGTTGATTTTTTTTTTTTTTTAAATGCACTTTTAATGCACTTTCCTCACTTTTTCCAAAGGATTCCCTCCAATATATGATTATTCATTCTAAGTTGAGCAATGCACTTCTGATACAGGCCTTTATTAACAAAGATATGTCATTAACAAGGAGAAAGTCCAAACACCGGAACACTTCTCTGTGGCAGAAGGTCCCTTTGGTTTTGCCTGCACTTTGCATTTCCAGGGAAAGACATTGGGAAGAATCCAAATGTAGGTTGTACTGATGGAGCAGCAGTGAGAGAAGAGAGGTTTGTTCTGTGTTTTATTGCACCATATTGTAGGAGAAGCTTCTCTGTGTCACATGTGCCATCTCCTTGTGGGGCTGCATGAAGGCAAGCTCTGCTCCAGAGGGAGACATATCCTTGGAGAAGGGAAGTGGGAGAAGAGTGTGTTTCTATTAGAGAGTGTCCAAAGCAGGGACAGGGAGATGGGGAAGGTCCCAGAGGGGCAGCGTGTGAGGGCACTGACGGCACTTGGGGTGTTCAGCTGGAGAAGAGGAGACTGAGGGGAGACCCCATTGCAGGGACAACTTGCTCGGGAGGGGCAGAGGAGGGGCAGGCACTGATCTCTGCTCTGTGGGGAGCAGGGACAGACCCAGGGAATGGCTGGAGCT
>JAWWEU010000038.1:8358777-8380126 GCA_035583155.1 Acropternis orthonyx | reverse complement strand
CTGACCAGGCTCCCCAGGGCAGTGGGCACGGCCCCAAGGCTGCCAGAGCTCCAGGAGGGTTTGGATGATCCTCTGGGTAACAGGGTGTGACTCTTGGGGATGAACCTGTGCAGGGGTGAGGGTTGGATTCGATGATCCTTGTGGGTCCCTTCCAGCTCAGCATCATCTGTGATTCTGTCATTCCATCTGCCTCTCATCCCAGTGCTGGGGTGTGGAGGGAATATAGGCAGGAGGTAGCCACGGAGGGGCAGCAGGACACAAATATCAGACATATTTATGATGCTTGAGTGTGACTGGCACCTAATTGTTGGACATGACACACAGCAGGAACTGGTACTGGTATCACTGCCTGTGCCCCAGGGTACCAGAACCCGGGGTTCCAAATCCCCCTTAATACTCACAAACAGCCATCCTGGGGAGATGCTGGATGGTGTTCCCTCCTTGCTCAAATCCAAGGACACACTGTCTCACTTGTCCTGCTTCTGGCCTGGCTTGGGTTGTGCAAATATTAGCATTGGCTTTTCCCTTTCCCAACTGCCTGCTCACATGGTAAGACACCACAGCAATGAATAATGTGACAGGCATTCCTTTTGGTGGGGTTGGAAAATGCAGCTTTCCTAGAGTCAGATCCGGAATTGGCAAGAGCTTCTGCTGCCACTTGGTTTTTGGACTTAGCAGAAGAAGCAGCAACTTCTTTTCATTTGGGGCAGCCAGAAGGGTTTCTGGAGTCACTGGGCACCAGGGAATTGTACTGGGGAGTATTTACTTCAAGGTACTGATGCTGCAGAACATGGGATTCCTTCTGTTCTGCTCTGGAGCTGTGTGGGATCCAGGCAGTCCCAGGGTGGCTCCCTGGAGATGGATAAAGGATGTCATCAACTGTGGGAGAAGCACCCAAGCAAGACTCCCCTGTTAAACTGGGAGGCCAAACATCATTTGTGGGTATTATCCTGACGAAAGGGGACTCTCTCGGTCATACCAGTTAAAAACTTTGGTGATAAGAAGTAAACATGGTTGATGAATAAGAAAAAGGGTCAAAAACCCTATGAATATTGTATTCATAAATATGGAACAAATCTTGACATCTCTTCCTAAATCCAATTTGCAGCCCTCTTTTTATAGACTGCTTAGAGCTTGCTGAAAACGAAATTAAAGCAGCTTTGATTTTGGCCCAAACATAAAGCTGAAATACTGAAATAGCACAGAAAGACATTTTTTCTTATAGTAATTTCTGACCACATGAAAATAAGGAAATACTACAAATCTTTCAAGAAAGCCTGACTTTATGAGATTTCCAGCAGCATTTCCAGATTAAACAGATTTGGCTCAATGCTCAGGCTTCCTTAGGCTCATCTGAACCAAGCACATTTGCTGAGATTTATGTCAGTTTGAGCTTTGCTCCTTATATGAGTCTTACTGCAGTTTTTCAAAGCTCTATTTACAGGCATATTTAGGGGAGCTGCAAAAGGCTCAGTCTGAGTCTCAAAAGCCTGGATTCAGCTTCCAGCAGCAAACCTGGGATCACTGAGCACATCAGTGAGAGTCTGACAAACTCTGGACACAGTTACCAGGAAAGGGAGCCCAGGTTGGATTTTAATTTTGACTTTACTCAGTTTAGAGAAGGGAGAATGTTGAGGAATGGGAATGCTGCTGTTCAGATTCCTTGGGTAGCTTGGATTTTTAGCTGCTGGTAACTCCTATAAGCCCTTTAGGTATCCAAGGGCTGTTGATTTTAATAAGAGGGAAGGAAAATCTGGTGGTGGTGTTGTCTCATTGCTTTCTGAGCTGATGTCAGCAATGACTTCATGATAATACCTGAGCCAAAGCTCAGATTTTCGGTGTGACTGAGCTTGCTGGGACCATCCTACGAGGGGGGCGTATTATTGCTTCTCTGCACTGAGCCTTTAGGAGCCTGATTCCAAAATCCAGCTGGTCAGGGAGCTTATGAGGGGGGTGTATGTGGAGGAATGAGGCTGAGGAACTGCAGCCTGAGTAAGATCTCACCTCTCTGCTTGGTGGATCCCTTTGGACACAAGAGGAGCATTAAAGATTGTGAATTGCTGCTTTACCACTGGAATTAGTTGGATCATTTGTGGGTTTTTAGATTGTTCTGGAGTAAAAATGATTGAATTAAGGCCGGCTGGTGCAGGGAGATTTTTATTTTTTGGTCATTTATTTGAATATCAGTGATATGCAGAATCATGGTGGTTTTTTGGAAATAAATACTCCTTCTTTGGATGTTCATTTGAATGGGAATACACTGAGGCTGCATTATGGAAAGGCTGCATTTAACCTCCCTGAATGCAGCATTCAGCCTTTTGTTCCCAGAGCAGCTCTCTGGGCTGTAACAAAGGAGATGAAAACACTATTTTTTTTATAATAACGGAGATTTATCTACATTCTTTCATTCCACTTTTTATAAGAGTAAAATTAAGTTTGACAGGATCTGTTTTGTTCATTTGTAGGACAAAAAGATAAAATAACTGAAAATCTCCAACAGTTTTAAATAGCAAATTCCTGCAAAAATGAAATTGTCCTATTTCAGGAAGAAGATACTTTCACCACAGTGCCCATTTTCTGAAAGTAATAATGTGTACCAGACTGGTATTTTGGGGATTTTGGTTATCATTAAAAGCAAAATAAAGTTTATAACAGAGATTTGGCAAAGATGTTGCCCACAACAAAACCTAATCACTTTAGATATATTCAGTATAATGAGATCCATGCTGCTTTCCAAAGGATCTTTGGGCTCCCCATGGGGAGGATGTTTACAGCTCTGGACATTCAAGATTTTAACTTGATTATTTGCAGGCAACTTCTCCTGCCTACTCATATAAGAGACCAGAAGTTGTGTAATGACCAGAGTAAAGTGAAAAGTCACATGATTTGGGTTTTGTTTAAACTCAGCTGGTTCTGGTTTCTTAATGAGCTGACTCTCTCTTGTCCACACCCTCAAGGAGAGCTAGTTTGATAATTTGAAACAGCGTTTCATGTTTTGTAACTTTGTTATGGCTTCCCAAACTGCTCAGGAAATAGCTTCCAGAATTAGTTATCTGGACTAATTACACACTCCTGCATGGAGCTGCTCTGGCATTAGAGGTTCAACAAGAGCTCTCCTGGTGAGCATGTTTGTCCTGGTGCGTGGACAGCTTCCCACAGATCAGTTTGCAGAGTTCAGCCTTTAATGAGCCACAGAGGTTGGAATGCTCTCAGGAACATGGATGTAACACAGAGGGCTGGAAGGGTGGATGATCAGAGGCAGCATTCACGAGCAAACATATGTGTAAGTGTAGGAGATAAAAGAGACTTCCTGCAGAAGGCAAATCTGGATGATGTTTCTGAGGGAATTGGGACTACAGTAGTTCCCACTTCAGGATCAAAGCATTTCTACTGAGTGCTTGGTTAACACTCACACCCTGCAGAATTTTAATGCCCCTGTTTTGTGCCATACCAGTTCCTCTAAGCTGTTCTTTCAAAGTGCAGCTCCTCTGGAAGTTAAAGAACAGGAGCAAAACATCTAATTTGGTCTGGATAAGAAACGGTATAGAATAAAATAAGCAGAGTTCCTGTAATGTTCCATTTGATGACTCTTTGTAGTTTGTAGTCAAACCCATTGTTTGAGAGACAAATTGAGTGTGGCAGTAAACACAGGAAGGTTAACGAATTACATGATTTCTGGCTCACTTGTTGGAACGGGGGAAACATGAGGGGTTTCAGTGTTTGGAATTCATAAGTATTTCCATTATCTACCCTGTGCCTCATTTTTCTTTCGCTCCTGGATCTAAGACTCTCTTCTTTCTTTGTTTTTCTTCATCATCCTCTTTTTCAGATCTCCCACTGTGCCCCATGGCCTGAGAGCTCCCTTGCCCCACACCCCAATTGCTCAAGTGCCAGCAAGTCCTCCTGGTTTTCCTGCTCAGTGCCCTTTCTGGTAGAGCTTTTAGAAAATATTTAAGATTTATTTTCTCTTCAGGATGTGCTGAACTGTATGGGAAGAGCTAAATAAGCATGGAGAACTGTCTTAACCTGACTGTGGCACTACATTCCCAGGGAAGTCTGTTGGTAGCAAATGAGAGTAGGTGTGATCTCTAGCACAGGCTTTGTCTCCTGTAAGATACAATTCCCCATTGGAAGACTTTGGGACTGCTGAGCTTGGCTCTGTTCCTACAGCCAGGAAAGGCAGTGACATGACATCTCAGCAGAGCAGAGGTACCATGTCCCACAAAAAGCTCCTTCCCTTTACCAGAAGACCAGAACTGCAAATATTGTCCATAGTTCCTCTGCCATGACATTCTGTTGGGTGATGTTGATGGCCACGTGCATGAGCAGGATGTCTGTTCTTTAATCCCTGCTTTAAGCTGGTTTAGATTTTCCTAAATATAAAGCAGAGAACAATGGATCATATTGTTCCTGATTAAATTTTCTGAGCAAATGTCTCAATGTCCCCTGTGCACTTTCTGAGCCAGGGTTACCTCACCATAACCACAAGAGAAAGCTGAATCAGCGAGTGGATTGAGCCACAGGTAGTGTTTGAATCCAGCTGCTGGTGGGAAAGGCATTTTCCCCCTCTTCTTAACTCTTTTCCTGTATCACAGTGTCCACTGGGATGGCTGTGGGGGCAGGATTACATTGCAAGGACATGTGTCTCATTCTCTGACAGTCTTCCATGACTTCATGATTTATAGGATAATAAAGTGAAGATCATATGTTGCAGTTACTCCTTGGAGTGGGCAGGACAAGGCAGCCCCTGCCCTGGGAGGCAGAACAGCATCTCTGATTTCAGAAACCATTTGGAAAAAGAACCAGAGGATTATTAAGTATTGTTTACATGGAAAGAAGCAGAGTCACTATCAAAATGGGGAAAAAAAAATCTATGAGTGCAAAAACACTAAACACAAATTGCTCTTTGGTGTATATGTTTGAGAGAGACTTTATCCCTCTGTTCTTTGTCTCTACTGTCTGAGGAATAGTATTTAATGGAATGGGGCAGACAGGGTCAAGCCAAGACATGGATTTAATTCCTTACCTCTATAAACAAAACCACATTTCTTGCTGAACTCTGCATGATGAGGAGGAGGAGGTGGGGACAGGAATTTAAGCATTACATCTGTTTGCAGAAAAAGGGAAGGGAAACCTTCACAAAGGTGATGCTCCTTGCAGGGAGTTCTGCCTTTACTGTAACTGTATTTGCCCTGTTACACTTTGGAGGAACAGCAGAGAGGGGATTATCCATGGGTCAAACTGCTTCCCCTTGGACACAGCCAAACTGCCACTCACACACAGACATTGCCAAATCCAGCAGCATGTGGCAAAGTGGGACATGGTGGGAAGATGCTCTGGAGGCACAGAAGGAGAGATGTGGTGGGAAGGGCATGTGGTTGAAGACAGAGGTGACAGGGAGTGTTGAGTCCAGAGACATTATGGACTTTCCATCCCTGGAAGTGTTTAAGGCAAGGTTGGATGGGACTCTGAGTAACCTGGTCTAGTGGAAGGTGTCCTTGCCTGTGGCGAGGGCTTGGAAAAGATGATCTTTAAGGTCCCTTTGCTGGGATTCTGTGATTTGGTCAAATACCAAGCTGGAAGTCAGATGCAGATTTGGCAGACCAGTTGCTCTTGACAGAGAGTGATGCCCCTGGGAATAAAAGGGCAAATAATCTGCAACCTCATCCTCAAGAGGAGCCCAAAATTTGTTTTTTGAGTGTTTGTGGATCTGCTGGATCCTCCTGGTCCATCAGCCTTGACTTTTGTATTCCCCCCCCACCCCCAGTGTTATCAGCCATGGGATCTGAAGATGCTGCAGTGGTTTGGGGTACCTGGGGCTGTGTTAATTACCAGCACCCTGCTCTACAAATTTTGGTATGTGACAACATGTATTGTCATGTATCTTCATGCCTAGATTTGTGCCAAATATTCCATTATATCACACATATACACTGGGGAACAAGTGTAAGAGAACCCTATTTGTTATTGCATCTTAAATTCTACTTGACGATGTTCAGATTGGACTGGTGCAGGTATGTAACCTATATCCTAAGCACACAGCTATTTTTACCAGGACTGGGGGCTTGGAAAATAGCTGTAATTTTAATGTTGAATAGCCTGTTCTGAAGTTATTCCACTCCTAG
Organism: Acropternis orthonyx; assembly: GCA_035583155.1. Taxonomy (NCBI): domain Eukaryota; kingdom Metazoa; phylum Chordata; class Aves; order Passeriformes; family Rhinocryptidae; genus Acropternis; species Acropternis orthonyx. The sequence goes on along the minus strand of JAWWEU010000038.1, from coordinate 8,374,001 downwards.
GTAATTTTTTTAACCCTTGACTAACCTCTGAGTACAGACCCATTTCCTGTCACACTTTGGGAAGTCAGAAGGGCTCCCTGAGAACTGAGGAGCTGGAGCAACCTCAGGATTCCTTCAGTGCAGAGGGATTTCCATTATGGAGCTTTCTTGGATGCTCTGTTGTCTCCAGATATATTCCAGCTGCTTCCCACTTCTCAGCTGATGCAGACTCTTGATATTTTCATTAGGTAAAAGAAGACAGCAAATCCTTATTCCTTTTGCCTCCCTTTTCCTCACACACACACGAGACTGACAGGAGAATAAGCACTAACATGGCATCTTTAAAAGAAGAGGGGGACATGCTTTCCCTATGAAGTAGTGGAAACACTGACATCATGTTTGGAACAGATTTTTTTCCCCTTTTCCCTTCTAATTGCACTGAGTTTTTAAAGGCAGGGAATAAAATCTTCCCCTCTGGAGTGGGGGAAGGTTCCCCATAGGGTAGCGCTTGTCTGGGTTTGGTGTGATTCACTCTGCTCATTGACAAATTACCAGAACCAGGAGCTGGGAACTTGGGCAGCAAAGGGAGAAAGCAAGGAGTGAAGTCAATTGGTGAGAGAATACAAGGAGGAAACATTATTTATGGAAAATTCAGTGATTGGTTCCTTATTTCGGTGTTATATTCTATTTTTTTCCACTTTAAAGGAAATGTCTCCTATAGCAAGAATGACTCACTCCTCAGATGCTGCCAGTGATGTGAGTTTGCCAGTTCCTTATTTTATTAACCTTTTATCACAGCATGGTGCAAGTGCACGTTCCAGATAAGACCACAGAGGCAAAGGGAGAGGAGGGAAACAGCAGGGGGTGGAAAAAATGTCTTTTTTCGGTCAAGCATCAGTCCTGTGTGTCTGCAGTGAGAAACTGCTCTTTGATGGCTGTTCGAGCTGCCCTGAAATAGCACTGAGAGGTTTGTCATGACTTTCATAGGATTTGGAGTTCTGCATCCTGACAAAGCAGAGTGAACTCCACCAGGCACAGTGACAAACCAGGTACAACCCTATGGCAGCTTTCACTGACAACCCTATGACAGTGTTAAATATTTCTCTTGTCTGGCTGTTGTGGCTTCTGCTTTCCAGCTCTTGAATGTTCCTGACACAACCCCAAAGGGTCCCAAATTCTTCCGTGGGGAGAACTTAACCCTGTGCTGACAGGTGCAAAGGAAGGGGAGAAGAAAGTCATGTAAGGAAGTCATCTTTTCTTATTTCCTCTCTCTCTGCACTTGACACAAAATGACAGTAAAAGACAGGAAAGAACAGTTAAATGGTGTGGTGTCTGATCAGTCAGTCTGCGAGGGAAACCCAAAAGTTGCAAAAGGACTTTGATCTCAGCAAAGAAAGAAAACAGGACACTGTTCTCTTCATGGGAAGACTCTAAATCCAGATTATTTTATTTGGTGTCTCTGTTGCTGATTGAAATACTTGTACTTGCAAGAAATACTTGAATTTTCACCATTCTGAAATACTTGCAGAGAGCAGGTTTTAGACTCAGCAGCAACAAGACTAAGGCTAAAATGGGTAATGATAAAGCTGTGATTTTACACTCTCCTAGTCAAATCAATCCCAAAAAAACCCTTCCAGCAGGGCCTAGAAGTTGTTCTGCAGGAAGAGCTGCTGCTGAGCGTTCAGTAACACACCTCAGGTGGTCTCAGTGCTGTGAGTAAACTGTTGGTACAACTCTGCTGCTGAATGAAGGAGGTCAGGGGGATGAGGGAGGGCAATCAAGCCAGGACTCTTTGTTAAGGCTCTTTTGTCATCTTTTGGATCACTTTATTCAGCTCTGAGATAAGTCTGCCCTACAAAGGGCTGGCTGTCAGCAGTGTGGGCATGAGCCAGTGAGCAAAGCTGGTGTTGGAGGTGGGTGTTGGCTCCTGGTCCTCCCTTCCCAGAAGGATAAATACAGAGGTAGAGCTGGACTGCTCTGCATTTCAACAGAGGCATCCCCAGAGCAGCAGTGATTCGCCCTCCAAAGAATCAGAGTTACTCAGGAACCTTTGAACCTATTTTTATAACTCAATCATCCAGGGTTGCATCAAAAAAAATGGGAAGTTCAGAGTTTGCCACCTCCCAGATCTGCTGTTGCTATGGGATATGGGAGAAGTTCTTTTGAGTGGATCAGGGAAATGATCAGGTCATAAATAAAACCTGTTAAAATGGAATTAACTCAGATAATTTCCCTAATTTGCTTTAGAACACACATGACCTTGAACATTCAGGCAAAGAAGGCACAAAATGTTTCTTTTGGTGCTTTAGCCTTGCTATGACTTATTCCATAATCAGAAAGGAGGGGCAACGCCACAGTTGTAGTTAAATCTGCTACAGAAACCCACCCTTGCTGAACTTCCTCAGCTTGCTCTGGTCCCATCAGGGTTAGTTCATAGCTCAGATATTACACAGGCCAGAGCCCTGCACAATCCCTCTGGTTTAGACAAAACAACGAGGAGACATGTAAGCAGTATACACTCCTAATCCCTGTATCCAGTATATCCAAAGTTTGGCCTTGTTTTTCCTTGAGTTGATGAAATGGAAATTCAAATGTTACTTTGACAGTGCCATAGGAAACTCTAAATTAGGGACTGTAAATAGAGTCTGAGCTGACATTTCAGCTTGGAAGCTCGGGACAGGAACGAAGTGAGGCAGCAAGCACGAGTGCTCTCTTGAATCTTGAGGGAAAACTTAACATTTAAGAGACTTTTTTTTTCTACTGATACTGTAATTTGTAAAGCCACAACTGAAGGCCATTTGTTTTTGTACTCAAGATATCAATTCAAAACACAGTTATTTAACAGAGATCAACTTGTCATCCTCTTTGCTCATCCCACCTCCTCATTCCCTTCTTTGGATTCTCTGCAGTAATTCCTGAAACAGGTTGGAGATGAAGCTGTTTACCAGCCTGGAAAGATGAAAAGATTTGGTAACCAAGCTCGACGTGCCAAGCTTGGTGTGTGCAGTTGGGAGCCTTCCACATCCCTGTTTTCTGTGCTGGCCTGGAGTTTGTAATTAAATCTCATCTGGTGGTCACTGCCCAGCCCTGCTGTACGAGGCAGGATCCCACATGCAGAGGCACCAGGGGCAGCTTCTTAGGGCAGCACCCTGAGCACCCTCTGCAGAGATATTTTCTATAAGGGCCTGCAAAGGAAAGCTCTTTGAGGTGTCTGAGACGTAAGTATCAGAAAACTCACGAGGACTGGAAAGTGGGAGAGTTATCCATGGATCTATTCCTTTGCATTCCCTTTCACTTTAATATTACAAACAATAAGGAATGCTTTTACCCTTGTTCTGGGAGATATTATCCTCATTTGGTGCATAAGATCTTGGATGATCCATCTCTCTCGAGGCTGGTTTATGCTGGGAAACCTTTGACCAAGCAAAGATGAGCCTTTGAGAAGTTAGTCAAGCAGGCTCCCAAATAAAAGGCATTGTTCCCTCGCATGTCTTTGGGAAATGACCCTGATTTCTGCTGTTTGTGCTTTGCAGCTCTGTGTCCCAGAACACCTCATGTGCACCAGCTTAGTGCCCCTTCCAGGGTGTTCAGATTGTTGTGACAAACCTGCTGGGTGGTCCAACTTGTTTACTGTGTTCAAGTTCAGCTCTTTCCTTCTTTAAATTCCTGTTTTGAGAAGCCCCTTTTCAATGGAAAGAGGCATCTGCATCAAAAGCAGCGTGGGCAGCAGGTGAAGGAGGGGATTGTGCCCCTCTGCCCCCTCAGGTGAGACCCCCCTGCAGAGCTGTCTCCAGCCCTGGGGGCTACACCATAAGGACATGGAGCCGCTGGAGAGAGTCCAGAGGAGGCACCAGGATGGTCAGAAGGCTGGAGCAGCTCTGCTGGGAGGGAAGGATGGGAGAGCTGGGATTGTTCCGCCTGGAGAAGAGAAGGCTTTGGGGTGATCTAATTGTGGCTTTCCAGAAGCTGAAGGGAGCCTGCAAAAAAGATGGAGAGAGACTTGGATAAGGGCCTGGAGTGACAGGACAAGGAGGAATGGCTTCACACTGACAGAGAGTTCAGATCAGATATTGGGAAGCAATTCTTCCCTGTGAGGGTGGGCAGGCCCTGGCACAGGGTGCCCAGAGAAGCTGTGGCTGCCCCATCCCTGGGAGTGTCCGAGGCCAGGTTGGACGGGGTTAGGAGCAACCTGGGCTGGTGGGAGGTGTCCCTGCCCATGGCAGGGGGTGGAAGGAGATGATTTGTGAAGTCATCCCTACCCAAAGTATTCTGTGATTCTAAGAAGCTGTAACAGCAACAGCCATAACACCCTACCTGAAGCCCCATATTCAGAACTGATATTTTTTTCACTGTGATTTTTATTTACAGTTTGAGCTGGTTTTACCCCCAAGAACAGCCTGTGTTTCTTTTCAGAGCAGCATCTTGAATGGCCTCTGAAGATGATGTTCCTTGTGCTCCAGGTGGCAACATCTTCAAGTCCTAAAGGATCTGTTACCTGCTTAAACCATGATGGAAATTTTGTGCTCATTAGCTCTGTTCCAACATGCCCTCTCCACTGGGAATAAGCTTGTCTGCCAAAGCTGGAAAGGAAGTGGATGATTTGTATCTTCCTATGGGACACTCAGATCAAACCTTCTGCTGTTGGCTTTCCTTTCCTATTGGTGAATACAAACACATTTCACTTGTAAGCAAAATTCCATCTCCAAGGGAAAGGCAATGTAAAATGTTCTATTGACACACGTGTCAGGATTTTAAGTATTTTCACCTCATTTTCATTTATTAAATGCAGGTATTGTGTCACGAGCTCCCTGAAGTCAGAGGAGTTTGGCTCATTTATGCTCAAAAGCAACCAATTCATACTCTCTGATAGTTAAAACCCTCTATAAGGTTTATGTAAGATACTTCTTTACAGGTTTTTTCCCCTAGGCTGTCTCCTTCTCATGCCATTTCTTACCCACCAGTTTATTGACTCTTTTTGCCTTTTGACTCTTTTCCCAGAAACTTCAAAGCAGCCCTCATTCCCAAGCCTCCATTGCAGTTACCATGACTTTTGGCCTTGCAACTCAAGTCTTTTTAGCCTTTATAATACGTTTGACATTTTTAATCAATGAAAATCAGGCCATGCTCAATGCCTTCCTGGGACTTTAAAGAATGCTGTGACAAATTTCCATATATGAATGCTTTTGGCATCTGTACCTTTATTCCAGGTGATTTCAGACACTGAGATAACAAAGGGCTCTTTCCCAGAATGGTGTTTTGCCATGGACTGATGCACTCCACGATTGCTTCCTCTTGAATTTTAATGATGTGCTGTTTGTAAGTCTTTCAGTATCAGAGAGTTCAGTGCTGTCCTGGCAGCTCATCCATCATCGTTCTGTGGATTCCATGAGGGGTTTGATCTTCCAGCTTATTCCAGCAAACAAAAATGTTACTGCATCTTTCATGAACTGGAAACACACCGAGCACTCACCTCTGTGCAGAGTCATTTTGCTCCTGCCTTAAACATTGCAGTTTGAAGTAAAACATGTCCCACTGGGGTTCGTTGGAGCTGAGTGGGTTTAGTTTTATTCCCGCCTCTGGGATGAGTTTCTGCCATTCTGGAAATAAGCAGTTGTTTTCCCAAAATCCATAGGTTGTCTCAGTAAGGAATAAGCTGCCTGGTTTGGGAGTTTTTCTAGACAAGTGTGGATATTATAGTCATGTAAGATCGGGTGTGACTTTACACCCTGCCAGGCCCCTCAGGTCACTCTAGAGGTACCTCAGTACTTCAGGCTCCTCTCCAGTGTGGATCAGTAACCATCAACCACCCTAGACCAGCCTGCAGCAGAATAATCTCCAATCATCATTCATTTGTCCTCATTTAACATAAACAACAAACATTGGGGTGTCAGAGTTAATGTGATGGCTCCATGCTCTGTCTGGATCATATCCCAGACACTCCCAGGCTGGGGAGACCCCCAAGGTTTCCCACCTGCCCAACTTGGCTGTGGATATGGCCATGAATTGCTGAGGGGGGATCCTGCAGGATCTGATTCACTGTCTGCAGGGAATCTGGGGGTGAGTAACTGGATCTGCCTCCTGCCTTTCTGGCTGACATCGAGCTGGGAGTCCTTGAAACACACTCCTGTGTCCTTTAGGGAAGATCTTCTTCAATATTAAACTAAACAGATGTCTTGGTGGTTTCTGATATCATAAGTATTCTTTCCTGTGAACTCATACTACTATTTTTAGTAGGTTCCTATCTATTCAAAGAGTTCTTTATTTCTTTCCCCTGCTTTTTCATCCCACATCCTTGCTGGTCTCCAGCAACTATTTCACATGTGTAAAGAATATTGCTTTCCCTGTGGTTATGTCATGGCATTAAGCTGCTCCTAATGGGATTTCAGGGTCATCATGGGAGTCTGGGATGCATCTACTTGGAGCTGTTCTAGCCATATGTCTCTATTAAGGACATTGCTGACAGCCATAGGCTGTTGGATGTTCTGAGTGCAGCTTTAGGCATGAACACATGTACCAATGGAAAGAGATTAGATTTCAAGTTGCTGTGAAATAGAGGTATTGGAAACTATTCCTTGTAAAACCATTCCAAGCAAGGAACTTGCTGGTGGGCAGAGTTTTACCTTGTGGGCAGTTGTTTGAATGGAGGAAGAAATTAGGCCTGGGGTGAGAACAGAGAGACAAAGGAGGAATGGAGTGAGACAAATCCATGGCCACACTCTCCCTAAATTCACATAATCACAGCTTAAAATTGCATGAGGCTCTATTTTTAACATGATTGGAAACCTGTTTGAACAAGCCCTTCTGGGAAGGACCAGGGGATTGTGACACCAGGGCTGGACACATGGACAGAATCCTGTCTGTTGATCTGAGGTCCTGAAAACCTTGTTGTGCTACCAGACTGTAGATTCAGGGTACAGCCTGTGTGAGTGCAGGCTCCTAAATTTTGTGTCTTTTCTTCCTGACTAAACAAATCCTGGGCAGCTTGCTTGTCCAGATGCCAAAGGACACAGGCTGGCTACATTCAACAGGACAGCTGGGGGTTCTGTTCTGTGCATGTGACTTTTAACACAGAGCTATTAATTTTTGTAAGCTTTTTTTTTTCAGTTTAAGATGTTGGAAGTAGTCCAAGAACTGTGTTGTATCCCATCAAAATGAAGTTTTTATGGCATGAACATAAAGATGCTGCATGCCTTGGATATGCCATGAACACATACTGGGAATTCCTGAGGGTACAAAGTCTCCTGGAGCAGCATAAGGTAAGGAAACAGCCTGGTCCACTTTTGCCTACATTACTCAATAAGATCTGGAACTTGGACTTCCAGAACTGGGTCTGGGTGTTGCCCCAAGACTGTTGGTGGGCACAGAACAGGGTTGCACCAAGGGACAGCTGAAGCTGCACAGCAGTGACAGGAACCCCCAGAGTGTGAGCCCCTGAACTTACCCTGTTCCTTCTGTCAGTGTAGGCACAACCTGAGTCCCTCGAGGGGTTGTATGAGGAGAGACTGAGGGAGCTGGGGGAGCTCAGCCTGGAGAAAAGGAGGCTCAGGGGGACCTTCTGGCTCTCTGCAACTCCCTGACAGGAGTGGGGAGCCAGAGGGGGGTCGGGCTCTGCTCCCAGGGAACAGGGACAGGAGGAGAGGGAACGACCTCAGGCTGTGCCAGGAGAGTCTCAAGCTGGACATCGGGAGGAATTTCTCCATGGAAAAGGTGGTCAGGCACTGGAAGGGGCTGCCCAGGGAGGTTTGGAGTCGCCACTCCTGGAGGTGTCCAAGGAAGGATGGGACTTGGCACTCAGTGCTCTGGGCTGGGTGACAAGGTTTGATCAGTCCAAATCTGGACTCGATGATCTTCGAGGTCTTTTCAAACCCAAATGACTCTGAGATTCTCCAGGGGCATTTCCCGAGGCCGGGGTTACACTGTGCCTCGGGGCACACACTGGGTTTCTGAGCTAAAGACTGACCCAGCCGCACAAAGCCAGCCTGCGTGTTTTCCTTGGGAGGGTTACAATGCATTGCCCAGAAAAAGCCCACTTTTTGGTCAGCACTGTGCTAAATTCTTTCTTTCTTTTGTACTTTCTGAAAACTTCTCTTGTGTACTTTGCCACGACCTTTCTCTACCGAGTCACCTTATTCCCATCTCTCTCCAGCCATAATTTTCCCTGGACTGTTCTACTTTCCAGTAAAGCTTCCAGTGACCATTTACGCAGATTTGCCAGCCCTGATCTCTGCTCGTATCGAGCCCACCCACTTACAAACAAAACTGCCTCTGGGAGTACCTGCTGCCCTCAGAGCAGCTTCCTTGCAGACAGCCAGTCCTTGGGGAGCACCAGCAATCCTCCCAAAATGTTGGGAAGGAGTATCAAATTCTCATGCTCTCTGTTATGAAAGAGCATCCTACTAGAAGGAGAAATAAACACTTCTCTTACAGGCAATGCATTCATTATTTGTGCCTTCTAGGGGTTCCTTCTTCTCATACCTGCCTTTGGGACACATAAAGCATTAATTTAACTTGTTATGTGTGTTTTCTTGTCTCCTGTTTCCAGGGCAGTGAGCATGTTGGCATTTCTCCAGTCAGCTTCCCCACAGCAGTACAGTAATTTTGTTACCACTCTCTTGAATTTGTACATGTTAGATTATGGTAATGTTCAAAATATTCTTTTAACCTTGTTTGAGTCAGGACTCAGAAGAATAGTCTGGTTTATCTGCTTCATGGGTGGTACTTCAGGCAGTTAATTGACCCAAGCACAAACTCCATTATTTGCCTTCACTGCCTCTTTGTGTTTGCCAATAACATTTAATGTTTCAAATTGAAACTGGCCAGAGAAAAGGAAGAATGTGCTCAGTGGCTGATTAGCCTCTAATAGGGAATTCCAGTTTTGTACCTTCATAGAAAATCTGGTTCCAGTCTTAAACCTGGCAGGACTGGGCATAGAATTGAGTCTAGAGCTGGTATCTTAAATAATAAATATGTGGTGCAAAATTTGACAACTGTTCTCCTCTGACCAGTTGGAAACAGGCAGAAATAGATTCCCCTAAATCACAGAAACCCCTCTGTGATTTAGGGGAAGGAACCAAAGGTGTGCTGGATGTCAGGAGCACGCTGAGGTCACGTTCCCTCCCAGGCTCCTTACAGGCAACCAGCAGCTTGAAAGTGTGAGATGTAAAAAAGCAAATCCAGACTTCATTTAGCTAAATGGTGGGAATTTCTCCTCAGAGTTTTGCTTGTATTAGCATTAAGTAAAATAGAAGTTCTGCACAAAAAACCAGTACCTTTTTCCTTATAGTGAAGTGCAAGATAAGTATTTGGGCAAAGAGTCTTTCTTACATGGTAATAAAGTGAACTTGAGATCTACTGATGTAATGGGAACTGAACTGAACTGGAACTCTGATCTGTAAGCATCAAAGTTTCCTTTAAAATCCAGCTTGTGAAAGAGGAGTTCCCATGACTTTCATCCAGATTTAACCCTTCAGAAACAAGCTGTAGGATGCAGATTTCTTCCTGCATGAGTTGATACTCTAAATCCAACCTGTTAGGTGTCTGCTTTGGACTGTTTATGCTCAGGGTGGGGCTGCAAATATGCCTTCCTTTAAAAATTTCCCTTAATCTTGTGTAATTAAGGAGCCTCATCCTTCTGACAAGTTTTCTTCACATCATTAGAAAAAGCAACTCAGCCAGAAGAGCTCTCAGAAGTTCCAGTGGTCAGTAACAATGTTTTAATGTGGATAATGAAAAGGTCAAACTCCATTTCTTTTAATCCACAACACTGAACTTCTCAGAAATGGGTAGGATATAGTCCATTGCACCAGAACAGAGCAAACAGCTGAAGTGGATGATGCTGAACTGCCACCCGAGAGCACAGGGTTAGACTGATGGCTCAGACAGTGACTTCTTGTGCAACCCTGGCTGAGCAGCCTCACAGCAGGAATATCTTTTATAATAATAATAATAATCATCATTATATATTGTTGAGGTCACTTGGTTTGTTCAGCCTGGAGAAGAGGTGAATGAGGGGAGACCTCACAGCAGGCTGCAACTTCCTCCCAAGGGGCAGCTCTGATTTCTGCTCTGTGTGACAGTGACAGCACCCAGGGAATGGCTGGAGTTGTGTCAGGGCAGGGTCAGGTTGGATCTCAGGGAAAGGCTCCCCCAGAGGGTGGTGGGCACTGACCAGGTTCCCCAGGGCAGTGGGCACGGCCCCAAGGCTGCCAGAGCTCCAGGAGGGTTTGGACAACACCCTGAGGGACAGGGTGGGATTGTTGGGGTGTCCTGAGCAGGGACAGGGGTTGAACTGGATGCCCCTTGTGGGTCTCTCCAACTCAGGACAGTCTGCGGTTCTATAATTCTATGATTCTCTTCACCAAGCAGGTTAATACTTCTCTCCCTGGCAAAAGGACTTTGGGAAAAGAAATGTGGTAGTTTAGGGGCAGGTGGACCGTTTTTTGCTCCTGCAATTCAGCAGTGAAATAACTATGCTTCACTCATATGCCATAAAAAGCAGTGACATTCATTGGGGAAAGGAATCATTTTGCTGTAACAATAGCAACAGTCTCCCAAGTGACAGACACTGTTCCAGAAAGCCATAGCAGTGCTTGTATCAGAGAGCACAGCAAGCACCATCCCTCCCACTTCCGAGGAACCTGCAAAAACCCCTTTGTGTTAGAGCTGATATGTTGCATGTGGCCTCAAACCCAAGGCCTCTGCACAACTGCTGACTTCATTGTTTGGCATCCCCCTGGGGTCTGTCTGCAGTGTCCCAGAAGTAAACTGGGTGCTTGGCTCAAGCTCCTTCCCATTCATGGGACTCCTGTCTCCTTCTCTCACCTATCACTTGCACTATCACAGTCTCCCAGGAGCTCAAAAGGAAGGGAGAAATAAAGACAGAGCAGGGGAGAAAGTCCTTTTCAATTTAGGAACCATCTGGGCACCACAAGCTCTCTCAGTAAAAGATCCAAACAGGATCCATGAGAAGGGATTCTTCACACTGACGTAAACAGTTGAATATCCATGTGGAGTTTGTCACTTGAACTGAAGAGGCTTTCAGATTGCTCTGCACTTGAAGCTTGCCAAGGCCATGGGGGAACGGAAAGCTTGGGAAAAAGCTTGTTTGAGTTTGTTTGCTCTCAGAACTTCAGAAATAATGGCCTGTGAGTGATGCAGGAGGTTTGACCAGGCCTGTGGACCATCAGTCATGTGATGTGCACAAGGTCAGGTTAACACGGAGCCAAGATGAGATGGGGAAAGTGCTGAATGTGCTTTGGTGTCCCTAAAAAACTTCTCTGGGTTAACTGGGTTAACTAAATATTCTTTTGAAGGTCCTTTGTCTGACTGGGACTTGAGTCACAACAACAGAGCCAGGCTGTGGCAGAACTGCTTATAAACCATCATGTAGTATCAGGTACCACAGAATAAATATTGGTGGAGTTTGTGAACAACAAAAGTCAGCTTTGAAAATGCAGAAAACCATCCCACCACCCATATTTTAAAGTTTTATTATAGGACTTCAGGTTTTATAACCCTCTTGGTTTTTGAATATAAACCCAACATATTAAATGAATTCAGCACAGCACTTGACATTTTAAAAAGTGCTGATTGACTCAGCACGGTGAGGCTTTTTCAGGCTGCACGTTCCAAAAATTAATTAGGATTTGTACTTTTTGTTCTAATTTTCAGTAGGAAAAGGATGAAATGTATTTGATGGTTTGAACAAACAGTAAGGAGTGAACAGGGTAGAAAGAATTTCTCATTCATTTCTGGAAAGAGAAAAACAATCAGACAGGTCTTGTCTGGCAGCAAAGCTCATTGAGGAGTATTAAAATTCATACTGCAGTTTGCTTGCCTTCAGTAACACTGAGGCAACTGTCCACACATGGTTCTGAACAGGAATTTCCTAAAAGTAACTTATTTCTGTTTAAAGAGTTTTTAGCCAGGTCAGCGTGTGGCTCCAGAAGGCCACAAAGGGAATGGGAATGGGATGGGTCAGGGAGCCGGGATGGCGGAACACAAGATCTTCCAAACTGTCCAGGAAAAACACATCACCAGACAGCACTGGAAACTTCCAATTCCCAGACAGCTCTGGGCAAGTGGTTTCTCAGAAACTTGTAACACAGTGAACCACATTTTGGGTTTGTGATGGTGATATCTTTATTTTCCTTATCCTGGAAAGTTCTGCCTTTAATGGTGACATAAGTTGTTATGTTCAGTTTGATCTCCAGTGTGAAAACTAAGGATGGGATTCTGATTTCTTTATACATGTTCAGTAGTACTTGATTAACCATTAAACCATCTCCTTGAAAAGACAAAATATATTCATGGAGTGCTACAGCATTAAGGAGAAGCATCAGCTTGTCCCAGAGGGTGGAGGATCACTAGGAACAGTCTGAGCCAGCAGCCTCAGATAACCTGCTTTGGGAGCCCTAGGTACAAATATCCTGTCTTTGTGGTCTTCCTATTTTGTTGTAGGAGTCATATTTAAAATATATAAATGTTCATTTTGGAGTTTTTGAGAATTCAAAGAGTTAATGAAGCATTTTGCTCCAGAGGGAAATCCATGAGCGAATTATAGAATGGGCAGCATCCTAGACAGAAGTTATCTGGGAGAACAGAAAAACACAGTGGGAATACTCACTGGCTAAGAACGTTGCTGCTGTCATCTCACACAATTTGTTAATGTTTGGAGTCCTCAAAAAAGCATGAGGGAATTAAGCCCCTAAATTCCAAAAGGATTCACTGGAACTTGGTTACACTGCTTCCTTGGGCTGTTTTGTAAACAAGCCCCATCAGAGTCACCTTTGCTCTTCAGCACACACTCCCTGCTGAGGAAACCTCTTCTTGTCCAGATGTGGCTTCTCTGGCACAGCGTGAAGGGTTGGTGTGTTGCACTTGGTGCATGAACTGTAGTAATATGGTATCAATATACAAACCCTGCAAGAATCTGAGGTGATTTCTCACCCCAGCTAAGCAAAGCCACGCTCTGCTGCTCTTGTCACACCACTGAACATCATCACTTTGGCCAGCACAGCAGTGAGACTCAGGAGACTCCTTGACCTGTCCTATTCTTGAACTAAGACATCTCAAAGCCTGGGCTGGGATGGCCTCAAAGGCGGGGGTCAGCCAAGCAGAGCTCCACTGAGGAACTGTGACTTGAACCCTGGAGCCCAGGGAGCAAAGTGCTGTGGTGACAGGTCATCAGCACTGAGAGGACATCAACTGGTGTCTGCTTTTGGCTCCTTCGAGCTGCACCCACCAGTTAGAGAAGGTCTCACCAGAGCCACATCCCCTGCAATTCACTGAGGACCAACCCAGCAAAGGAGAAGAGGAAAAAAGAAAGAAGAGAAACAAAGGGGAAGAAATTTTCTGTGAATTGTGGAGGTGTGAGAGCCCTGAGGGCACCAATAGACTGAGTGCCCTGAGCAGCCTCACCTGAGGTCCCGACCCATGGGGTGCCATGCCCATGGGTTTAGAAGATGATTTAGGTTCAGTCCTGGGATTTTGCTCCTAGTTCGAGTTGTGCTGTAGGTGTTTGTCTCAGCTATGTTGAGCCATGGACCTCATTGATTTGACTTTCCTCGTTTGGACCCTGACCCATGAATTGACTTCTTGGAGTGGCATCAAATCTTCATTGTCACTGTGGACCTGTCTGTGGGTGACCCTGTTCACCACCACTTACCTTAATGTTGCCTTATCTTGCTTCTCCCTTTGGCTTTAAACCTGATTCATCACTATGGGTTTGTGGTGATTGGATCGCTTGGTGGAATCTGGTCTGTCCTGCTCGCTTTTCTCAGGGATTGGTGAGGTTCCTGCTCTTCTGTCCTCAGGACCTCTCCTGGCTCCCTATCCCTTTGGAAGCAGCTGCCTCTGCTGTGCCCTGACAGAGAGGACTATGAAAACATTTCGATACCTCTGCCATGCTTGTTGGACACAAGGGAAGAGTCTCCACTCCAAGTTTGTTTGCAGCAGGAGGGACCCAGCCTCGATATCCCAGGTGATTCCTCTCAGGTTTATGCTGGTAAAAGGCACAGGAAAACAATGCAGATGCATTGAAGGCAAATTCTGAATTACCTGAAATACTCTAAAGAAATGCCCAGTGAAATGGGTGGACTGACTATATTGAAAAATAGCCCTTTAAAAGTGTGTGTTTGGTGAATTCTTGGGACATTAATGGGGTATTTGGGAGTAACTCTGCTGGCTTGCTTAGAAAGCAGAAAACTCCAGCGAGCTGTTTTTCCTGTTACCCTTGGTCAGGTTTCTAAGCTGATTAAACAAGGCTTTGGATAACGTGTGTCATGTCTGAGCACCGGGAGGATGAAGTGTTTGATGAGTTTCAGGAGCCAGAGCAGACTTCTAGTTACGTCATTAGTGCTCTGGTTACACTTGAAAGCAGCTCTGCCTCCTGCCCCTGGTCCCTGCCGGCTGGGTCTGTGGCCTTGAAGTTGTTTCTGATGGGAGGTCCTGTAGCCCAAGTTCCAGAAGGAACAAAGGGGTGCAGAATTAAGGGTTGCTATTCTCTTGTCTCCACTGCATGGAAAGGCTTTGATGCTCCAGAGTTGAGGAGGGGTTAAAAAAGCTCTGAGCAGAGAGTTATCACCTCCAGTAATTCAGGGAACACTGGGGACAGGCTGTATTTTACATCTCCTTCCCTTCAATATCCTGAAAGAAGGTCTTTTCCAGGCAAAGTGAGCTGTTACTCTTTTTGGCTTTGTTCTCAAAGTATCCTCAGATTAGACAGAGTAATCCATGTCTGAGTTCTTTCTCTCACCAGGCAACAGCTCATCCTCACCCCCTCATCCATCTAAATATCATCTACAACACCTTCAAGGGAAGGGAAACACCCTCAAGCAGAAGGGAAGTAAAAATTCCCTGCCTCTCCCCTACAGAGATGATTCTTCTTTCAGGCACTGCCCTTAAGAGATAGAGCTCTGGTGTTCTAAATTGCTAAAATTAAATGAAAAATAAAGATAAATACAATATGGGAATAGAAGTGAGATTCAAGTCACTAAGTTGTCTCCTTTCACTACAGAATAACTCAAGTCTTCATTATTTCTCACAGAGGAAGGAAGGAGACAAACAATTGATTAGAAATGCAAAAACACGGTGTGTTGTCTTCCCCCCAAATAAAGAATAATTAGTTTAGATAAGGTGCTTGGCATGTAGGCAGCATGTCATTATTTAGGCACAGTTTAGTCCCAAATACTGTTTAAAAATATTACCACACCGCCGGGGGGGGGGGGGGGGGGGGGGGGGCGGGG
>JAWWEU010000038.1:8235321-8358767 GCA_035583155.1 Acropternis orthonyx | reverse complement strand
CCCCCCCCCCCCCCCCCCCCCCCCCCCCCCAGTAAATTAGGAATAAAGACCAGTTAGCCCAGTGCTGAAGGTCACTTTGTGCCACACTGTTGGCCTGTGTGAGAGTCACAGGATTCTCTGTGCAAGAAATCCAGTTCTGCTAAACAGATTTTTATACAGAGTGGCTTGTTTTTGCCAAGCTGTACTGGGTTTAGGAATCACAACCAAAATGAACAGAAAAATCCCGGACTTATGGGCCTACACCCATTTCTGTATGAGTATTTTGCACATAATTAATGTGGACAATTTATCTACTTAGAAAATGGAGCGAAACCAACAGTTCATTTCCAATGGGCCACCAAAGAGTTGTTGGCTCATTTCAATGTTCACATGTTGGTTGCCTGTAACAAATTCACTGAGAACATGCCTCATTTTGTTAATTCTTCTGCTTTAATGTGTTTACAGAGCTCTCTAGTTGGACAGGAGGATTCATATAAGGCCAAATTGAGATCTTTCTCTTTTTTTGTTGTTTTTGTGGAAAAGTTGGGGGTCTGATTTTTCTGCTTATTAATCACTTCGAATGAAAAGAGACCTTCAGGCCCCTCTGATCCAGGAGTGTATCACAAACCCTTTGTACTTGTGATGGGAAAGACAGGTTAAAAACTCCCTCCTGTGTTTTGAGACCTCGTTCTCTGCTTAGACTGGCTTAACTTAGAGGTTTCACCAGGATTATTCCTGATTTATCCTGCATTTTTGGGGGGGAAGAATCAGGACGGTTGATGTAGAGCTAAGCAGAGACCCCTGAAGGGAGAAAGAGGCATGAATATGCACTTACAGAAAGCTGGAAACAAATATTCTCTTATATATTTGTGTTATAAGTACCTCACCTGCCAGTGCCTCAACCCCCTTGTCAATCAGAACAAATAACCCCAAAATGAGATTATAACACTCAGAAATCTTTTATCCAAGAAATGTGAAGCTGAAGGAATTCTCTGCTGGAAGACTCGTAATCCCCAGAGTGATTTGCATTGTGTGTATTTCTCCACAATCATTTTCATATGAGTATTGGAATGCACCTTGAAATCCCTTTATTTGCCTTTAGGGATGTTCCAAAACTCTTCCAGAAAGTCTGAAGTTTCAGGGATTTTCTGGGATTATTTTGACTTCAGCTGGAACGTGCCTCACTTTACTCCAGACAGAAGAGAAATAAAGTCAGCGTGTTGCTCCGGAAGCAGAGCCTGCGTGGATAAACACAGCACTTCCACTGGGAACTCCATGCTGGAGGAGGCTGTGAGTGTGTGTTTGTTCTCAAGAGAGGCCCCCTTTGTCACTCAGGTCAGCAAATCATTATCATGATATGGAAAAATTAATAAAGCACGAGGAAACGAGTTTGTAGAGTAAGGAATTTTTTGCCTGAGGGCGGTTCAGGGGCCGGTTGTTTTCCTGCAAACAAAAACGTCCTTGTCGGAGCTGGGTTACAAAATGGAAAAACAATTGGGGAAGGGAAAAATGTGTGGGAAGACTAACATACAACTGGAAGTTTTAGGGATGATGAAGTCTAGGACAATGTATAGGACAGTTGGGGAAAACATGGGGAAAACTGCCAAGTGCTGGCTGGGAAAGACTTCAATGGGACACAACATGAATCCAACACTGTAATGAAGCTCCTGTTGTACCAAGGGCTGCCTCTGTAACAGGATGGCACTGGGGGTGAGGGCCAGTCAATGGGCAGCAAGGAGGGGATGGGTTTGCTTGTAAAACTGAAGGTTCCAGAGGAAGGGTTCTCCTTTGAGGAAGACACTTGGGTAAGGGATGTAAATATTGACCTGCTGGAGAGAGTCCAGAGGAGGCACCAGGATGGTCAGAGGGCTGGAGCAGCTCTGCTTGGAGGGAAGGATGGGAGAGTTGGGATTGGTCAGCCCAGAGAAGAGAACGCTATGGGCTGACCTAATTCCTAATTCCTTCCAGTACCTGAAGGAACCAACAGGAAAGGTGAAGAGAAACTATTTGCAAAGGCCTGTAGTGACAGGACAAAGGGGAATGGCTTCACACTGACAGAGTTCAGATTAGATACTGGGAAGGAATCCTTCCCTGTGAGGGTGGGCAGGCCCTGGCACAGGTTGGGCAGAGAAGCTGTGGCTGCCCCATCCCTGGGAGTGCCCAAGGCCGGGTTGGACGGGGCTTGGAGCCACCTGGGCTGGTGGAAGGTGTCCCTTCCCATGGCAGGGGGAGGAATGAGATGATTTTTAAGATCCCTTCCACCCAAATCATTCTGTGATCTAAAGAGGTTTTCTTTCAACTGTAAACTGCCAGTATATTTATAAAGTATTAAGCCAGAAATTTTGAATAATTTTCATTTAAAAAGTAATACTCTCTAAGGTGAAAGCAGGTTCTTTTAAAAAGTACCTTATTTCTCTATTGAAACAACCTTGCGGAGAGAAATTGCACTGATGCTTGTTCACTGCACCAAGGTCTGAAACTCATCAAGCAGATGTTAAAACTTAGTGAGGGATCAACATAGGCAGAGAAATACTAAATTAACCACTGGCTCCTCAGTGCAAATGTGTGGCCTTACCTAAAACACCAAAGAGCTCTCTAACACTGTGCAAATTGCTTGCGGGGTGAAGTGGGAAGCATCTTCAAATCATTCATCAAAGGAATAGTCAAACCAAATTATAAAAGCTTAATAAAAAGGTTTTTCAGTCATATGTTAAAAAAATGAAAATTGAAACTTTCTGAAGGAGATGAAAGTCTCTCTTTAAAATCTTGCTCCTGCAGAATTCCCTGGTCTCAAGAAAAATGAGGAAAGCAAATACAGATCTGAAGAAAACAAATCTCCTCCTTCTTTAGCAGTGGATTATGTTGCAAGATGAATTTGGGCAGCCTGTTCATATTTCACCTGAATGGCTGCAGTTTTCACCTCTTATCTTAAAATGAATGTAAGAGGATTTCAAAGCTTCAGTACTTCTATCTGAGCTGTACCTACCCTTTTTTCCTTCTTTTATCATACAATAAATTACTGAGTGAGCTTCTCTCTTTGCAGCTTTGGTGCTGAGGAAGGTCACTGAAAAGATATCCTTGCAATTTTGCAGTCATCTGGAAATCTGAGCATGTCAGATTTTGTAGGTGCTCCCAGCAATTGCTTGACATTGCAGGGAGTATCTGAGCAAATCAAATATCTGTTTCCTTTCCCATAATCTTTTATAGGATATAGTAGGACTGGAGAGATTTTAGGATAACTTTTGTGCTGTGCTGAATTCTGGTGTTCACCTACATGTGGGTTTAGCTCCCACAGGTTGTGTTGTACATTCTTTAAGGGTCTTTGTTACATTTAATACTTTGAAAAAGCTGTGATGGCAGAAAGAAGAAAACTCAAAGTGGTTCCTAACTCAGAGCTGTTCATTTGGCAGCATAATTGTTAATGGGCAATGATGAACTCCTACCAAAGTGGAGAGATTTGATTATTTATTTCAACTTTGGATCTTTGGCATTTTACAGGTTACTTACCAAATGGCTGATATGAGGAAAGGCTTTGATTTCATCCAAAGCCAATTGCTTAAGGCACAGCTGAAGCTGTGTTAATTTCAGGAAATTTCATTACAATTCCTATCCCATCAGAGGACATGGAGACATGAAAAGTGGCTTTGAAGAGGAGTGTCAAATAGGATTAGAAAGGTGTCATCTGGAAATATTTCTCTGTGCTGTGGATCCTGACCAGCGTACCTCTTGATTCCACCTTTGCAAGGATGATATTTTCTGGTCTGGATAACTGGGAATAGCCCAGCCTGCAGTAAATGCTGAGGGATAGGTATTGATCAGGAGCCAAATGCTAATCTCTGTCAGCAGTACCACTCCCAGTGACACAGAGAGTCTGCTTTACAGAGAAACCTTCAGCTGCAACCTCCGGACATTTCACTAACCCTGGAATTTTCTTGGAGCAAGGCATGTGGGTTGTAGCTTGTTGCACTTTCCTGTTAGACACACTGGTCTTCTCAGAATGAAACTAAAGATGTAGGGGAAACAAATCCAACTAATTTTGTTTGTCTTACTGCATCAATAGCATAGAGTCTGGCACAAGTAAGAGTTTCCTGTAGGTTCTTTTGCCAAATTTAAAATCCTCTTCCTGGATGTACCATGTTTGCAGTGCCTTCCAGAGGGCATTCCTTCCTCCCAACCAGTTTAACAATATTTACCCAGAGGAAGCAGTGTGTTTTCCACCAGCTGATCCTAATTCATGCCTGCATAAATCCACCGAAGGCAGTGAAATTATTTTATCAACAAAGAAAATAATCTCTTTGTTATTCACAGGACTGAGAGAAAATTGCCTACAAAAAAAAAAAAAAAAAGTGTATTAGAAAGATCAGGGTGTGACCATTACAGAAGAGTCCACTTAACAGATTTGCCCATTTTTTTACTCCCTAAGTTTCTTTGTAAGCACTATTTGCCATATTATTAATAATGTTGTGTTTCTACATCTTCATTTGCTCCTTATTAGTTAATGTTTATCTTGTATTCTGAAGGATGGGAAGAGGGTTTTTTCATCTATGTGGCAGTCCTTAAAATTGTTCCATTCAAAGGTCAGGATTTGGGGGAATTTAAGGCACCTACAAGGCCTGCAGGGATTCTGCAAATGTGTGTGAGGGGAGAAATGTGGAGTTAAGCTGTCTGGCCTTTCTGAAAGTGCTGCCCAACCAGTACTGCGGTGGCTGAAAGGTGTATGCTTTGCTCCTTCAAGCTAGAAATGGGCAGTGAGTAGAAGACTTTGCATTGGCAACCACTATGAGGATGTGATTCCTGATGTGAAGCTGCAGCTGCTTAAGATCAGTTTTCTAAATTAACAGCAGTAGATAATCAGGAAGATCACAGAGTAGTTCAGGTTGGAAGAAACCACAGCTGTAACTCTTGGGGATGGTTGTGTGCAGAGCTGGGTTGGACTTGATGATCCTTGTGGGTACCTTTCAACTCATATTCTGTGAGTTGTTTGATCCCAGCTCAAGCAGAGTCATCCCAGAGCACAGGATTGTGTCCAGACAGTTCTGAAATATCCCCAGTGAGGAGACTCCACACCCTCTCTGGACAATCTCTTCAGTGCTGGGTCACTGCACAGCAAAGAAGTTCTTCCTCATGTTCAGGGGGAATTCCCTGGGCATCAATTCCTGCCCATTCTTTTTGCCCCATGGCTGGGTCCCCCCCCCAAGCAGAGCCTGGTCCATCCTCTGCCCCCTCCCTGCAGACCCTGACACACATGGATGGTGTCCCCTCTCAGTGTGTCCTCTGGAGGCTGAACAGCTCCAGCTCCCTCAGCCTTTCCTGCTCCCAGAGATGCTCCAGTCCCCTCCTCATCCTCACAGCCTCCAGGACCTGCTCCAAGAGCTCCCTGTCCCTGCTGTCCTGGGCAGCCCAGACCCAGACCCAGCACTCAGATTTACCTCCCAGGGCTGGGCAGAGGGGCAGAATGCCCTCCCTGACCTGCCGGCAGTGCCTTGTTGAATAGGCACCATTACCCTCCCAGAGCCACTCTCTGAACCTGGCCCTGCACTGACACCTTCAGCTGTTGGCTTCCAAGTTCCAGGTAACTCAGGTTAATTTCTTTATTCAGCCAACCACCACCCCCCTTTCTAAGGAGTTTTACATCCCAGTTGTGCTTCCCACCACAGAGGCATGAGCAAATAAAAGTAGGTCACTCAGCTGTCACAAGCATGAGAAGATAATTCTGCCAGCATAGAAAATGAGTGTGTTTGGAGTTGTTTTTTTGTACTTTTGTTATATTTTTGTACACAAAGCAAAAATTAAAAAAACAACAGACTGGCAAGCAATGTGACCAACAGACTGCTTGAGCTTCATTTAATATTTTAATGAGCTTTCTTAACTCTGAGTGAGAAAGAAAGCAAAGACATGTTTCCCTAGATCTCTAGAGAAAACACAGACTATTTCCAGTGGAAAGTACCAATCCAGAAATCGTCCTCTGGAGTCCACTTAGGAAGACTTGCTTGCACTGACATCATGGAAGTTGTCTGGGGATGCAGAGGGGCTGATTTTGGTAAGCAAATGTTTTGGAATTCTGCTTTTGGGAAGTTATCTAGAGCTGGCTAAGTATTAACATCTATTTCAAATGAGAGTATTTGCAGAAATAATTCAAATAAATATGCTTGTCTTCGTGTCATTGCCTTATCTCTTACTGGTGCTTATTTCAGATGCTGAAGTCAAGTGATTTGTCAAACAGAGTTTACTAAACAGGAAATAGTTTATAAATGTATTATGAAGACAGGCCAGGGGAACATGCCATGTGTGAGCATGGGGATTGTATCGGCTCTCAGTCCTGCTACAGACCCACTTTTCAGACACTTGCAAAGCTTAAAGGTCCTTAAATTTAGTTCAACTCTTTACAGGCAAGGTGTCACTCCAGGTTCCAGATGGACTAGAAAGGGAAGAGAGCAAGATAACCTTTTTAAATATGACAGTTTCTTAAGCTCTGCTGTGTCGCTGACACTGAGGTTGGAGCCTGTGCAGAGCCATGGGAAACATGAGCTTGACACACTCCAGGCACAGGACTGAGCTCTTGGACAGCTTGGAGTGCTCTGCTCATTGACCAGAAACTATCACATCCTCTGCTTCAAAAGCATCCATGACAGGATTCCTTGCCTTGTCCTGGATGCAGCTGGATTTCCAAAAGTGGATACCAGTCTGGGGCCTCAGGAGAGGAACACTGAGTGCACCTCAAGCTCTGTCCTTGGAATCCCTTTTGTGCTGTTGATATTCCAGGTTTCGGAAGGCTGCATGTGAAATCTGAGAGAGCAGTGACTCAAACCCGACTCCTTGCTTCAAATGCTCTTAGCTGCCCTCCCTCCCCGAGCAGAATCTTTATCTTCCTTCCACTGTGCCTGAGGAAATGTATTTTTAAAAGAAAAGCTTTGTTTTAAAAGCTACAAAAGACAACTGAGATGCATTTCCTTGTGTTTGTCAAATGTTAAAGCCAGAAACTTCAAGATTTTCTAAGAGTTTTAGTTACATTGCAGCTACTGTAGCCATTAACTTGAATGGCAAGTGCTCTGCCAAACAAAGGTATTTTTGGAGTTATTTTTATCTAAGTGTATCTAAATTTACAAGGCCAAATTTTCTGAAGTCAGCAGAAGTTGGAATCATAGTTCCTAAGAAACCTGGTCTCTTTGTGTACATTATGGTACAGTTTCCAAAAATATGATTACTTTTTTCCCCACATGTGACTCAGTACTTCTCATTAAGAGAATGAGCAACTGCTCTTCTTATCATTTAGATCATATAACCATGAAATCACAGAGCATCCCGAGCTGGAATGGATCCCCAAGGATCATCCAGTCCAGGTCCTGTCCCTGCTCAGGACACCCCAACAATCCCACCCTGTACATGAGTGTGTTGTCCAAACCCCCCTGGAGCTCTGGCAGCCTTGGGGCCGTGCCCACTGCCCTGGGGAGCCTGCTCAGTGCCCACCACCCTCTGGGGGAAGAGCCTTTCCCTGAGATCCAACCTGAGCCTGCCCTGGCACAGCTCCAGCCATTCCCTGGGTGCTGTCACTGTCACACAGAGCAGAAATTGGAGCTGCAAACCCTGGCAAGGTCTGACCTCAGTTTCCTCTCCTCCAGCTGAACAGCCGAGTGCCCTCAGCTGCTCTTCAGATGGTCCCTCCAGGGCCTTCATCATCTTTGTAAACCTACTTTGGCTGCTTTCCAACAGCTTTTTATCTTTCTTTATATCTTAAATCAGTCATGTGCTTTATTTATTCAATAATATTCAAGTGCATTCTGAGTTTTTCTGTTTGGTTTTTTCCCTCCTGTGCCCATTACAGCATTTTAGCATAAACAAACCGGTCTTCTTCCTTTCCCTTCTGCTTGAATACAGATGGGGAAACCAGGCGCACAGGATGGAAGTGACCTCTAAATTTGGGTGCTTATTGAGAGACCCCCAATGGCTGTTTTGTCTCAGAGACTCAGCAGTGCAGAGCTCTGTATTTATTCCCAGCTCCCACCAAGTTCAGCTGCAGCTGGGAGGATTTATGGCTTTGGGGCCTAGGTCACACCAGGAATGCACAAAAAGTGGCCACCTGGATGAAAAGACTGAGTGCGGTGGGTTCTTGGGGGTAAAACCTCGTATCCAGCCTAAGTCTGTAGCCAGTCACAGAGCTATGAGATCATCTTTTCTTTTCCTTCTCCTGCAAAGATGTCAGTAGAAAAAAGTAAGTCTGATGCTTCCTGAGCAAGGACCGGCTGTACTGAAGGGCTTGTGTTGGTCACCCACTTCAAGAATATTCTCAGAAGTTTGAATTAATACTCATTTAAGTGCCTGTTTTCAAGTGGGATATGAATAGGCTGCTTTGAGTTTTCTGTCTTATTTTTAACCAGCAAGGGGCACTCTGAGTCACCTCAGTATTCAGTTTGAAGGCTTTGGATATCAAGACAAAACAAACAGGCAGAAAGGTGAAAATCCTGACTCTGGTTAAGTGCCTTGATATGTCTGATCCATATCTCTAATTTCAGTCTCAGTGCTTACCTTTGATAACAAAGTAACCTCTCCTGTTATTTGCTGTCTGTTCTTTGGATTCTTTTATCCCTAAACCTCTAAACCAATGAGTAACCCACCTCTTCAGTGTTTGTCTCCTGGAGTTTTGACTCCTGTCTGGGGGAGCACTGATGAGTCACAATTATTTTAAGACATAGTGGTGGCCATGGCAACTGATTGAAAGGAAAGCTCTGGAAAGGTGGGAGTGCAGAGCCTGAAGAGCTCTCAGGAAACCTGTTTATTGTTGGGTTTAAAACTACCAGTCAATAAGAATCAAGTTAGGCAAGACTAATTATGTTGTGCAGTGTTCTAACAATGAAACAATCTGTTTCATAACGTTTCACTGACTCTGGTTGATTGTTTCACCGCAAACCTTAAATCAAATTCAAGTTTGCCATGTCCAGCCTCTCCCTCACCAGCACCCCAAGGGCTGTTCCATCTGCTCATCCCCAGCCTGCACTGGTACCAGGGGCTGCCCTGACCCAGGTGCAGCACCCTGGGCTTAGTCTTGTTAAACCTCGTGAAATTCCCATGGTCCCGCTGCTCGAGCTTGTCCATGTCCCTCGGGATGGCCCCGTCCTTCATGTGTGTCACCTGCACCCTCAGCTTGGTGTCACTTGCTGATTTGCTGAGGGTGCCCTTGATCCCTTCAGCTCTGGAGTCTACAAAGCTGAGTCTACAAACTCTGAGGAGCTGACTGGACAAACGTGTCTGAGTCCTCAGAGACAGTAGGAGATATTTTTCCTTTGATTGTTTGCAAGATTTCTGACCTATTCCATTTTCTTCAGTATGCAAGGATGGGAATAGCTTAAAAAAATCAGAATAAAACTCATTTCAAGTCAGAACCAAGTCACAGGGAGCTCTTACCCAACTTGTTCCTTTGCGTAGGAGCTTGAATCCATTCCATGAGATTGTCAGCCAATATTTAAGATCTTCCAACCTCTTCCCATGGCAGCAGGCTGGAGTTTGAAACCAATTACAAGTCTGAACTGATGTTTGTCTGTTTTTAGGAGGGAGTAACTAAGTGCTGACATGCAAAAACAATTCACTTGCTCTGCCTGGAGGAATCTGTTGGGAGAAGACCCTTTTCCCTGGGTTAAGTTGTTCATACACTGCAAATGCCAGAACTAGTTTGGGTGCAGCTCTGAGATGGAAAGAACCTCTTCTGCCCAACTTGTGTCTCGTGTTTTCTTCTTTTAGAGTCTTTCATGGAGGATCCAGCTCTTCCCTGTAAATCCCTACCTTAGATATGCCCTTTTCTGAAATAGCAGTCACAGTCTTTGCCCAAGATGTCTCACCAGTGACCTCCTCGCTGGGCAGGCAGCTGTATTTCTAAATTTATAATTGGGTTTCAAGTTGGGGAAAAAAGAATGTTATCACCCGTCATGTTAGGAGCCCTTTGGGTAATGTATTTGACAGCCACAGCTGGGTTTGGACAGCTAGACAGGCTGAAAATGTGTGAGAGACAACTCACAACTTTTATTCTACTCACCTTCCAATGTCAATTCTTGAAGTCACTTTATCTCAATGTTTTTTCTCCATGAGCAGACATTCCTCTAAAATAAGAATGAGCTGTTACTGCTTCATTATACAAAGCAACACTGATCAATTCATGCCAGAATTGCCTCATTTCAGCAAATCTCGAGATTGAAGGCCTCTCCTTTCCAAAGCACATGTCCAGCTCACTTACTGGCAGCAAACCAGCTTTTGTTTCTCTCTCACAGCTCCTCATTCTTGAAATCAATAACCAAATCATTCTCTCCCCTGTCTTACTTCCCTGTGACATCCACAGCTCATTTCTCACAAGCTTTGGAGTGACTCCTGGGATGAAAATTGTTCTAAATTGAGGATCTGCATTAAGGATTTCGTCCTGACTGAATTCCTATGGGTTGGAATGATGGCAGTGTGGGAGCTGGTTGGTACCACTGCCTGTCCTTGTGTCCTGCTTCTTTCTCTGACATCACTGTCACGGTCCTGGGAAAGAAGCTAAGCATTATTGCAGGGTAGGAATAAATCCCTGGGAAAAAAATTGCATTGGTTTGAGGTTAAATCCATGGTTGTAGTTCAGAGATGCCCTAGGACTGACTGTCCTTTATAGCAAGATGTTGAGGGGAAGAGTCACGCAGAAATCTGGCAGAGAGAGGAACCTTGAGATAGACTGTGATAACCAGACTGAAAAATAAGGGAGTGGAGCTGATGGAAGCTGGCCTGGAAACATCCAATCTAAAATTTCCATGTGATTTTAATAAGTTACTTCTCCTGGCTGCATTCTTTAAATGTCTGTTTGTTCAATGCTGTATACAGTGCTGCACATGCTATACAGAACTTATCCTGCAGCCTGAAATAATCCTGCAGAGAAAAATAAGCCCCAAAAACACAGATGCAAAACTGAAATCCACAGATTAAGGGTTTAGCATCAAACTGCTGGGCCAGACCAGCTTGTCTGGAAGGTGGGAAGCATTTTGTGATGTTTCATGTTATGTGCTTTTCACTTGGCCTGTTATATTATCCCTTTAGCTTCATATCTGGGCCCAAGAGCACCTCTGGATGCCTCTCTGTGAACCACTGAGGAGCACTTTTTTCATGGCTTTATAAAGAACTCTAGCAGAAGACTCAAAGTGAGGAGTTGGTATTTTATGGTGGAGCTGACAACAACTCCACACTTTTTTTTCCAGTTCTTCACAGAATATTCTGATTTAGAAGGGACACACAAGGGTCATTGAGTCCAATTCTTAAGTGAATGGCTCACACAGGGATTGAAACCCCAGCTTTGGTGTTATTAACACCATGATCTAAGAAATGAGCTGATTTTGGAGGTGTTTCCAGCCCAGGCAATTCTTTTGCTGGCCACTCCTGAATGCTGCAGGGTCTGAGCTGAGCATAAAGAGCTACAGTCCCACAGCACCCACCAAGGACTGAAGGATGAAAATCCTTGGCTGTTTGTGACCCATAAAAACCTGCCCTCTCACAGGCTGGCCCCCCAGCCAGTGTGTGTTTCAGGTAGGGAACAGCATGGATAAGAGATGTTGTCATGTATTTCAATCCTTCCTGGAGCTTTAAAAAGGCTGGAGGACACTGAGTAATGATTGTTAAAAATGATTCATGTCAAGAGGTCACTGCTGCTGCTTCTGCAGGATGTGCCAGTGACTCAAAGAAAAGGCTGATTTCTCTGAGCAGTGACTCACTGACATCTGCCTTTTGCTATTTATCCCTGTGAATTCTCCCATTGACTTGCAGATTTTCCTTTCCATTCTCTTTTACAGTAAGACCATTACTATGTCAGTCTATTTCCAGTCCTTCTATAGGCAACTCTTTCCACTGCACTCTTCCACTTTTTCCTTGGGAAGGAGGTGCTGCTGAAACTCCCTTTCAGAAGGACTCTGAGGTCGGTCTGCCTGGAAGGTGTGGTGGTGCTGTGAGATCCTTCAGAGCCAAAGAGCAAAGCATTTTGCAGAAAGCTTTTCTTAGAAGCTTTTGAAATGTGGGGCTTCTGAGAGAAGGGACTGAGCTCCTGAAGAGCTTCTTCCCTTCCCTTGGGAAGGAACTTTCCCCACCATTCCAGCCAGGCTGTTGAACCCCACGTGCTGCTGATGTTGTCAGATTGGTCTGGTTTATCTTTAGCCTCCACCTCTGCAGAAATGGGTCATGTTTCAGGATTTATCAAAACACTCTGAATAAAATTCAAGCCTGTGATTTTTGGTTTGTGTTCTTAGCCACCAGCAGGCTGCTGGTGGATTTCTGTAATGACAGCCTCGGGTCCATTGGTGTTCTCTGCTTCCAAGAAATGCTGTGTGTAGGTGATGGCAGCTTCCCAAAGGTGAGGGGACGCTGACAAGGCAGAGTCTCTCCTCTTTGTCTGTGCCACTGTGGCCCAAATTGTGGTGGGAAGTTCTCAGAAATCATTCAGCTCAAAACCTGGGCACTGGTGGGGGTCACGCTCCTTAGGGCAGCTTCAAAATAAATGGTTCATTTAGGCTTGTTTAGTGCTGGTGTGTGTTGTAAAAGGGGCAAAAAGGGTTTAAAGGATAAAATTGAAGCTTTAGCTGTCAACTCTCTACTGTATAAATGATCCCAGTCTGCATCCCCAGCACTTTCTGGACTCTATACTTCATGCAACTAAACCTTTCCAGACTCTTACATTCCTTTCCTCCCTCTTGTCTTGGTTGACTTTGGCCAGGTTCTCTCTGCGCTTCCAGTTCATTCATTTCAGCCCAAGCCTCAGTTAGAGCTTTAAATGTTTTCTTAGAGATGCTCATGTTTGTGACCAGGAAATCATGGCCTCCATTGAAATAATAAAGGGTTTTACTGTTCATGTCTATATTTTTAAATACCACAATATAGGAAATGGTGGATGGTGGGCAGGGAAGGGTTGTAGAGAAATGGAGGGCACAGAATTCACACCAAGAGAAGAGTTTAAGCACAGCCTATCATCCATTTTTTGTTTATTTTCCAGTTAAAAGGAGGGATTTGTTCATTTTTGATCCTGGTTTGGGAATCATTAATCAGTGCAGTTTACCCTCAAAACTGCTGTTAAAGGTAACCAGGGCGTCTTCAAATTTTTTCATTTTGGTTCAGAAAGTGAAGAATATAGTGACTAATTTAGGTTTGAACAACACACTATTGAAACTCAAATAAAATATTTGAACACATTTTAGCAAATTCAAAGATTATTCTTCTTAATTAATTTTTTTCTTTTAACCACTTACTGTGTGTGATTTCAAAATTACATTGGAATTACACATTTTTCTTCCATGACAAAAGGAAAATGCCCCAGGGCAGCAGCTGATCTGTGTCCTGCTGCTGAAGAGCTGGATATTGAGTTAAAATAAATGCAAGTATTGCACTAATGGGATGAAATCCTTTTGATCTGCTTTTTATACCACAGTCATGTAGCAGGTGACATCACTGCTGCACTAGGGAAAGCTCCCAAATGATGGGCTGCCTTTTCCTCTCCTCTCTGGATCTTCCCAGGGACACTCTCCTACAGAAGCAGAAAGGAGACAGCTTTGTTATCTGTGGATCAGCAGCCTCTGATGATCTCAGAGTTGATGTGTGGGGCAGCCACAACTTCTCTGGGCAACCTGTGCCAGGGCCTCCCCACCCTCACAGGGAAGGATTTCTTCCCAATATCCCATCTAACCCCATCTGTCACTTTGAAACCATTCCCCCTTATCCCATCACTACATGCCCTTGTAAATAGTCCCTCTTCATCTTTCTTGGAGTCTCCCTTTGAGGTCCCAGTGGTGCCAGTTTCTGTCCTGCTCTTTTCATCCTCCACTACCTGAGATGTGAAAAGAGATGATCTTCCCACTGCAATTCACATCTTTGGGATGGAAGATGGAATGTGCTCTTTGAAACCTTTAGCAGTACGCAGAGTTTGAAGCAATGACCTAACAAATTATCCTACACAGCCAGGAATTCACAGAGGTTTAAAAGGGACATAAACCTCGCATTACACTGAACCAACATCCCCGATTTCCAGTGATATTCTGGAACTTGATTTCTGTACACTCAAATAAATGTTTGGTCTCAGTGATGCAGGGAGGTCAAAACCTCAGCTCCTGACACTCTGCAGGATCAGCAGAGCACTCTTTTTGTTCCAGAGTGTGGTTATAATTTACTTGAATGCTCCTGGAAAGAGACACACCTGGTTTTCCTGGATTGCTCCCAGGGACCCGAGACATATGTGAAAATACATCCTCCATCTGCTGACTGCTGGTTGAAGTTTGTTTCTGTACTTTAAGGTCTCTCTCTCGCAAACTCACAGAACCAGAGAAAGATTTGCTTCCTAAGAAAATTTTCACTAAGTGTTTCTTAGGAGGGAAAATTAAAGAAATCACTCAGTTGTTCCCAGCAAGGAATGCTGGTGCTCTTTGCCCTGTGGAAATCAAGACTTAAACTTCCAAAGTGAATTAATTCATCTGCTGCTCTGAGTGACTTCTTTTCCTTTAGGAAATATAACAACAGTATCCAGAAATGTTCTCATCTGATCTGATCACAGGGATGAGCTGATGGAAGGGGTCAAACATTTACAACTCCAAAGGAAGAGAGAGTTTTAGTCATGGCAGGGACTGTAAAGGCTTCAGGTATTGCACAGCTCTGACAGAGAGTGCTTAGGGTGTATTAATAATTTAAACAAGAAATTTGTACACAAAGGACGTGAAGGGCCAAGCCTTTGCCTGGTGTAAAAAGTGTTGCTTTGCTGGACTTTTCTAGTGCTGGTTCCTGAGGGCTCAGGGTCTGGGTCAAGGGCTGTGGGCACACAGACTGCAGCAGGTACAGGGATTTGGTCTGGATAATCCAGCTCTCTGTTTATACAAATATTTTGCAAATGTTTCCAAACTTAGAAGACAAAATGGTGCTGGAAAACTCCAGAATTTTTTTATAATTATTTATAATTTTAATTCTTGGATTTACCGTGTGTCCAAATAGGCTAGTCAATCCTCAAATGTAACTTTATTCTAATTGTAGCAGTGGGAAGAGCCTGGAATGACAGAGATACCCACAAGGGGACTAAAAGGGCACCATCAATCAGCTGAGGCAGTTAATGCAAATTAAACATGGAAAAAGCAACAGATTAATTTAAAAGTTGCTGGCCCTGATTTTGAGAATATTTTGTACTTCCTCAGTAAACACTCCAACAGACTTGGATCTGAATTGTTCCCAGATACTGGCCAAGCTGCCACAGTCTCTTCTAGTTTCCATGATCCATCTCCTTTGCAGCTAATCCAGCATGTGCTGCTGACTTTCCTGACAGCTCCATCACCTTTGCACTGCGAGTCTGTGGTTGCCATGTGTGCACATTTGGAACTTTCAGCAAAAGCACCAACATTTGATATAATGCAGGAGGAGACACTTTTAATAAGATCCTCAGTTGAGGTCTGTCCCTGGCAAGGCAATGTGAAAACAGATGCTAAGATTCCTCTGCTCCTTTCTGAAATCCTGAATCATGTCATTTTAACCAGGAAATATTTTTTCTTCCAATGGAAAAAAAAAAAAAAAGAATTAAAAGACAACTTGTTTAGCTCATTGACGATGAAAATAGAGATAGAACCCAGTGATTTAACTTGCTGCAAACTTTCAAATATGAACCAAATATCTAAAATGGGGGCTTATCTTTTCAGTAATCTAAACCCTACAGCTTCCACTCTTCTCTGGGGTAATTTAGTCCAAGTTTAAAGGTACCCAAGCTTAGTTTAACTTATTATAGATACTTTTCTAAAACTCAATTAGACTGCAAACACCATATGCAGGCAACTCAACATGTGATAACCAAACCACGTCAACTGCTTAATATCAGTCTTATTAAACTAATCTGCCTGTGTCACTTGCCTGTCACCCTGTGCCTGGTGTAAATAACATTATATAACCTGCATGTTGTTATCTGGTGTTGCTGGAGTTCAGGCAATGAACTGTTGCAAGTCACATTGTGTTTGCACATGTTTCAAGTGTCCAGGGGATCTGAAAAACTCATCTCGCTCTTCTCTTTTTGGAAGGTTTTAAAACTCATTTGGCCTTTGTGTTTGGAAGGTTTTTGAGTCCTGTGAACTCAGCACAGGCTGAGAGACATCTCTCCCCTGAGTCTTTCTGGCACTACCTGCTCAACCTGCCCATCTAAAGATGTTCCCCTGAGGTTGAGAGTGATGCTGGACTGGGGTCTGAAACCTGTAGTAGGACCCTGAGTGCACTAAGAATAAATCAAATGATTACACTGATAATGTGGTCGCCTGACCAGGAGGAATTTTCCAAATATCTGTATTTAACTCTGTATTTGCTCTTTTCTAGCAAAATATCACTGAAAAGTCAGGGATTGTGCGAGGAGATTTCATTGCTAAAATGGAACAGGAACTCAAAGTCTCTGGAGAGGGCAAGTCACAATCCAGATTCTCCTCCATTGCTCACAGGCAATGTATCATAGAATCATTTAAGTTGGAAAGGACCTCTAAAATCATCTAGCCCAACTGTTAAGGCTCAGCTTAACTCTTACAAGTCTACTCTCTCACAGTCTGGCAAGCCACAGGACTGACAAGCACCGACTGAGTCTGTATAAACTCGAGTCTTTGAGTCTGCATAAATCACAAATTATCTCCCAAAGCCATGAAACATAAATCACAGAGTTCAGGTCCAATAGTCATAATGAGACCTTGGTTATGACTATTGAAGAATTGAAGTGGGAGGTTCATACTGCATAAACCAGCTGGTCACAAACAGATCTCACCCCCTTGGAATTATACAACTTACACTGAGCTCATGTAGAAGTTGAGGCAGCAACAAAGTTCAGGTTTGGAGCTGAAATCCTGCTCAGCCTTCAACATACTTTGAAAACCCTGTAGCACTGGGTGCTTTGGGGCAGCTCTTGGAGGAAAATGGACCAGACACTAGATTTTGGCCTCTGTAAGTCACCAGGCACAGAGTTCCTTGTGCTGTGACAGCCCATCCTTCAGCTGCCACGTTAAGTCTCTGCTTCAGCACAGTGGTTTCAGTTCACTCTACTGGCACTGCAGAAACTGCATTCAAACCTCACCACAATAATTTGCTTTCCTTCATTCAGTTTTGTTTTCACCAGTTTTATTGGTGCCAAGCAGGACCAGCCCTTTGAACAGTTAATTTAAAAACCTTTTGGTTGTGAGTGCTGGGTGTCCCCTCCAGAACTGACCACCAAGCCCCGCACACGGCCAGACTTGCCAAAATACCCTGACAAACTGCTCTCCTCTTCCCTCACTCCCCACTCTGCCTTTTGTGGTTCTCTATTTAGAGATCTGGAGGGAAGAACAGATGGAGTAAATCATCTGGTGGTAGCCAAGTGACTGAGCCACTTCTGGGAAATGCTACATCTCTCCCTCTGTTGGGTTTATGTGTGAGATGCCCAGAAGTCACTCTCGTGTCAGGGGTGTCAGGAGCAATTTGCTTTGCAAAGTGCTGTAAATCTCCTGGTCTGTGGTGCTTCCGGGAGGGCTCCCCAGCAGAGATGCCTCTGGAGCCCCTTCACAGGGAGTTTCCAGCCAAAAAACCAGCATCTGTGCTGTCAGAGCACACAGGAATGAGGCCAAACCCCCCATCTATACATCACCTCTGCGGATGTGGCAAATGAGCAGGGGAAAAAGGGGAGGCCCATTAAATCTCACAAGTACCATTCTGTTTCCCCTTCCTCCTTCTCTTCCACCCCTCTGCCCTCCCCTCCTTCCAACCCCCTGCTTTTTTTCAGTAGCTGATGGGGGTGGTAAAATTCCAGGGGGCCAAGACAAACTGTTAAACATTGTGATTTCTAATGGTTCCTCTTGGAAATTGCTGACAGATGCTGGTCCTGAGATCAGAACAGCAGAGGCTGCCAGCAGGAGGCTTGGGGCCAGCCATTGATTCCCTGTTTTAATAGTGAAATCTAAATCTGTGGTAACTCTCCAGGCAGACACTCTGTGCTACTTTTCTCAAAGTTTCTCCTTGTCTTCCCTCTTTTTTCTTATTCCCTTCTCTCCTTCAGCAGACTTTACTCTTTATTCTCCATTTCATAACTTTAGTTCATAACTTTTCCCTCTGTGTCCTCCCCTGGCCCCTTCCTTCCTTCCCTGTTCCTTTTTGCTGTCTAGTTGCTGGACTCTATGGATGCTTGCCCAGCTACAACTTAGAAAAAGAGAAATACAGGAATTTGACTGATGCAGCAACTTTCTCTTCTTTTTTGGAACCTCCAATTCACAAGACAGCTTTTTTGTGTCTCAAAATAATAGCTGGATAAAGCCAAGACGGGAGATGAGATGGGATGGGGGCGTGAGGTCAGTCAGGGTCTTGCAGAAGGAGGCGGAGGTGAAGCTGCCAGCCCAGGGGAGGAATGTGCTCTGATTCCAGCCAGACGTGTTTGTGCACTCTGTGCCCGAACTACTGTTGCATCCACAATGTGCCCCAGCACCTGACAGAGCTATCTGGGCTTTTTCCTCACTCCAGACAGGCTTCTTGTCACAGAATATCCCTGAGTGGAAGTTTTGCAAAGGAAGAGATTAGCCATGGTCTCAGTTCTGCTGGTAGAGCTTGGAAAGACACTGTCACAACCCCAGACGCTGTCATGAGTTTAAGAAACAATAACAGGCTGTGGAGGAGGGGAGGTATTTGTCCCTAGCAAGGTTCATGACATTGGGATGGAATTGGAAACTGCTGTTCTCCAAGGCATGCATTTCTGGCATTGTGCAGGGTTGTCTCCAATTTATCTTTTGCTGTGGTTGCTGTGGAAGGAGAAGCACTGGTGGTGCAGGGATGAGTACCTGGGAACTGAGGCTGAGGTCCTTAGTTTCAATTAAATGCACGTGCACCAAATCTGCTCTCTCTGATTACTTCTTTATAAGTGTTCTCCTGGCACACCCCTGGTGTGGGGCATTTGTGTGGAGTGTGGTGGAAACATCCTCGCTTGGGAGATGGAGCAGCACTGAGCAGGCTACAGAGGTGGTGCCCAGGGGCTCCCAGGCTTGGCTGCCTTGGTCTAGTGCTGGCAATAGGCCAATAGCTGGATGGAGACTGGATTAGGAACCTTCACAAATCCTTTGCAGGCACCACCTCTGTGATGTTCAGATGCCAGTTGGTGAGGTCAGGCTGTACCCACAGGTAGGCAGAGCTCTTTCCCTGAAAACAGTATCACTACTGAGATACTCACCTGTGGCACATCCCTGTTCCAACAGCCTGATCATAAAAAGAGTGAGAACTACCCCTTATCTTTGATCTTCAACAACACTAATAGACCTCCAGACAGCACCCCACAGTTGCTTTGGGGTAGAAAGTATGACCCATTCAGAGCTGTGTTGCTTAACCAAACCTTCCTCTCACCACTGTAGCAGTTAATGCATGGAAAGCCATTTAATCCCTTTTCCTGCCTCAGGGGACTCCAGTGTCTCCCCTTCTGCTTATCCAACAAAGAAATGTGGGAGATCCAGATCTTCCAGAGATGTGAATACCCAGCTTCTTGGATTGGCAGAGCTAATGGTCATGCTTGGAGTGTTCTGCTGTCTTGTTAACAGCTGCCAGCACCACTACAGGAGTGCCTGTCACTGACCTGCAGCCACAGGAGATCAGTGTGTGTGATCCTAGAGGAATTGTTCCCCCTGGCTGCTGATGTGCCTCAATTAGCACCTTCCTCTCTAAGCTGGGACTCACTTCCTTATTAATAAAGCCATTGTCGAGGATTTCCTCCTGCAGAGTTGGGAGAGAGCCATGTGAGCCAGGCAGTGATGATGGATCAGCCTGGGAGCCGTGCAGATATTGCGTTGCTCATGTCACCACTTCATTACTGTTGTTGGGTTTTATGGCACCATAAACATTTGGCTGCAGACAGTGAAACAAGGCAGCTCTCGGAACCTCCGAGGAGCCTCTCAATGGGATGCACGAGGGAGCTCAGTGCCTTACAAAGCGTATCACAAAAGCAGCAGCCTCAGAGAAGCTTGAGCACAGGCTGGGCTATGCATCCTCTCTCCAAGCTGGAGGATTTTAACCAAGTTTCAGAAGAAAACCTCATCACCAAAATGGAGATGTACAGCCCATGGCAAGGGGCTGGAATCAGATGAACTTTCAGGTTCCTTCCAACTCAGACCACTCTGTGATTCACAGTAGCATCTACTCCATCCTTCTGTGGAAGGCAAGTTCTGCATTTTTAACAGGGAAGGTCTGAAAGGTGAAGGGCATCCCCATAAGTAGTCAAACAAAGAAGTCCAAGCAACGGACTCATGGACCTGCCTTTGTATTCACTGTGGTCCTTCCAGCACTGGGCAGGAGGGCAGAGCCTGCTTGAAAGTACAGTTGTTTCTGAACCATGAGGCATCTCCAGTGAAACAGTCCTCTTTCAGCTTCGTGGGGACCATGGTCATCTGTCCCATCATGCAAAAAAGCAGGAGCCACAGTCTGTGCTCAAGGAGAGTGTTTGTTCTTCAGTGCTCTGCTTGCTGTAGCAGGTGTGGGTATGGCACTGTTCTCTCTCTTCTGTAGGACATATCACTACTCAAGATCACAGTGCAGGCTGTGGCAGTCACAGACATTTCATTCAAAACCAGAAGGAATTCTTTTGCTTCAACTCACAGGCACCAACCACAGATGGACAGTTACTACCTTATGACAGAAACATGATTTTGAGTCTTCCAGCTCTTAAAATCCAAGTGCTACTCAGAGCCTGACAGCATTTGCCTTGCCTGTAAGACATGATGAAAAAATATCAGCTGAGTAATTTAATTCAATAAGCAACACCAGTGAAATAACACATATACACAAAGAAACTCATTGCACATGGATATTTTTGGCAAAATCCAGGGCATGTGTAATTGTGTTTTTCCTTGCTGAGTTCACTGCCTGATCACAGGGAATAAATAAAGTCAGAGGGAGTGAACTATATGGGTATATATTTCTATAAATTTCCCTGTTACACTTTATTATTTGTAGTGTAGTAACACCTCAGTTCTATCAGAAATTGCAGCTCTGGTGTTTCAGGCACTGCACCCACCCAAAATGTGCAGCACAGCCTTTGTCTTGATGCCTCAAACAAGTTTGAAGACTCAAAGTGTGCTTGGACTGGGAGAATGAGCACCATCCCTTCACCTCAGCATTAGGGCAGTGATGTGTCTGCTGGGAAGGCTTCTTGTGAGGGCACCAAAGAGATGTGTCTGACTGTGGGGTGTGGGGTTTGGATGTGCACAGTGCCCAGAAAGGGCTTTATTTTCTACAGGTTTCAGATCCTCTTCTAAGGCCAAATATGAAGCAAAAATATAACCCCAAAAAGCAAGTCCTCTCATGTCACACAGATATAGTAAATGTCAAGTCAGTGGGGTTTTGACTTTCCTACTGCTCTGGTTCTTTGCCAGGTGCTGTGCAGACTTCACAAAGTCCACTTAAGGAACCCCTGCAGCAGGAAGAGGAGGAGGAAGATAATGATGTCTTTTCTTTGAAGTGCTCTATTTTCTGCCTGGAGATCCTCCTATGCTGGACCAAACTGCAATGGGGAACAAACAGAGGCTCAGAATACATAAATAACCATGACAGGGTCTTTGCAGAGCCAAATTACTTTGCACATAGGAAGAACTAAGTGGGGTGGAAAAAGCTATAGGTTAAAACCCAGGAGACTGTCTGTGCTAAAAGATGACTCTTTATTAACAACACTTGTCAAAAATAAGTCCCTTTCCCCTCACACAGGATTGAAAACACATTGGCTACTGAAGCAGACAGAACCAAAATATTTGCAGTATCTATTACAGAAAATGGATGAGACCCCCAAGTGAGAGATTTCTTTGAAAGAAGGTGGGAAAGGCTTGGCTTTTGCTGCCCCAGCAATCAGCTAGAGAGCACCGAGCAGGAACTCCTCACTGGCAACCATTGTCAGTCACAAACTGGAGTCACTGACGACTCCAGAGCTCCAATTCCTATTATTCACCAAGCCAGGACCTGCACAGAGAGCCCTGATGGTTTGGATGGGAAATGCCATGAGGAAGATTTGCAGCTGGCTCAGGTTGTCTTCCTTCTCTTCCCCAATTTTCTGCAACCATAGAGAGGGACATAAAAGCCCGAGCCACCGAGGCAGAGCCACGAGCACGTGCTGATGTGTGTCTAGACAGCCTGCCCTCCCCTCTCCCCTGGGTTTTCCTGCTGCTACCCCACTGCTTTTATGCCTGATTCCAGATGGAAGAGGAAATGTTGGAATGCAGACACGAGGAAATGGTGTTAATGTCACTTACACCCCAATTATGTCACTGGTTGGCTGCATGTGTTTGGTGCCCTGCAATAAACTCCTCAGGGGCCTGTTGGGCACAGCTCAGAACATTCCCAGATTCAGGCTTGGGTTTCTTTGCATGGAAAATGAAGTGCAGGATGGGCTGAGCAGGGTTGAGACTCGGTCCTGTCACAGAGCTGGAGCTTTGCCAGTACTCACACTTAGAGCCAGGAAGCATTCCTGGGTCCTGCAGTATTCCCTGGCTTCTTAATCATGGCCCCATAAACCTGGTTACATCAAACACCTTCTTAGTTCACACCTGCACCGTGGTGAGAGAATTAAAAGTCAAGTGCAGGGGTATGAGAGGGATTCCTCAGCCTTCTGGATCACAGAGCACTCTGTAAGAAGCCTGCAGAGATGCACTCTGTGTGGTCCAGCTTGGCTTTGGCCTAACTTCCATTTTTAAAATTGGAAATAATAGAATTAACAATGAAAAACTGACATTTAAAAGGTCAACAAAATAAACCTAGGAAAATTGTTTTATATAAAAAATTCTATTTTCTTCTTTTTAGCAGGCTGGTTTAATGTCTGTCTCATGTAAACAGTGGCTTAATCTGCACTTAATTTATCACTTAATTTTGATTAATTACCTAAAATCACACAAAAATCCTCAGATTGTTTGCTTTCTATTTTAGAGCTGGCAGATGAAGGAGGTTGTTTCACTGATTGTGGTGCCTGTGCAAGTATAGATTTAACTGGAGACCTCGGGA
Source organism: Acropternis orthonyx (assembly GCA_035583155.1). Taxonomy (NCBI): domain Eukaryota; kingdom Metazoa; phylum Chordata; class Aves; order Passeriformes; family Rhinocryptidae; genus Acropternis; species Acropternis orthonyx. The sequence goes on along the minus strand of JAWWEU010000038.1, from coordinate 8,335,820 downwards.
AGTGCTCAGAGTCTTTCAGTGCTGAGCTGTGATTGATTTCCATGGGAATGAGGCACCCAAATTCCTTGCAAGGGAGCAAATTGCAGGGTGATGACTGACCTCTCCACGCTGTAATGTGAGAGTGGGCTGAGGAAACCTTGGTGGGTCACCTTTCACTGGGGGACACAAATCAGCCAACACAGCAACTTCTTGAGGTGTCTGAGCCCTTACATTGATTATTTCTCTGTTTCCTACTGGCAAAATGAAGATTTCAGTGCTATTTCCTCAGAATTAAGATGAATACATCTGTGCATGTTTGACCTACATTAGAAATATAGTGGAATATATGAAGGTGTCTGTAATGTGACACTAAAAGGGATGTCTGACTGTTAATTTGTGTGACTTGCTGGTAACAAGGTGCTGAAAGTTGGGCCCACATATTCACCTGGAGAGAAAAGTCTTCCTTGTTCATAATTAGTGTTTTTCTAAAGATTATCAGAGCTCCCTGGCACCTTTTGGAGATCAATGAATAATCCCCTTATAGGATGAGAAGACAAGTGATTTTTTTTATGTTTTCCTTCTACATCTTCTTCTGTTCTGCATTGGTAAAGGTTTTATAAAAGTGAGTGATGCCCTCAGGAATCAGCCACAGCTCCAGGAAAGGCTCAGGTTTGGGTAGTTCAGCTGTTCTCAACTTCCTGGTTTCAAAGAGCCCTTTGGGGAGGAAGCAGCCATGGGGGACCCCAGACCTTCCAGAAAGGGCTGTGGGGGTTCCTCACTAGTGCAACCAGGGAAGGTGAAAGCAAGAATTCACTAAATGCAGAGCTTAAAGGAGCAGAAAGTGAGTGTGGGGTGAAACCAGGCACTGGTAAGGTTTGCTTGGGATTTCTGGAACAACACAGCTCGGACTGGGAAGAAGAGCATCAGGTGGTGCAGGTAGTGGTGAGATGCTTCATGGCACAGGCACAGGGGTAAATCAAGAGGGGGAATGGATCTTTTCAGGTTTAGAGACAGTTTGTGTCCTCCCTACAGCACAGGCAGGGCTCCAATCTGTCTGAAACAAGCCCTACTTCGCTGAATCACTCAAGAAAATGCCCTAAAATCTCGTGTTTCTCTGTCCTAGATTGGACAGGGCTTGGAGCAGCCTAGTCTGATGTGAGCTGTTCCACAGCAGAGGGGTTGGAACTAATTGATCTTTGTGGTACATTCCAGCCCAAACCATTCTAATTCTACAATTCAGTGTCTCTAAATGTCAATCAGGCAAAATTCAGAATTTTCCCTTTTATTACTCCCCTTAAAAAACATTGCTCTGTTCCTTCCCAGTGTATCTGAGACAGGGCTGGGGAGCAGGAATGTGATGGCTGTGGGGACCACGCCGGCTAGTGACAACTACAAGAAATGCATCCCTTCCCTGACAGCTGCATCCCTTTTCCTTGCCTCTCCCTCTTTTTCCAGTTCCCCTCGCTGACGTTTGTGTGTAATTAGAGAAGAGAAAATTAACGAGTAAATCACAGGAATTAAAAATGTCTCCAAAGCAGATGGATCCTGTTAACTCCACTTCTGAGCCTGCAGTAGTTTTCCAGTGCTTGGGATAAAGTTTGGAGCAGTTGGATTTGCAGATTTGTGTTGATGTGGCAATTACCCACAGCGTGTCAAGTGTCAGAGAAAATAATGCAAGGTAGTCCAGGAAAGAGAAAAAATGGTCTATTTCATTTTTGGATTAGGAATGAATCAACCAGTTTAGACAGATAAAAAATTACCCCTCAACTGAGAGCACAACAAAATAAAACTGACAAAAGCTCAAAGTCACCTTTTTCTGTCTCCGCAGCTTTTTACAACCTCTGTAAGAAAAACTCTTCCCCCATAACCTGCACTGGATGGCTCTGGGGTGATTCTTGTGAGATTCCTTCGTTTTTCAGCTGCCAACCAGGTCTCTGAGTCTCAGAGAGGGCTCAGAGTTTTGACTCAGTTTGTTACCTTGACCATGGTGCTGTGATGCCCACACATCCCTAAATGGCACCGTTACCTCATTTTATATCACTTTTATAACAGTTATATGCTCCTGACAGTGGCTGAATTTAAAAAAACCCCAGCCATTAATAGAATTCAAAATGTTATTCAAGTTGGGAATTCCATAGTTCCACTCCGTGGTTCTTAATTGGGGAAAACTCTTCTTAAGCAAATATTCTGAAAGTAAGTGGAAGGTGTTCCTGCCCATGGCAGATCTTTAGAGTCCCTTCCAACCCAAACCACTCCAAGATTCTCAGAAGTATCTATTCTGCAATAAAAGGGCTGGTGGACGCCTTCTCTACTTCTGTGTGTGCTCCCAAGATCCCTGTTTGCTCCCTTGTTCGTTTGGATGTCTCAAACCAACCCTTGGGATTTGTTCGGCTCGCCACAGGCAAAGCACAACCATTTTTAGCCTCAGCAAGAAGCCAAGTCCAAGAGCTGAATCAGAAAGAGAAAAGTAATGTTCAGGCAATAACCCCAGGGAATCCAGAGATTAGGATGTGTTTCAGGGAGCTCCAGAAGAGTTTAAGGAGCACAGATGACATGACAGCTACGGACAGCAGAATTTCATATAACCTGTCTGGCAAAAACCAGCTGTCAGAAATCCTCAGCACACGTTTTACAACCTTTCACACAAATCTCACTTTTCTGCCAAGACAAACTTTCTCCCTTTGAAAAGCAGAAGGAGTTTTGAAAGAGCCTTTTCCCCATCATTCGGTTATTAGGATTGATTTGCACATCACCCAGGACACTGTGCCCTTGACTTTTGTTGCAGCAGCAGTGACAGGCAGAGCAGATAAGGCAGCCAGAGGGTGTGTCAGGGTGTCTCCCAGTGGGACACAGTTAATCCTGTGGTTGTGCAGAAGTGCAGGGACAGCAGGATTACCAGGATGATTCAGTTCCTCTGTATGGCACTGCCCAGGAGCTTGAAAACCAAAGAAAATCTTTATGTTTATGAAACCTTTTCCTTCTAAGTCCATCAGCTAATCTAATAAATCAGATGATTTCTCCCCACAAAATGTCTTGGGCAACCACATCTCCTGCTTTACTCCTGTGTTACTCTGACATGTCAACCTGGCACTGCAGAAAGAATGAAAACTTGGAAGGGAAGGTACAGAAGTTACATGAAGGCTGAGAAAATGCTTAAGAATGAGAACATATATTAGTTATATACATTTAATTTGTAAAAAATAGAAGTGAAGTAAATATGATATTCTAGGAGAAAAATAAAATACTGGACTCTGTTGAACTCCTGAGTTATCCAGTCAAGTAAGAAACAGCAGATAGAACTGAAGCTGAATAAATTCATGTGAGAAATCCCATGTTGCTGGATGCTTTCCTACAAAGCCCTTCTGGAAGAGACATTTTAGGCAAGCACAAATTATTAGATGCAGAATAATAAGGTGAAATATAACGCCTGACCCATATGAAGTGTTGGATCTGGTGATCCCCCCTGATCACAACGTCCCTGAGGACACTTTGTGGCTGCCCACGCCACGAAGAGCTATCCCATGGATGAGCAACAGGAGTGGGAGTGGAGGCAGAGGTTCAGCGACTTGTCTGAGGTCATGCGGTGGAGCAGGAAAGCAAACCCCCTGTCTGCTGACTGCCCTGACTCCCCTGGGGGCTGTCCTGCTCTGCCTTTCCAAACTGTCTCTTCTTCTCCACACATCCTGCCGGGACGTTAAAATAAGAAAGGGCAGTGAAAGAGTTTAGCCAGAAGGTCTGAGGTAGTTTCCTGTTCACATGATGATTTTCTGAGCTCGTGGGGCTGCCATCCCATCCTTAGAATGGAAAAGAATGGAAAATCCTGTCCTTGAGCAGGTCATCAAACCACCTGTGTATTGGAAGGTTGGGAAGACACCTGCAGGGCAGGTGGCCAGGTGAGCACAGGCAGCACTCCCTGAGCCCTGAGAGGCTGGACCACTCCTGGTTTTGGCAGAATATGTGTCAGACCAACACATGCTGCTTACAGAGGTACCTGTGTGTCTTTATTGCCTCACAACCAATGGGGAAACTGAGGCACAGAGTGGCAGTGGCCTCTTCTGAGATAATACAGCAAGTCCCCAGCAGATCTGCAAACAGCAGCTCTGGTCCTGGCAAAGGTGGGAATGTCTTCTAACTTCTGATCCTGACAGGAAATCTGGGACTCCCTCAGCAGAAGAAAGGAATGAAGCTGAGAACAGAATAGTCAAACTTTTACAAGACATCGTGATTGAGGATTTGGGATTAGTTTGCAACTGGTTTGTAGATGACCTAAGCCATTCCTATTTTCTTTGCAGCTATTCCCCATATCTTACAAATGAAAGCTGCCAGATACCTCTGACAAATGAAGTGCCAGTGCCAAATAATGTGCAGTACATAATCATCTCAGCATAAATCCTTCTTTGTTCCATTTGGCTGAACAACAATTTATCTTCCTTTTTTTAAAGTTAATTAATGCTTGAAATTTTGTGTATTTCAATTTTCCAGAGGGGCAGTGTCTTTGAAGCCACACCCCACAGAATCATAGAGGAGTTTGGATTGGTAGGGACCTTAAAGATCATCTCGTTCGACCCCCTGCCATGGGCAGGGACACCTTCCACTAGCCCAGGTTGCTCCAAGCCCCGTCCAACCTGGCCTTGGACACTTCCAGGGGTGGGGCAGCCACAGCTTCTCTGGCTGTGATGTTGTGAAATCCATATAAAACTGTTTGTTCAGGCTCAGCCACCTCCTTCTTTCCTCCAGTGGCAGCCTGAAATCCAAGTCCATATAAGCCAAAGCAGGGATGTCTAAGCACCAAGGAAGGAGCACAGCCTGCAGTAATTCCATACTTACTTCCAAGTCTTTTCATACCATCGAGGTCCCAGAGATGATTCGAACATGGATGCTCCATGAGTGGATCTGGAGCACTCCCACAGAGATTGGAGGAAGGGATTTATGTGGGTGTTGATCCTCTCAGCCATCCCCTCAGTTTGCCCCATATTTTCAACCTCAGTCTCCACAAATTCCCAACCGAAGTCCAGCTCTGGGAAGTGGGAGCACTCACAGAACTGGCCTGAAGGTTCATCCTCCTCTGGGGATTTGTACCAATGCTGTTGCTGCCTGGGTTGGGCAGGGAGTTAGCACTGCCAGCAAGATCTAGGCTCCACAGGGTCCTTCTCCTGCATTCCTGAAATCAGGTTATTAATAGTGAACAGCTTTGACTTCGTGTGCTGCACAGCGATACTCACCAAACAGTTTCTCAAAAGATGCTTCAAAGCCTGACAGGCATCACTGGAGCTGTTGTTTTCTTTTCATTTCCTTTTGTAAACTGACTTAAAGCCAATATCAATATTTATCTGCAGTGAGGGAAATGCTTTGCTGCCAGGAATTTGAGTGCACTCTTTTCTTCTGACTATAAATGGGGCAATTACTAATGAGAATATTTCTCAAATGAATGAGTGGAACATTAATTTCCCCTCAGCCCCAGCCCATAGTCATCCCACAAATAACCCTTTATATGTTTTTATCTGGTGTTTAGGTTGCAGGTTCCATAACAAAATACGATTTTTATGAAGATATTTTGGGTATTGCTATCCCTCAGACTTCAGTTGGTTTGTCCACATTAACTGTTGTTGTTGGGTATGTTTATTCTGTGTCTTCCACTTGGAGAGACAGAATAATTATTTTTTTTAATCACAGATTATACAAAAAAGCCTGAAAGGTACCTTAAGAAATTATTTAGGCAGCCCCATGCCCAAGGTTGGATCAGCTATACCTGAACTGTTCTCTACACACAGCAGCACAACCTGCAACCTTGGCAAGTCTACAGCTTCCTTAAATTATTCAGTAAATTGTTTATTCCCTTCCTTTTTGCAATCCATTCCACATATTTGAGCACTGTTATCATGCCTTTCCTTTGCCTTCTCTTCTCCAGGCTCAAATGGACCGAGTCTCTTCAATCTTTCATCACAGGTCACATTCTCCAGAGCTCAGATCATTCCTCTTGCTTTACTTTGGACTTCTTCCAGCTGATCTCTCAGTTTTATTTCTGGTGTGTGGTGCTCCAGACTGAAGAGTCTTCCAGCTGGAGCCTCGTGGTGTGAGCAGGCTGGCAGGTGATCTATCAGCTCACACTGAACAACGAGGAGATATCAAATAGAAGCTGACGATGACACATCATCAACCCCTGGCACTTGTCCTATCTGTTAATGTCCCTGCTAAGCTGTGTTGTATCCTGGTGTCCCAGCAGACACCAACAGACCCAGGGAACTTTACATCCCTTCCTACCTTTGGCCAACTGGGCTGTGATTAATTTTCTATAGCGGGAGGTGAGATGGGTTCCAAACCTGCTCCTTTGAAACCATCCATCATTATTAACCTACTAAGTCAAATAAAAATGTTCTTTGATGATAGCTCATGGCTCTGGGGAGGAAAAGATTGGAAGGAAAAAAATGGAGAGAATGAGACATTTCATTAATAACCCCATAGCAACTTAGTGGGAGGCTGGATATTTTCCTAAACTTCCAGGCTGTTTGTGCACACATCCTCGCCTACATTTTTGTCTCCTTGGTATATAATTTCCATCCCTCTGCTAAACTCTTGGTGTTGCCAGTTGCCAAGCTCAGATCTTGCAAATTCTCCCTTGCTGTTGAAGTCAGGGTCATTTCTATGAATCACTCAGGCTGAGAGGAGTTACCACAGGCCAAGATGCTTGTGATGGATAGACTTTAATGGAAGCTGTGACTTCACATATTTATATGTATAGATCAGTCTCCAGCTGTGGAAGGATTCCCTCTCCTCTATCGGTTCAGCTTGGGATGTGATCTCACCACATTTTGCTTTCTCATGGAAGACCTCCAAGTAAAGCCTGGTTTACTGTGGGAAGCTCTGCTCCAGGCTTAGCTGTTGCCCTCCTCCATTCCAGATTGGGAACCAGTCCCTTCCTGTAAAGTTTGCACTGTGTCCATATAAACCACCATGCTCATGGCAGAGGATTGAATCCAAGTCCCTCAAATCCAGTATCCCAGAGCCCTGTAAGTTTTGCCTGTAAAGTAGCAATTAAATCCAGCAGTTACATTTCTCTTTCTAAAACACCGACCTGAGCTGCTAAATTAGTTCCTGATTTGCTTTAAAAGCTGCTGCATCAGGAGAAAAGCTCGAGCAGCCAGAGCCTAAGGAGGCAATGCCAGGGTTTCATACACCCTTCCCTAAAGCTGACACATAAATCCCTCGTTGAATGACACCCTTCAGGGGTGGGGATGATCCAGGCAAGGAGTTCTGTCTTCTCTGCCTTTTGCTGGCCCTGAGCTCCTGTTGGATGTGAAGCTCTTCCTTCCACTTCTCCTTGTGCAGTTTACCAGGCATTTAAAACAGGAATAAGATGTTACTGTTCAGCATTTTGTTTCTTCAGCAACTCCTCTTTAAATGTGATGTTACAGGGTAGGCACTATAGAATTATCTTGGGATATGGAATTTGAACAGTTTGAAGTTTAAAGACCTGCTCTTAAAACAGTAGAAATTAAGGCTGGACTATCCCGTGACTTCATGGAAAGTCAAACACTAATGTTTGATATTTGTAAGATTTTATCAATGTGCATTTTTTAATTAACTGTTAATGAATAAAAAACCCTTCTGATGCTCATATTTATTAAAGCAGATTTTGTGTAGGAGGGAAAATTCAAAAATAATCTCACAATAATTCCATATTGAATTCCTTATTGCCAGCACAAGTTCATCAGTTAAATATAAATTGAAAAGAACATAATTTTAAAATTTCTTTAGAGTTCTGAATTGCTAATGGTAGACATTGCAGGGTGGAAGGAAAAATCATTAATTATTTACATTCACAAGTCAAAATGATGTTTTTCCAGTGCTGAAGAAAGGTGAAAGAAATGCTGGGCTGGGTATTTTTTGCACTCACATACTTTCCACTGTGAGCCCTTTTCCCTTGTTGGAAGTGAATGATCAGCACTGTGCCCAAAGCTTCCAACAATTTCAGGCAACTCTGATTTTATCTTCTGGGACCAGGAACAAAAGGTGTACAGGAGATGGTGGCATTCAGATCCAATCCTCAATTCCCTTCACACTCAGAAAGGCAGGAACTCTCAGTTTTGGTTTGGACATCTCTCACTCCAGGTGGTACCTGCTTGTTGTTGGCTCTTTGGGGGTCTTTTCCACTCTACAATGTCCTCATTTTACTGCAGCGTCTTTGCTCCATCTGCTTGGAGGACAATCCATTAGACAAACTGGGGAAAGCCCAGAATCCAACTGTGTCCTGGGCCCATCCCAGGGTGAGGGAGAGGATTCTGCCCCTCTGCCCCCTCAGGTGAGACCCCCCCTGCAGAGCTGCCTCCAGCCCTTGGGCCAGCACGGGAAGGACATGGAGCTGCTGGAGAGAGTCCAGAGGAGGCACCAGGATGGTCAGAGGGCTGGAGCAGCTCTGCTGGGAGGGAAGGATGGGAGAGCTGGGATTGTTCAGCCTGGAGAAGGGAAGGCTTTGGGGTGACCTAATTGTGGCCTTCCAGGACCTGAAGGAACCTGCAGGAAGAATGGAGAGAGACTATTTACAGGGATCTGGAGGGACAGGACTGGGGGGAATGATTTCAAACTGCCAGAAGGCAGGGTTAGATTGAATCATAGGGAGAAATTCTTCCCTGTGAGGGTGGGCAGGCCCTGGCACAGGTTGCCCAGAGAAGCTGTGGCTGCGCCATCCCTGGAAGTGTCCAAGGCCAGGTTGGATGAGGCTTGGAGCAACCTAGGCTAGTGGAAGGTGTCACTGCCCATGGCAGGGGATGGAATGAGATGGTCTTTAAGGTCCCTTCCAACCTAAACAATTCTATGATTCTGTGAAAACATCTCTGTTATTCAGTGTATTTGTGAAAAGGCTGAAAGTTAATGCTTTCTCCACACTGGAGGCAATTTTTGTGTATCTGAAATAGCCTTGGCTTTCCTTGGCTGTCAAATGAAATATCCTTCCCTGGATCCTCAGTGCCATGTCTGGTGTCTGGCTCTGACCTGCTCAGGGCAGCTGCTGTGTGTTCTGGAAGGCCATAGGCATTTGTTGCCATTCCCAGGGATTATCACCAAGGCAGACACGCACACTGGGGAAGAACCAAGGCCTGGTTCACACAACCATGACTCCTTTATTTGAAACAAATTTGATTTTAAGCCCAGAACCCTCTCTGGACCCACTAGAGGTGATAATGTCACAGAGCTGAAGAAATATTTGAAAACACTCATAGTTAAGATTCCCACGCTGTTAAATTCAGCTGCAGAAGCTGCTCTGCCATCACCAGGAGCATGAAGAAGCCCTGGCAGAGGTGAGGGAGAGCTGCCACCTCCTCAGGAGGACTCAGTGGAAAAGCAACACTCCAGAAAACAAGGCACAAGCATGTGGTTCACTCTCTGAGCTCCCCAGGGTTACCCAGGCCTGAATCACTGCATGTGCAGAGGCAGATGAATAGGAAAACTTTTATTAATAATTGAAGAAAAGACTGACCTTTGTCTGTGTGCTCATCCCTGGCAAGTTTCTCACACCACCTATTCAGCCCAGACAATTCCAACATGTGACATTACCCAGAGGGACATCCTTGTTTCCAAAGTGGGAAAAAAATGCACGAAAATACATGACCCTGGGGGAATGAAAATGCAAAGCACATCATATTGCACTGTCACTTTGAGGCTGAGCCTGTTCCTAATCCCTCACATGCTTTCCTGAGGATAAAGCTGGACCATGATCCATGGTCTAGCACATCCTGTGTACCCATTCATGGAAGTGGATGAGTGCAAGTATGTTGTGTTCAGCCTGCCAGCAGCTACCCCCCAGCATGGTCATCTCCTTTTTGGATTCCTCTCTCCCCATCACAAAGGCCATTGGGCAACTGGGAAGTCAGATTTTACTGAAAAAATCACCCTCTGTACTTTTCCTGTGGAAACTGCACTCAGCAGGATGACTGACTTCTTTTAAAACTGGATTAAACTGGGGCTGAGCACTCTGGCTCAATATTAAGCTGCACTTGCAAGGATAAATTTTTTACCCAAATTGAGGTTTCGATGCATCTCATGGTGACCAGGAGATTCTGAGACCATAAAATCGCAGACTGATTTGGGTTGGAAGGGACTTTAAAGCTCATCTTGTTCCACTCCCTGGTCAGGGGCACCTTCCACTAGATGGGTTTGCTCAGAACCCCCTCCAATCTGGCCGTGGACAGAGAAATCTGATGAAACACAACAATGAGTGAGCTGCCAACTTCCCTCAGAATTAGGTAGAACAAGCTTGCAGGTTTGGACACCCTAAGAGGTATCTTCAGCAACTCAGATGACAACTGTCTCTTGGTCTTCCACACAAATCCCAGTGTCCTCCCTCCTCTCAGTCCATCTGCCCAGTGATTATTAGTGTGGTAATCCACTAATAATGATTTCAGTTCTAACAGTCTCCCAATACATTCAGTTTATTGTCAGAGCTTTTTGTTTGAAATGCAAAAATGAATCAAAGGGATCCCCTACACAGTGTTAGAGATGTAAAAAAAAGAGTGGATTGGGGCATGTCCTTTTCAGTAAATCTTTCGAGACACCTGGACATGTAAATGCATTAACTTGGACAGAGTTGCAAGATGATTTTGGAGACCTTGGCCACTAGTTCAAAGGCTTCCTTTATATGATAGATATCCCTTTTTGATGCTACATAGATAGAACTGACCTTATGATTCTTTGTTGTTACAGTGCAAATCACAGGAATGGAAACTCTGGCTTCATCTTCTGAGGTGCATCTTTCAGCAAGAGTGACAACTTTGAAAACTGGGGCTGTAGTTTTACCCTATTTTGCAGCCACACAGCCATAGAAAAGACAGCATTATTCCAGTTTTAACATTAATCAATGGCACACAAATCTGTATTCACCAAGGCACCTTCACAGCCCCAGCAAATGCCAGCAGGTGCCTGTTTTTCCAGCTCATGCTCCGGTTGGTATAAACGATTAGGCAGCAACAACACTGCACCAGCCTCAGGTGTGTTTCCAGTCAGCTGCTCAGAAACGCCTGTGCACTGAATCTGAACTCCAAGCACAGTGACTGCTCCTTTTTTTTTTGCTGGGAAAGGCATTAAACCATGCATGAACTTCCTTTTAGGCAGGAAATTTGCATCTTTTTAACTCTTTTAATTACCTTGAACGTATTATCACTGAAAAGTAAAATACACCAGCCCATGTTGCACTGCTGTGTCACGGGGCTTTCAGTTCAGCTCTTCTCCCTCTTCCTCTGAGTAACCTCATTGTAAAAGACCAGATCAACACCAGTGTCAGTCCTAGAGCAGGTCAGAGCAGAAATGAGGGTGGAGAAAGGGTTAAACCTGAATTTAAAACATGTTGATATTCTTTCTGCTTTCTGTCCTTACCAGTTTTTGAATGGTCAAAGGCATGTAGAGGTACAGGTTTATTAAATGCTGTAGCATTTATATCTTAAGAGAGGAAGGGGTTTACAGTCTGAGCTTAGAAACTTGTTCAAAGCACTCCTAAGAATGGTTTCCAAGCTTTAAAAAAAAGTATTATTGCTTCCCACTCCAAGTGATGGATGAAGAAAAAGACAAAACATCCCCTATCACACAACAATCACTCTTAAACACTGTTTCCTTAACGATGTTTCGTTTTACTGGAGACTCTCCCATTTCCATCTCCTCCACTTGGCACACATTCTCTGCCTTTCCAGTGCCTCAGGGACTGTGTTATCATGATCAGGGGAGAGGAGGGAATTACAAAAATGGCATCCTGTAATATTTCATGAAGGAATCAAGTGCTGCTCTACCATGAAGTCATTGGGTTTAGTCTATAAAACTCAGTGCACTTCTGAAGTTTGTTTTAGTTACTCAATACAGCTTTCAGACTGGCAAATTGATGTACGTGAGCTGAAGTGGATTGGATCCTGTTTTGAAGGATTTAAATGTCCCAGCTGTCAGAAATCCACATGTCTCCAGAGACTTGGGGGTTTTTCTTTCACTCCAAGCAGTGACAGATGTCAGAATTTGGCTTCTCAGTCCTTGTATCACTGAGAGTCTGGGCCCAGCAATGTGCAGGAAGGTGCTGAGAGTAATCCCTGCTTGTGGTCAGGTGCCCTTGGTATTTTAACTTAATCCTCCTGTTGGTTGAACTGGGATGTTCCCTGTTGCCACTTGGCTGAAGGATGGGACCCACATGTCTGTGCCCTGGATCTCCATTGCCAAAGGAATGAGGCAGTGAGGACACCAGTTAATTCCCATTGGGATCTCCAGGTGGACTGAGCCAACTAACACATCCAGAGTGAGCACAGTGAGCACAGACAGGGATCTCCCTTTGGGTGGTCTGACCAGGCACTGTGGACTTTTCTCTTTCCTGCCTTGCCTGAGCTGGGAGTTCTGTAGAAACCCTGGAAAGTCAGCCAGTGCCACTGTGCCTGGACAGATGTTGAGGCAGGGAAAGCAAATATATCCAGGCTTTCCCAGGCACAGGGGAACCTTTCAGCTGCTGTGTTAAAGCCATGCAGTCAAAGTTCCCTCTTTGGGTCTGTCCAAACTTTTTATTCTCTATAAATATGCAACACTGGCTTCCCTTGGCCAGTCTGGCTGGACTGATTTCTCAGTGAGGACGATTAATTTGCAGGGCAGTAACATTTGCTGATATCCCTGATGAGCCTGTCAGTAGCTGGTGCTGGTACTTGGACCAGTTCCATGTCTATTAGGAAAAAACTCCAAGTTCATTTCCTCCAGGCAGAGAGCCAGAACTAATGACAGATAGAAGTGCAGACATACTCAAGCAATACCAAGCTGAGTCACATCAGCTCCATTCCTTCAGAGCCCTCCTAAATTCACAGTTATTTGCATGGAAAAGGCATTTTCAGCACCCTGCATTCTGTGCCAGCTGTTAGATGAGCTCCAGCCTTGCTGCCAGGAATTCCTACCTTGGAATGCAGAGGCAAAAGGACAGATGATGTGCTTTATTTCTCTGCTGACTAACATGGAAGAGCAGATTTTTCACCAGAGGTTCAAGCCCAGGCCAGGCTGTCAGATCCCAGCAGCTCCATTTCATGGGCAGTGTCTGAATTCCTAAAAAATCTGACTTGGACACTCCTGAGAGGCCAAAATGACAAACAAACTTTTTGAGAATCTTTGCTCTGTTTGCAACTAAAACTTGAAATTTGCAGCCCAGCCCTTTCTGATAAGCTCAGACTTAAGTTTATTCAGGAGCTGGACCCACTGTGGTGGTGAGAAGGGATCTGAAGGTTTTTATCTTCTGCTGTTGCTTTTGCTTCTTTCTCATGGGATTATGGAAGAGACAAAATCCCATTTACAGCTACAGTGGGAACTGGCTCTTCCTTTGTTCAAATGCAACCCTATAGTTGAAATAACATTCTTCTTTTGTAAAATCACAATTTTCTGTAGAAGCTAAGCCAGGCCTGTTCCACTGGCCAGCTGAAAACTGCCTCTCCTTGTGAGGCTTGAGAGCCTGAGCCTCAGATTTTTGTCAATAGATTTCAAAGTCCATGGCTAAAATCACTGTGGTTGATCTGAAATCCATGACCTTTTAGTTTGCCATTTTACTATATTTCAGAAGACTTTCAGAAAGATCTAGGTATGAAACATGTCAGGAGAGGAACAACTTAATATGCCTCAAGGAAAGCATTATTTTTTAAGTCTCTCCAAAACTATACATTTGAGGTCGTTGCTATATTGTTGGTGTTAAGGCAAAGGTTTAGCAGTTGAAATCTGAAGGGTCTGGCTCAGGTTCAAAACTGCAGGGAAGTGTTGCAGAGCAAAGCTGAGGGCTGTGTTAATTCCCAGAGTGACCTGCAGTCACATCTTTTATACTCGAGTGCTGACACTGATCCAGCCTCTGGTTTAAGTTAGAGCTGCCCAAACCTTTTTTTCTGTCTGTACCTCCTTATCCAGGCTCTCAGGGTGATTCTCAGAAGGCCTGAGGCTACACATCAGACCTGCATGGATCATCTAATTGTCAAATAGTGATTTTGCCAAAATATGTTTCAGTGGTCTGCAAGCTGTTGTTATTTGAAGCTGAATTCAGAGGTGAGCTCTGGCTGGAGGAGCACTGGCATGGCTGGAGTCATGGTTCTTTCCCTTTCCCTTTCCCTTTCCCTTTCCCTTTCCCTTTCCCTTTCCCTTTCCCTTTCCCTTTCCCGGCAATGTGAGCAGGGCTATGAGAAGCCAAGTTTGTGTCTCCCCTCTGACTCCTGTCAGACTCATCTGAGGAGGGTTCATCTTACAGCTCTAGCAAGTCTATCCACCGGTTCTGCAGGAGAGGCTTCATCTCTCATGTTTGGGGCTAACTTCACCTCCTGTGGAGGGATGGAGAAAGTGGGGAGCAACTCAGTGGCTGTCACTGCAAGGGATGGCCAGGAGGTGAGATTTTACTTCCCACCTTCTGCCCCTGGTCTCATGGAAGAGAAGAGCCGTGGCACCCTGAGAGCACCGTGGTGATGCCACGGCCTCTGGCTCACACACCTGTGTGCCATGGCAAGAGACAGGAGCACAAAGCCCTGTGGCACAGGAGGGAATGTGTGAGCTCCTGGAGGGCTGCCAGGGCTGCTCCTGAGTGTCTCATCCAATTAACAGAACCCGTGTAAAGCTGCCCCGAGTAACAGGCTGGGGTTGTAGGACCAGCTCTGGTGGGAGCTGCCCCACCGTGCCAAGGCATCCCACCTTAGTTTCAAGGAATTCCTTCCCAGCAATTCAAAGGGTAATTCCCTGCTGGAGCAACCTGGGTTAGTGGAAGGTGTCCCTGCCCATGGCAGGGGGATGGAATGAGATGATCTTTAAGGTCCCTTCCATCCCAAACCATTCTGGGATTCAATGAAATTAAAAGTGTATACACCAACATGCAGAGGGAGAACACAACTTTCTCAAAACCATCTTGGCTTTGTTTTCTTTGATAGGAATGGACTTGACACACCCCTTTATGCAAAATGCTGTGGCAAAATCAGCATATTGAGAGAGCTTGGAAAAATCCGGCACCTTTGGTTTCTCTTTGCCTGTTGTCTCCCAGTGCTTTGCTCTGGAGGGTGACAAAACCCGGGACCTGCCACTGAAACTGCGAATCAGACACGGGCAGTTCTCCCTCTTCCCCCCACGAACAAACAGGACTGTCCAGGCTTTTCATTCCCGTAAATTGTTTGCTTTGGGAAAACGAGTGGAAAGACGGAGCGATGCTGAATTGAAAGCTTGCCACCTCCCGGCCACCGAGCAGTAGTGTTTGCCTCGGGAAAAGGGATCTCCAGCAGCACCTGGGAGTAGATGTGGAAGTGCCTGTGTACGAACTTTGGGAATGAAAAGAGATGGATGAAGAAGGAATTTGACTTGCATAGTGCAGCACTCCAACCCATCCTCACGAAGGCTGGAATGCTTGTTTTCTCCCTGTTTGTGGGTTGCCGAGCATATGAAAATCAGGGATTGTGTAGCATATGCAAATATATGCTGGTATACCTCCATTCATCCATTCAACAAACACATACCTTCAATTTTTTTCAGCCCCACCTGCACATCTACTCAATACGGGTGATGTGCTGGCACCCTGACCTCTCCCTCTGCACAATTCTCAGCTATGGATTTCATATCTGAGGCAAAATGCCCCTGTCCTGGTGCTCCCAGACTGAGGGCTGTGGTCTTGATTTTTAATAATTTTAAATAAATGTAATAAACAGTAAAATAAAATCCAGTGGTAATAGCAGTAAACATGGGCACCATGGGCACATGTGCTACAGTCAGAGAAGGGGCTCTGCTGCTCAGGGTTTTCCCTCTGGACTAGTCCATAGACATGAACAAATCCTTCTGCTAGTGGTGAATAATATTGCTGAGATGATGGGAACCTGCTAGGTTTTTTTACCTGAAATTAAAGCCAAACAACACAAAAAGTAAAATATTTTTAATTTTCTTTATTTTATCTGGCTTTTTAGATGAGTCCATCACCAGCTTTCCTGGTCTGGCTGTATGACAAGAGCTCTCAAAGCCTCCAAGATCCAAGCTCTCCAATCCTGCCCTTTCATGGAAATTTCACGGTAACTCAACTCTGAGCACACAACAAGGCCTGCAGGCAAGCAGCTTTCGTTTCTGTGGCTCTCTCAGGCCTCAGTGACACACCGTGCACATGCACTGGCTGTTTACAGCTCTGGGAGCAGAGACACGACTGCCACAGAGACACTGCCCTCAGATATACCACGGGAAGCCCAAGGCTCAGTTTAAAGGTCAGTGTATCACTGGAGAGAAAAATCATGGCTATTCTTTCTGTGACAGCAGCTATAAACCTGGATATCATTCCAAAATAAGGTCAGTTAGGCACTTTCATAAGCTTCAAAAAGCTTCAAATCCTACCAAAGAAGACAACGTCAAAAGAAAGGGATCAAGAAGCCATGGAAGTGGTTGTATTTTTGCAAACAAATACCCATTTTGCTTTCTTAGTGGAGTATGTTGGAGTCAGAAATTACAACCCCCCTGAGATTTTGCATCCAGCACCTCCCCAAATATTGGTGCCCAGACAACAATGTAAAATACATGTATAGACATCACATAGGATCTAACAATACCCCCTAATCCATTATTTAATTCCGTGACAAATCACTTATTTTCTGGTCCTGTTAAGCCTGACGTGCCTGAAACTCAGATCAGGCCCCTCAGATTAAAGCAGTTCCTCCTGTGTCACTGTCCCAGCCTGCTGGGGGAGCAGAATTTGCTTTCAGATCATTCAGAACCAGGGATGGTACATTTGTCCTCAAGGGCAAAAAGTCAAAGGGACATTTCATCCCTCTCCTGCCCACAGTGCTGCTGCTTTGCTCTGGACTTTGCGCATGGAAGAGCCACATCTTGGTGTGTGCAGGGGGAAAAAAAAAAAAAAACCACAACCAAAAAAACCAGCAACCACAAATCTGCCTCTGAGAAATGAAAGACAATATTGATACAGACAGATTTATTCTAAGTTCCCAGGGATGTGCAACCCTGGGGTTCAGAAAAAGGCTTCAATCTCTCGTGTCTTTCTGCAGCCTCCAAGTGCTGCCTGAGCCTTGTGCTTTGCCTGTGTGCAGGTGTGGTGGTGTTTGTGAGGTGGGACACTACACAGACTACCATCAACCCTCCTCAGCAGGATCAGCATTTCCCACCCCTTCCAGGACAGCCCAGAAACAGCTGAGGTTTTCCAGCAGCTTCAGAGGTTGTTACAGCAAAGACAATGATTGTAAAGTCATTTAATCTGGGCTGCCATCATCTTAATTACTGTGGTGCAATCAACCTTCTTGACTGTAGAAATTGTCACCCAACATCACAGCACAAAGCTGGAGGGCAGAGCTCAGAGAGGGAACTCCAAGGGCAATGGGGAGGTGTGAGGTGGCATAAGCCTCCAAAAATGAGTCCTCAGGCAAGATGGTGATTTGAGCATCCCCCTCCTTGCTGGGGATTCACATTAACCCTCAGGCACCATCCTTGCCTGTGGCATGGGGAGTGGAACAAGGTGATCTTCCAACCTGCTGCCAGACTCTGAGCCCAGCTGGAGTAAAGCTGTGTGTGATCTGGTTACAACTCACCTGAGGCTCACAGGGCACCCTGAATTAGGGAGGAGTATCCAACTACTGTTACTGTGCACTGTTATATCAGGTCTGGGTTGTTTTTCCTTTTTGAAGTGTTCAGGGATTGAATGTCTCCCAGTGCTGTTCTCAGACCCTGACAGTGATCACTAAATTGTTGTCTGCTGTCTGTGTGGGTAGTTTCTGTTATCACTCACCTTTTAGCAGTGTGCGTGAGGTAAGATGAAACCCTAGGCAAAAGACTGACAGCATTTGGGGGTTATCCCACAAAATAGCTTCAGTCCCATGATACAAACCATGCAAATGCAGCAGTGGAACCACCTGAAGCAACATCAGCCCTTTAACTTATAATTTCCCATAATTCTGCAGTGGCCTGCCATCAAGGTGCTTCTTTGGCTTGTGAGACCATCACAACACAAACCTGAATCCAACTTCGCACCGAGCAAAATCAGGGCCACTCAAGGCAGTAGACCTGCTGGCAGGTGGCACTGCTGCTGAAGCTCCATCACACAGGTCAAAGAACCACCTTGCCCTGCAATAGTGCAGTGATTCTGCAAGGAAAGCACCACTGCCAGCCAGGACCTGTGTCCCACCATAGACATGTGAACCCATATGGCAGAACAACCTCACTGTTTGCAGGTGTTCCCTGATTAGATAATCCCCTGAATGCACAGCACCTGTGTCCCAATAAGAGCTGGGATTGTCTGACTGGGCACTCTGGCCCAGGTGGTGTCTGGCTGCTCAAGACATTGATTTGCAGACACTAAACTCAACAGAACTGAAGATTTCTTGGAATTCGCCACTAGCTGCAGAGGAGACTTCGGTGTAAATCCTTGTAGTTCCTTTTATGTCTCTCTTCAGAAGACACCCTAAAATGACTAACATTAACCCTGTTGGAAATACTTTGATTCCTTGCAATACCAGCTACTGAATTTTGTGACTTGCAGCTAATGCTCTGTACATGGAATGAATCCCTCCCTTGTTCTCGGATAAGAAAGTAATCTCCAAAGCCCTTGGAATAAGCCCATGCTGTGCAGGTTTCATGGAAAGGCACACAAAGGAGCCCTTGCAGATGTACTCTGTACAAAACTGCAGACACAGGCTGTTGTTTGAAATAACATGTGCTTTTGTAGCAGAAGTCATGTATTCACACTGTATAATTCTTCCACATTTATCTTTGACACCCTCTTTGCTGTTTGTCTCCAAAATCCTACTACCAAGCACAGCCTTTTAATTGCACTCATTTTCTCATGATACCTGCCTCTCTTTTACATTTCCTCTTGTAGAGTTGGCTGCTCCTTTTACCTTCTGTCTCTCCCCTTAGTCAGGACACAGAGCTGGAGTCATCCAGAGTTTGGAATCTTCTGGCAATATCAGCCAGTCTTGAGGATCACAGAAGTACAGAATCGTTTGGGTTGGAAGGGACCTTAAACATCATCCAGTCCCACCCCATGCCATGAGCAGGGACACCTTCCCCTAGCCCAGGTTACTCCAAGCCCTGTCCAACCTGACCTTGGACACTTCCAGGGATGGGGCAAACACAGCTTCTCTGGGCAACCTGTGCCAGGGCCTGCCCACCCTCACAGGGAAGAATTTCTTCCCAATATCTGATCTGACCCTGCCTTCTGGCAGTTTGAAGCCATTCCCCCTTGTCCTGTCACTCCATGCCCTTTTGAATAGTCTCCCTATCCCTCCTCTGGGCTCCTTCCAGGTACTAGAAGGGATCCTCTGTTGTCCCACATTTAAGAAGCAACACAATGATTTCCCATGGCCTTTTTTAAAGATACATATTTTCCTCTTGCACCTTCTCCCCCAAACCCTGTAGGTCCCATTTTTCTCCCCAAGGAAAGCAGCTGAATTGTTCCTTTAAGAATCAGGTGTGGGGGCAATGCCCAGCCAGCCCAGCTGAGCCCAATGAGGGTTCAAAGGTGGGCGTGGAGCTGTGAGAGGTTTCACCTGTGCGGCTGGAGGAGGTAAAAGACCCGGAGGGGTGAACCCTCTGCTCCGTTTGTCCC
Source organism: Acropternis orthonyx (assembly GCA_035583155.1). NCBI lineage: Eukaryota > Metazoa > Chordata > Aves > Passeriformes > Rhinocryptidae > Acropternis > Acropternis orthonyx. Next base: position 8,316,304 of record JAWWEU010000038.1, on the reverse strand, counting down.
TTTTCAGTAGAAAGGGTTGCTGCTCAGGATAAGGCTGGAGAAGAAAGGCGTCGGGATCTGTAAGTACTACACTTGGGGGAATGTGCGGTGCTCTCGGCCGGGCCGGGCTGGGGGGGGGGGCGATTAAACCCGCTAGATGGCGGCAGTTCCTTAAATTCGTGCGTTTGGCGTGGAAAAAGCGCAGGATGAGCCTTCCAGAGTGGAAGCTGTAGAAGCAGGTGAGGGCATCGCCTCCCATGGACTCCTGCCCGACAAGGCTGCGACCTGGGGTAGCCCCGCAGCGCCTGCCCGGGGTGTTGATGCTGAGGGGTCCCCTCTAAGCAGGGGATGCTGAAGAGCTCGAATGTGTAATTTCTTAATAAAACGCTGTGACCCACCATGGGGCGCGCTGAGCGTTCTCTGTTTCCTCCTCACGTTGCGTTTCACTGCGGGGTCTGGGGGCGTTTGCGCTCCCTGAGGCGGCTGGTGGGCATTAATTGAGCTTAAAGCTCATGGAAAGCATCACATGTGTGTAAATGTGAGAAGTCCAAGGTTCTAGGAGGGACTGGAGCAGCCTTGGGCTTGCAGCCAAAATGCTTCAGCAGCTCCAGCTGCTGCTCTGCGACTCTTGCTGTGCTCAGGACCAGTCTCTGAGATGTCAGCGACAGCCACAGCTGGAGTGGGAGGTAGATTTGGGGTTTGTGACAGCATAATTAAGTCCCACCAGTTTGGGCTAAGGAATATTGTTGCATCCTAACCCTACACAGGCTGGGTGGTTCCTGTCTCTTGTCTTTTGTTGCATATTTTCGCTATTTAGGACTAAGAGCCCTTTCATAGGAGAGGTTATCGGAACTGTTAATAGCTAATTTGAGCAAGAGAATAGGATTCCAGTACCTAGAGGGGCTTCAAAAGAGCTGGAGAGGGGATTTTGACAAGGGCATGGAGTCATGGTATAAGTGGGAATGGCTTCAATCTGAGAGAAGGCACGGCTAACTACATGAGATACTTCCCTGTGAGGGTGGGCAGGCCCTGGCACAGGTTGCCCAGAGAAGCTGTGGCTGCCCCATCCCTGGCAGTGGCCAAGGCTGGGTTGGACAGAGCTTGGAGGAACCTGGGCTAAGGGAAGGTGTCCCTGCCCATGGCACGGGGTGGGACTGGATGATGTTTAAGGTCCCTTCCAACCCAAACTGCTCTGTGGTTTGAGTCCCTTTGAAGTCAGCTGTAAAGTCTTCTACTGTGTAACAGGCTACTCCAAGGTTAACTCTGTCCTAATTATGCTGCTTGGTAAATGGAATCACTTATATATGCAAATTTATCAGACTTGCCTCCTGCTCTTTCCTGGAGCAGCACCTTACTGTGGAGAGTGTGCCCCGATACTGCTCCAAGCAAATGCAGCTCCATCTGTGCCTTGTGTTGTGTGAACCCTGGACTTGTTCACTGTGTGACATCAGTCCTGACTAAACATCCCCGCTGCAGAGGCAGCAGAATTGTCATGTTATGCTATTTATAGACAGGGTATAAATGACTGATGAAGGTCAGGTGAGAAAGTTGTGGCAAAGCTGTGAGGTAAATAAGCACTTGGTTCGTGAGCAATGGCAAGGAGGGGGAGGGCAGCAGTGTTCACTCAGATGTCTTAATTCCCTTTCCACAGCTGTTGCCATGAGATTAGTCCCTCCCTTTTGCACCTGTGTGCACTTTTCTTCTTTCCCAGGCAGCAGAGCTCATCCCTTTCCCACTGCAGCTGTGATCCTTCTGTGGGAGGGAACATTTCTGAGGGCTTGCCTGCTCTGTTTCTTTACTCAGGTATAGTGCAGGGGAAAAAGCAGCCCCCAAATCTTTCATTTCTGTTTGGCTACAGATTTGCTGGGAAACTTTCAAGAACTGGGCAGATTTCCCTAATGCCTGATGTTTCAGACTCACTGTGTAGCTTTGTAGTTGGGTGTACAGCCACCTGAGCATCTGTAGGGGTTGTATTGGGTGACAAGTACCATGGTTCTTGCTGTTGCCATTCCTAAGAGATGGAATGTGTGTCATTCCAGGTCTATTAGGCAGAAACTGTTTTTGCTCTGATGCTTCCCTGGTGTTAAAGGTGGCAAGCTGTGTCCTACTGAGTTCACAGACATGGCAACACAACTTGTAAGCCACTTAAAAAGTGTGCAATCTGCCTTTGGATTTTCCTCCTGTAGCTCACCAGAGGGAATCTCTTTCATGATGCTCATCCCACTGCTGAAGTTCTCCCCCACCTGTGCTGGAAGGGCTTGTTCATCCACATTCTGTATTTCATGGAACAGCCCTGCAGGATTAGAGACAACTATTCCCTGGAGTTAGTTTGTGTTCAACCTCCTTTTCACTTACACTGCTGAGCAGTTTAATTGGGATGTGAATTGTAGCCTTTTCCCGAAGGACTGTTTTCTTCCTGATTCCCTCCTATTGCACACACAAACATTATTGTCCTCTGGCTGCAGTTACCTGGAGCCAGCTCCTTTCCACAAGGAAAAAGGGAGCTTGTTAGCAGCTATCTCTGTGCTTAATTAATGATCCAATTTGATGGGGGGGAGAACTGCTCCCTCCTGCTCCGTGCAGCTCTGTCACTGTGCCCCCAAATCTGCCCTTTATGTCACCACTGAAATGGTCACTGTGCCTGATACCAACAGGAGTGGGACAGGTATTGGTGACTCCAACGTAGCTCTGGATTCCCCTCGTGTGTCTGCTCTGTGAAGTGTCTGGGGCGCTGAGGGAAGGAAGGGAATAGGATAGTGAATTGGAGGCTTTTTTTATCCATTTGCTGAGGCCGAATGACTGGAATTAAATGTGACCTGTCTGAAAGCCAACTTTGTTTCCCAAAAGTGCACGGGGAGCTGAGATCAGAAGACACATTACAAACATTGCAGTAGCATAACTTGAGGCAAGTGCAATCATTTACTTGACTAATGAATCCCCTGGGCTGCTAGCAAGAGAGCAAATCTCTCATTCATCTTCTTAATTTAATAAGCAGAGGGGTTGGCCTTAAGGGTAAATGAAATGTGTAGTGATCCCATGAATGTTTCAGCAAATTGATGTACAATAAGATAAGGGAGATCTAGTAAATGGCTTACTTTATTTTGAGGGACTGTCAATGGGGTTTAGGGGAAAGAGCAAGGAGCTGGAGTTGATGGCTCTGTGCAGCTTTCTGCATCCCAATCTCTACGATCTGTACAGGCTGGAACACAGGAATTTTGTTAGGATATCATCTGGTTACAGCACTCAGGGATGTTGTGCTTGGTGTTGCATGTAAGGCAGCCAACAGAGAGTGCCTGGGAAAGGCTGAGCAGGGAATGCTGCTTGACGTGCCTGTGGATACCTCCAGCGAGTTGCTGCACCTTGGAAAGGTTCACAGAAGAGCTGGAGGATGCCTGTACTTGTGGGAGCTAATGAGGCTCATTCCTGTCTTTCAAGCTCTTAATTACTTTTGAGAAGAAATCAATGGTGTGAAACAGTGAAATGCTTTAATGGCAAGAAGGGGCATTATTGGTTCTGACATCACAGCAATTACTGTGTAATCACCTGAGTGAATGTTATACATTAGGGAAACTGAGGCAGAGATGAAATCATAATATTGCTATAGATAATAAACCTTTTAGTATGAAACGAAAAACAGGGTAAGGAAGCTTCTGACACAGGCAATAAATTTGGTAGGGTTTTTTAATAAAATCCCCCAAAGGGAATACTTCTTAAACTTCTATTAAACCATGAACCATACAAAAGTTACTTGTGGGAGGCTGACTAAAGTATAAAGAAGTTGAAAATGGGAAGCTTGTTCTTGGCTTTGTTTGAGAGAGGATTTTAGGATTAGCTGGTTCATTACTATCGAAAGTCATTTAAGTACAGTCTTCCAAGGCCCTTTATGATGAACACACAATATAGAGCAGAAAGGGAGCTGAGTTATTGAAAATATTAGTGGCTTTTGGTGTGTCATGAATTTCAGAGTTCTTAAGATCAAACTGGAAGCTCAGAGGTTGTGTAACTGAAAGGAAAACACAGACACAAGGAAGATCATGTATTGAATTGGAATCTGAAATAATTGCATTTGTGAACTCTGCCTAATTTGACAGGGTGGAAGCAAAAGAATATGGATTTAAGTCTTGAATATTCATGCATATGCATCAATGTAGGTCTGTATTAGAGTAAGATTGTTTATTACAAAGTGCTTTTGGATTCTGGCCAGTATTTGCAGGGCTGCTTTCCTGGAGCTTGGTAGCTTTAAGAATAAAGTGTAGAAAATTGCTGCTTTTAATTGAGGTAAATAGTTGTCATATGCTAAATGAGACATTGGCATAATGTGAGCAGTACCTATTTTGGGGTTCAAACTGCAGTTCTGAACACATCAAGGATTGAAGACCTTAAAACTCTGAGTACTGCAGCATTTCTGCCAGCACAAAGCTGAATTCCTCAGAAACACCATGCTGGTGACTGTGTTTGTTGTGAACACACATGGGTTCTTTTCACCTGGAAGCCAAGCCAAGAGCCAGCTCTCATGTCCTGAGTTTAATCTTGTAACAATGAAAAACTGATTGAATTGGGCTGCTAATGTTTTGTGCCCTTTGCAGTCTTGTAGCTGTAGGAGATGGATGTTGTAGGAAACGTTTTTATTCACAGGAGAGAAAACAATAACCAGGTGTTTGGGTTTCAATGAGCTGGGGCAGTGGGGAAGCTCCCGAAGGGGAACTGCCTCGTTTCTACTGTGGTTAAATAAGAGGCTTGACATTAAATGCTCTGTGCTGTCAGGCGCTAAAAGGCTTAGGTAGGTATGGTGTGGTGAGAGGTGCTGCTTGTTTGTGGGCCAGGGGGTACCAGGCCATGAAACAACCCCTTCCAGGTGTGTGGTGTCACTCTCTGAGGGGCCCCCTCACCTCTGAGGTGACTTTGAGCTGGTCAATAAAGGCCAGTCCCACCCCCAAATCAGATTTAAACCTGGAGTACTGTTGGCATAGGAAGAGGAAAGAAGTGTCCTGGTCCTGTTGTTGGAGTGCAGAGGTGAGGGATCCATGCCCTGGGAATTCCCGTGGTTTGGAGCACTCCAAAAGCAGGCTGGCTGCTCACTGCTGTTCTAGGTTAGCTCATGTGCCTTCATTCCTACTTGACACAGGGTTAGTTTCACCAAAGGAGCAACTTGGAGTGAAGGAAGGGGATGTGCAGTGGCTGAGCCTGAAGGATGCCTCATTCCTTCTGAAAGAGTGATGGTGTGATATGCTCTTGTTCCCAGTTGTAAAGTCTTCCCCTCCCTGACCTTGCAGAGCTCATCAGGTGCATTGAACTGATGCACTTTGCCTCAAGAGGGATAATTTTGTTTGTTCAGCAACCCCTTAGACATCCTAGATCTGGGTGCAAGTCCCTGGAGAAGGGGCTTAACTCCTTGACATCCCCTTGGCTTGCTTCTCTGAGTATTTCAAAGCTGCTTGCTACTGTTACTTCAGCCAGACTAATCCTTTGATGCTTTAGCCTGTTTCCACTTGAGAGTGATTTTTTTGTGCTGGTGTATTAGAAAAATGATTGTTCTTTTTATTTATTTTTTTTAACTGTCATTCCCTTCCAAAGGGTCTTAGCAGCATTTAGCTCTGTCAGATGGGGAGAACAAATAGTGGGCACATTAAGCTGGTTCAACCCTGTGCTCACCTCTGCACACCAGTGCTTAGGTAATGCTGCAGTTTGTGTGTGAACCTGGTGAGCACTGGGGGTGAGAGAGGCCAGCAGCTGAGGCATCAGTTTGGTGTGCACAGCTCAGCCTAAATTGGGAATGGGTTGTCAAACTGGTGTCAGGCTTACAAGATATAAACCTTTTGGGCTGACAGATCCCAGACATTGATCCCCAAATGTCCCATCTCCCAAGCATCTCTTTGAATCATTGAGAAGCACCCTGTGCTGTCCTCGGTATCCTGGGAGCTCCAGGGAAGCTTGTCCTGCAATGGAAGGGCTGAGTGATGGGCATTTGCAAGTGTTGTAATACCATCCAGGGTCTCAATTCCCTTATTCTGGTGTCTCTGAGGGTGGCCAGTGCCAGATGTCAGAGAGGTGCCCAAAAGTCCAAAGTGAACTCTCTTAAAATGTCAAGCCCTTTGCCTGTTCCACAGAGTGATGAGATCCTTCCCTCCACAATAAAAATGGTAGTCCTGTACCTCATTCCAGAAATTGCTGGGTTTCAGTTGGCCAGAAGTCCAAACCTCTCCTGTATTCTTGCCCTGGAAGATTTGACATTAATGCATTTATCTGTGTGTACAAGGAGAAGGGAACATTTCTGTTTTTACAGATGGCATGGACTCAGGAAATCCAGTCAGCTGGTGTGGATCTGGAAACCATTCTGCCCTTATTAACACCCTCCAGTGATATAAACAGAGAATCCCCTAAGCAAGGAACAGTCTAAATAAAACTTCAGGCCAAACCAGAATGTCTAAGGTGTGCCAGATCTTGCCTTGGGGAAAGAGAGGTGATTGGAAATGCCAGGAAAGGGAAGATCTTAATTTCCAAGAGAACAGCCCTATGATTAAGGAAAGTTTTTACTTTTGCCTCTCCCAGAAGGGGGAGAGGAAAGCCAAGGAAGGGATATCCTAGGGAAAGGGCTTTTCTCTGCCACTGCCTTGTCTCTTCCCTTGGAAATGACTGGTGAGATCTAAGCCAGGGATTGTCTAAAGACAGAAGTTGGAGGCTAAAAGGCCTTTTATAGGTCTGGGCATGTGTCTGCCTCAGTCTCCTGTCTGTAGCACAGGAAGAGCAGCTATAAATACCCATCTGCATCTGTGCTTGGGGTGGAGACCCCGAGGTCTTGTTGTGTGACAAGCCCTCCCTGGGTCCTGGGGGGAGATCTGGTGGCTGCAGGTGGGTTAAGCAGGATCTGGAAATGTGCCACTTGCCACTGGGGAGGGTGTTACAGCTCAGGATCCATCTCTGCTGGGTGCCCTCCCACTTTTGTCACGGGGAGTGGACTGTGGGGCAAAGTGGTATTGCAGGGGATGTTTAAGAGGCTGCTCCTATGTCCTGCCAAATGGATATGGGCAGTTCTTCCAGGGCTGACATCTCTGATCAAAACAGATGGTGAAGGGGCTTGAAAATGCCTTGTGATTCAACTTTGAGCTGAATTTAAGGGATTTTCCTCCCCCTTTTCTTCTACTGTCTTATCTGTTTCCCCCTTTCCTTTTATCTTTCTTCCTTTTTTGTTTGTGTCTGTTCTTTCCCTGTAATTCCTAATGTAAGTAAGAAAGAATTTAATATGCTGAGACAGGAGGGAAGTTGTTCCATGCGTTGCAGATGCACAACATGTCTTCATTAACTCCCCATGACATTCAAAATAGCTGGAGATAAAGACAAACTAAATCTGGGAAGACAAATATAAATACTGTTTCCCCTCCCTCCCTCTGGCCCCTGCACAGAGCTCCCCCCCAGGGCATGCATTCAATTACTGAAGATGAATGGAGCAAAGCACAGCAGCATTTGGGATGCTTTGCCTGACGCTGCCTTCTCCCACCATCAGATGGCCCCACACTTCATGGAATGTGCTCCTGGCCAGGAATCCAGCCTGGGAGGTGCTCCATGGGGTCTGCAATCCCTCCTTTCCCTGCTGAGGCAGCCCAGGAAGGCTAGTAAGGCCCTGAGCAGGGAGTGCTGCATTTCCCTCTTCTTGTCCTCCCAAGGTGGAAGGAAAGCTCTTGGTGTTTAAGGCACCAGATGGGGAGAGATTGCTCTCCTTCGTAGAATAAGAGAATATCCTGAGTGGGAAGGGACCCCCAAGGATCATGGAGTCCAACCCCGGCTCTGCACAGACACCCCAACAATCTCACCCTGTCCCTCAGAGTGTTGTCCGAACCCTCCTGGAGCTCTGGCAGCCTTGGGGCTGTGCCCACTGCCCTGGGGAGCCTGGACAGTGCCCACCACCCTCTGCCAATCCCTTTTCCCTGCTGTGTAGCCCTGAGACAGTGATGTGGTTTCTCTCCTGGAGTGTGGACATAGGTTGGCAGCAGTGGGGAGCAGGAGCACTTGCTGGGAGAGGCGACACCTGTGGTTGCTTCTTTCCAGCAAATATGGATGGGATTATAGAGAGTTCAGGATTAAGGATGGCTTTTGTTTTGTTACGTGTAGGCTGAAGGAGTTGTTCTGTGTGCTCAAGTCCACCCTGGTTTGTGTTCTCAGCATGCAGAGGCTTTGGGTCTTAGATCTGGCCTGTTGTGTAGCTGCCCCATCCCTGGAAGTGTCCAAGGCCAGGTTGGATGGGGATTGGAGCAACCTGGGCTAGTAGAAGGTGTCCCTGCCCATTGCAGGATTTGGAAGTGGATGATCTTAAAGGTCTCTTCCAACTCAAACCATTGTGGGATCTTGTGAGAACTGATGTGTGAAGGCAGTGCAGGCACAGAGGGTCTCCTTGGGGAATCTGTTTGGCACAGGATCTTACCCTGTAAAATGACTGTTAGTACATTATGGGTCCTGTTCACCAATAGGGAATGTGTTTTGAACTCCCAGAGCTCTGGACTAAAGCTTGGAGGTGTTTTGAGGAAGAAGTCTCTCTGCCCTGGGGTTTGCAGTTGGGTACCCAGAACCCACCATGTGCTCTGACTCAGAGATGCACAAAGAGCTGCTCATTCCTGCATCCTTTCCTGTGCTCCACCAAATTCCAACTCCATCAAGCTTTACTTGTGTGCAAGTCTCTGTGATCTTGCAAAGCTTTGCTGCTTCTGCAGTGCTGCAAGAGTTGGAGTGAGCTGGGATAACTTACTGGATGCTGGGGTGAGCAGTTTCCCAAGGAAGAACCTGCCATCTCTTTCCATTATAGTCTTTTCAGTTCCCTGCCTCTCTGTGCACAGCAGATGATTATCTTGCAAAAGCATTCTGGCTTTTTTTCCCCCTGTGTAGTTCAAATTATCCTTTCCTAAGTGCATTACCTGGCATTTGTCTGCACTGAACTTCATCTGACTTCATGCTGTTCATCCACCTAGCTTTGTGAAATGTAATTGAAATTGAGTTTGGGTTGGGGGAGGTCTGGGGTTGGTGTGGCAGAAGAGCAGAGGCTTGTGCTTCCAGGACTAAAGAAATACTGTGAGCTATTGCAGTTGTTGAGTCCTGTTAAATCCAGTTGTGTCCATGTTACAGTGAATTAAATGAACATCAGAATGGAAAAGGCAGGGCAGAACCTCTTCTGTGCTCTGCAAGGCTTAAAACTAGAACAACTAAATAGCCTTCCTTGTGTGGGTTCATGTTTTAGGTGAGGTCAGAATCTGTCCCTTAGACCTTTTCCAGAAATGGCAGCTTTTTTCTGTAGCAGAAGCACCCTGAGAGTGCAAAATGGGGATTGTTATCTCCTGTCAGAGGACACAACTCCTGAGGGTTCAGTACAACCCAAGTAGGATCTGGACACAGTTTTCCCATTAAGAACAGTATCTGCTTCCAAGGACTTGAGCAAGTTCATCCACACAAATGAGCTGGTGAATAGTCTTACAATTTACTCTGGTTGTTTCATTGTTTAAATTACTCCAAGTAACAGGCTAATCATATGAAGTTAAGCTTTTAATAGGAATAGTGGGGGTAAAACCACAAACTACTGTTAAAATGGATCTGCTTCTTGTGACTAGAATGGTACAGTCCAGTCAACTACAATAGTGGGGGTCTCCACTCAGCAACCCAGGCAATACCTTTCCATCCCTTGCTGTTACAGGCTTTTGTGGTCTAAAAACACATAAAAATATATATGTTGAGGATAAATGTGTTGTGAAGGACCCAGACCTCGATTTGGGGAAGGGAACTCAGCACTGTTACCTTGGCTTGCGCAGGGCAGATGAGATGATGTGCCCATGTTCTGCTGTGGCTTTTTGTTTTCAAAGATTCCATCAGGAATTAATGCAGAGTTGAATTTTTCCCCTCTGCAATCAGCAGAGGAAGGCATTTCAAGGGGTACCCCTCTGATCCCATATAGGAGCAGCAGCCATAAATTACCTGCTCATGTGCTGTAGTGCTGGAATTGGGCAGTGGAATGTTGAATCCCCTTGGAACTCTGCTAGTCTGGGATTTTGAAGCCTTGCAGCCCCACTCTGAGGAAGGGATTGTGTCATTGGGCTGTATTTGCAGAGCAGACACCTGAACTGTGGTGAGGTTCTGGTTTCATCAGCTACCCAGCACCAACAAAGATGAAACTGGAGCTGTGGGTGATGAGGGTTGTAAATAATCTGCTTGTCTTGCAGGAGTGACCAGCCAAGTTCTGCTGGAGATCTGCTGTTCCTGCCCCTGCCTCACCTTTCCCTGTGTTGGTGCTTTGAGGGTCAATTTTTCTCTCAACCCCCTGTGCCCTTTTTAATGGTTTATTATGGCTTTAGTGGGGTTTTTCCCTCCTTCAGTGCCTGTGACTCACAATAAAGAGCTCCAGCATCTCTGTACATAACCAAGCAACTTCAGGTAATGTTTAGTGGCAATTAAGAGATTCTCCTCCCCCACTCTGCCCCTTTGTCAAATGAATCTAAAAAAGCTTTTATGGGGGTGAAATGCAGGGGGGAAATTAAAAGCCTTCATAAAAGTGAATTTTAAGAAAAGCCTAATGAAGGAAACAAACCTCCTGAGAGATCAAAGCTGAACCTGCTGTGCCCGTGCAGAGAGTTTAGGCTTTTTCTTCTGTTTCCACTGGCATGAAAGCAACATGCACAAACATTTCTTCCAACAGCTTTAACTCTTCAGGTCCTGTGGGATTGACATTAATGGCCTGTTTCTGCTTTCAGGGCTCAAATTTTCCACTGGCATTCTCATGTGAAGCCTCTTTCCTTTTGGAGAGGGCTGGGCATCCCTGTCATCCATTGGACCCAACAGCATCAGAATGCCAAATCTCTGAGAAGCAGGTCAGCTGCATGCTTGGCTTTGGGGCGTTACCCTAGCTCTTGCTACAATGGCACCATGAGGGAAATCAGAGAATCTTTTAGGCTGAAAAGGACCCAAGTGCTGTCCCAGGTAGGAGATAAGAAGGCAATGCCCCTCCATTGCCCTGCTCTGCCTCATGTAGGAGATGGTATTTGAGGGGGGAAATGGCTGATCACCTGCTCACAGCAAGTTATGGCAATGTTAAAAAGTCTTAAAATTCCATTTTCCTTAAATTAAAAAAATAGGGGGCTCTCAATAGGCTCTGAGGGAGATGGAAATGTTGACTGAGTTGCATGTAGGGGAAGTTCCATTAATCATGGAAAGCAAACTGAAGGCTTCTAATATTAACCAATTTTTGTAGGCCAGACTCCCCATACCCATAATTTTTCCATTACACATGTAATCTCTTTTCAGAAAAAGAGTAGGTTTGTTTAGCATCATTTTTTTTCTTTTTTTCTTTTTTTTTGCTTGTTGTGGATTAAAGACTGGATGGTTCAAATTTGTCAGGGGCTGGCTCTGGTCTCCTCTCCTCATCTCATCACTTGTCACCCTTGCACAGGTCCCAAGGCTCTTACTTTTAAAGTGTTTCCATGTGTTGGAGAACAGAATAAAACCGGGGCTGCACAGAGAGCCTTGTGCACTCACAGCTTCCCAGAGTGCTAATGAGGAACATATTGGCAGTAAGTGCCTGAGTGGAGCAGCGGAGCAGGAACAACAACTTGCACGCAGCCTTATTTATTGCAGGCCTGTTTCTCAGAGAGAGGGAATGTCAACCTGGATTTGGACTTTCACCTAATCTTCTCTGAAAGTACCTGGAGATATTAAGTGGCCACCTACTCGGCTGCTGGACTTCAGTTTAAAAGCAGATTTTGCTTCTAGGAAAGCAAATTGTTCCCAGGCATGTTGGTGGCTGGAGGTCATGGCTACAAGCCTTGGGCTCGGTATGAAACCCTTGGACCCAATCCTTTTGTGTGCAAACTGAGGTGGTTTTGCCATGGCTGGAGTGCTGTTGGTGTTGGACTGATGGCAAGGCAGAAGGTATTGTGTCCCTTGTCTCTACTGGAAGCTGATCCTAAAGCTACCACAGGAGAGCTGGCTAGAGGGATGGTTTTCCCAGGACACAGCCTAGGAGAAAACAGTGGGATTGCCAGGGTCTGCATGTCAGGAAACAACCCTTCTGGCTTCCATAGCAGCTTGTCTGAGCAAGGAGGTGGGGAAGGAAACAACAGGGATAAAATCCAAATGTAGTAATGTGCACCCAGACTTGGGGAACTTCATGGACTTGTACACACCCATGAGCTTGATTTTTTTTTTTTTTTTTTTTCCAGTTTGGCCTGTTGCCTTTTAGTAGGAGTAATGCTGCCTCAATGGACCAAAGGGAGGATTTATTCCTGGACCAGCATATGTGTTGTATTGCTCAGTCTCTGTCATGCTTTAACCCCAGTCAGCAACTCACCCCCCAGAGTCACTCACTGTCCCCCTGTGGGATGGGGGAGAGCATCACAAGAGTGAAAGCAAGAAAACTCATGGATTGAAGTAGAGGTAAAGCAAAAGCTGCACAGATCAGCAAAGCAAACCAAGGAATTCCTTGCCCACTTCCCACGGGCAGGCAGGTGCTCTGCCATCCCCAGGACAATGGGGCTCTATCCTGCAGAATGGCTTGGGAAGACAAATCCCCTCTTCTTCCTTCTTCCACAGCTTTGCTTGCTGAGCATGAAGCCATGTGGTATGGGATATCCCTGGGATCAGCTGGGGTCAGTCATCCCAGCTGCGTCCCCCCAACGTCTTGTGGCCCTTCAGCCTCTGTGCTGATGGGTGAGAGGCAGAAGAGTCCTTGACTCTGTGTAAACACTGCTCAGCAATAACAAAACATCCCGGAGTTATCAACACTGTTTCTACCACAAATCCAAACACAGCCCTATGCCAGCTCCTAGGAAGAAGATTAACTGTGTCCCAGCCCAAACCTGCATGTTTTCTTTCACTTTTTTGCTGAATTTGAGAGCAATGTTCATAGCCTGGACTGCTGTGGTTCTCCACGACAGTGTGCTGTTCTCCAGCAACAGTCCTTGCTTAATATAAAACCAAGGAAAAGTATTCCTGCCTGCTGCTAAGCCTCTATTAGTGGGAAAAGCTGGAGGTGTCTGATAGACCATCTCCCCTCTGCCACTGGGGTGCTTCCAGGAATCTACAGCAGAATTGAATTTGTCCCAATGAACTCTTTTACACTTAAAAAAGCTGGTTATTGAATCAGTTTTGTAATTAGCTGCCTGATGGGAGTCACAATTATCCATGTACATCCTAATTGATTAAAATACCTTTGCACTGTATTTTCTCTGCTTTCTCCCATTTGCCCAGATCCAATTAGAGCCCATGATGGAGAACACTTTGGCTCTTAGGGCACTGACCAGGTAGCAATTAGCTGACAGTTACTGCAACCTAAAAACAGTCTGTAGATTTAAAGGAGTCTTCAAGGTGAAAGGAAGAATTTCTTAAAAATAGTTCAATTCTTTATTAACAGGCTGACCCAGCTGCTTCAACAGTGCAAAACTGACACTGCTCTGATTTACCCTGGCTGAGAACTTCCCCCTCTGCATTAAATTACACAAATTACTCTGAATATTGCAAACTACAGTCAATTCCTTCCTGCCAAGGGATGAGCTCATGGTTCCTCACTTGTCTTGTGAGGGTTACAATGACCTAACCAGGACTGAAGATGCAAGTTCTTGCAGCATCTTTGGACTGCTGTTCACAGCAGGAATGGTGACTTCCCTGAAAAACCACCACTTTATCAGCAGGAGTGTGGGAATAGCAATTCTTTTGTTCTTCCTGGAGGGATTTTGCAGTGTGTGAGAGCAGGATGGGGTCTAAAGGCAAGTCCATGAGGGTCTGGTCCCATTACCTGGTTGGTAGAAGGTTATTTCTGATTCTCTTCATAGCCTGTTCCTTATTACTGCTTCCTCTGGGGATGGTGGTTCCCACTCTAATGGAGCAGGAGTTTTGTCCCTGCACTAACTTGTTTATTTGCCTCTCAGACTTTTTAATGCTTATGCAGGGAAGGAGGGAGCCAGAGCAAAGCTGTCACCTCACTTATGCTGCAAAACCTCCTAGTGAAGGAGGAAACAGACTCAAATTGAAGCAGATGCTATGGTGGGAACAATTACCTGAGAGAAACTCTGGGAGGGACTGGAAGAGATAATGAAACACCTAGGGATTTGGGAGTCAGCTTTCCAAGGAGCAAAGGGGTTAGCAGTTTAGAGTTGGAGCTTGCAGCTGCAGTGAGAATCAGCTTCCCATTCTCTCCCTCCTCCTTTCCCTCACTTTCCTCTCCCTTGGCTTAAGGAATGGGGGAGAAAGTGGCATTAAGGAACATGAGTCCTACTGCCAGTACAGAGCCCTGGCTACAAAGGTGCTGAGTTCAGCTGGTCCCTGCAGCCCTGGCCAGGAGAAACAGTCTGGTGGAGGGAATCTCACTGGGTCCTGACCCTGTGGATTGTAAGCAGAGGAGCTCCCTCCCTGCTGGATGGGGTGTCACTGTCACCAGAACTTAAGTAGTGTGAGCTCTACATGGGATTCCAGGAGAACAAGAGCAGGGAGAGGTGCCCAGCAGTGGATTCCCTGGAGCCTGAGGCTTGGCTAGTTCACTGCTCCTGTTCCATCAGCTCATTGGAAAGGGCCAGCTTTGTTTTGGGTTTGCTGACATGGCTTCTAGTACTGTTGAGAGGGGATTATTTAGCATATGTGTTGGTAGCAGGCTGAGCTGGGAGGGACAGGGCTGGAATAACACTCAATGTTTTTCTGTACCTGTCCTGCCAAAAACCCACTGTTACCTGGGGCTGTTTCTATTCAGCCCAATAGCAAAACCAGAGTTTGGACAAATGTCTATTCCTGCAAAACACTCTGCACTGCCCAAAGTGAGTTTCTTGGTGAGGTTAGGCAGCATCAGTAACTTGGTGGTGCAAGCAGCTACCTTTGCAATGTATTTGAATGGTAAAACACGGATAGTTTTTGGCAGCTGAAGGTCCCCAGGAACTCCACTCACCTCTTGGAACTTCCTCCTCGGTTTGGGTTTGGACTCGTTCTTCCCCCATCCTTCTGTGCCTCAGTTCCTGTCTGTGTCTGAGGGCAGAAATGCTGATTGCCAGGGAATTGGGCACCCAACTTCACGTTGCTTTGCTGTTGAATTTAGGGCCTACTTTGAGGCTTTGCTGCTAATGTTCAAAGGCCTCCATGAGGATTGACCTCTTCTCCCATAGATCTAGTGATAGGACAAGGGAAAGTGGTCTCAAGTTGATCCAGGGGAGATTTAGCTTGAATATTAGGAAAAAATTCTTCACTGGAAGAGTGGTTAAGCATTGGAACAGGCAAGTAGTAGAGTCACAATCCCTGCCAGTGCTCAAAAAATGAGTGGATGTGGCACTTTGTGATGTTGTTTAGTGGGAATGGGGATATTCAGCCAGAGGTTGAACTCTCTGATCTTGGAGGTGTTTTCCAGCTTTCATGATCCCGTGATTCTGTGGTGCTGCCTGCAGGTAACACTTGGCCCTTCTGAGCTGTGGATCTCTTGAGCTGCTAAGAGAAGCTTTGAGTGTTAAAGATAGTTGATCTGTGAGAGATGGGCTGTGCCCCAGAGTTGGATGGATTAAGAGACAAAGAAAAGCAGTCCAGGAAATTACTGAAATGTGTGGTTTGTGACCACTGCTCAGGAGTTGCTAAGACCTCTTTAGACGAACCTGTCACATGAGCATGCAGAGATCTACCTTGTGGGGGAGCAACCTGTGTTTTAACAACATGAATAATAATAGTACAAAAAGCCCCTTTAATAATCTAGGTCTGTAATAAGAGTTTTTCTGTAAACTTAGTCAAACCTGGAAAGTCTTTAATGCAGAAAGCTTCATCTTGTGTCCTGTAAACCCACACAAAGCGAGATGTGATGGTTTGCTGCTGCCTGTGAGTGTTTTTAACCCATACTGGGGAGGGGGGGTTCTGGAGGCTGCACTGCCTCGAAGCCAACCTGCAATTTGTCCCAATCCATATGTGCCTTCTCTCACTTTAAATCTAAGCAAGGTCTATAAAAACTACAGTGGGAGCTTGAAAGACTGCTTTACAGTCCGAGGGATTACACTCTCATTTTTCTCAACCGTGATTAACTGGGGCTATCACAGACAATCACCTCGGCTGGGGTAAAATGTGTCCAGTGAGCAGTTTCTGCAGCAAGCCCAGGGAGTGCATCAGCAAAAGCTTGAATCATCTCTTTGTTCATTATTTGTTATTGTTTCACCTGCCTTGAAACAGTAATTGCAAGGGCTTTGATTCATGGATTAGCAGGCAATTTAGTGTCAATTGTTCCAGACCCGTCCTACCACGCCTGAGCCGGGCTTTGCGAACTTCTCTATCAGGACTTGGCAAATCCAAATGGATTCCCCCACTCCTGCTGCAGCCTTTGTGAGCAGAAGATGTGGGGAAGGTTATCCCTGTTAAACCACTGTGGTGATCTTGCCCCATTTTTCTTGTTCAACTTCGTTATTAAGTGTATTTTCTTCAGGTTTCATCCTCAGCAAAGAAGGGGCTGTTGGGAGGGAAGGTTTGGCACTGTGCTGGCAGCAGCTGAGAATGCTGTTTGCTATTTAACCTACCGTTTTAGATACTTTTCTGTCCCTGAAATATTTCTTAGGCTAAAGCAGAAGCAGCTTTAACTCAGACTAAAATTTGTGGTTAAGGCGGTGAAATGTTTAGAAACATTTTGTTTTCACAGTGATCAGGAGCTGCAAATGAGTGTTACTGCCGGTGTTCCCAGCAGGAGGGCAGTGCTGGGATTTGGGATGTGATTGCCAGGGAATTACTTTTTTTATTTAGCTGTTGGACAAGCCTGTGTGTGATCCCCTGAAAACAAACCTCGGTGTTAATCAGAGAGGAACAATTCCAGAGGTGAACGCAATAGTAAAGAGCTTGGAAGGGACCTGGAGAAATCCTGTAATTCAGCCTGCTTCTTCCAGGCAGGATCTGTTCTACCTGAGTTATTCCTGACATACCTGCCTAATCTGCTTTTAATTTGCAGTCAGGGAGTGCTTCAAGAGACTGATTGAGGAGATTATTTTTTTTTTTCTTCCTAGTATTTCACCTTAATCTCCCATGGATCAAATTAGCCTTGTTATTCCTTGTCCTATCAACGAGGAGCAGAGAGGAAAAAATGTTTTAGCTCCCTCTTGCCTAGTTCAGGACTGAGGGGAACTCGTACATCTTCCTAGGCAGGACAGTCCCTGGTGACTCTGCCTGGTGTTTCAGTGTTTTCTACACTTCTTATTCTTACTCATTTCCTCCAAACTTGCTCCTGTTCTGTGCTTTGCTTAAAATGCAGCAGAGATGCTGGATGGGATACCCTTATCTGAGGTGAAGAAATATTCCTCTGCCTTTGCCTTCCCTATGAGGAGAAGAGATATTCATGTTTTATGGGGATCTTTGTATTTATAGATGTCTAACCCTTTTCCCTCCTAGGAAATCCAGGAACGGGGCAGTTCAGCTCTGTCTGGCCAGGCAGATTTGTAGGATGTTCTATCTACTGAGTGATTCTACTAAGTTTATGATATCATAGAATATCCTGAGCTGGAAGGAGCCCACAAGGATCATCCAGTCCAACTCCTGGCCCTTCACAGACACCCCAACAATCCCACCCTATCCTGTTGTCCAAACCCTCCTGGAGCTCTGGCAGCCTTGGGGCCGTGCCCACTGCCCTGGGGAGCCTGGTCAGTGCCCACCACCCTCTGGGGGAAGAGCCTTTCCCTGAGATCCAACTTGACCCTGCCCTGACACAGCTCCAGCCATCCCCTGAGTGCTGCCACTGTCACACAGAGCAGAGATTAGGGCTGCCCCTCATGAAGAAGCTGCAGAGCCTTGTGAGATCTGAGCTCAGTCTCCTCTTCTCCAGCTGATCAACCAAGTGCCCTCAGCTTCTCCTTGTGTGGCTTCTCCTTTAGGCCCTTCACCACCTCTGTGTCCCTCTTTTGGACATTCTCTAACATCTTTAGGTCTTCCTTATATTGTGGCACCCAAAACTGGCCCCAGGACTTGAGATGAGGCTGCCCCAGAGCAGGACATTCCCCTCCCTCACCTGGCTGGCAATTATGGGACTGTTGGCCCTTTGAGATACCAGGGCACTGCTGACTTGTACTAAACAAAATCCTCAGGTCACATATGCAAAACAGAGATCCAGGGAATCCACAGAAGCTTCCAGGTCAGGATTATTCAGTTTTGTGCAGAAGATCACTTTGTCACGTAGCAGCCCTGCAAAATTACTTCATGCTTTGCTGTAGCTCTGCTGCAGGGGGTGGATTTGAAGGTCAAGTGCTGCAGAGCAATTAGTTCCCAGCCAGCCAAGCCAAAGTAATTCTGACACCGCGGCACAAGAGGGTGCAAGAGGTTTGTGATAAAACCCAGACACGAGGTGGGTTTGCTCCTTCTGCTGCAATGGTGCCAGCGGAGAAGTTTTTCTTTGCTAGGACTTGTCTGACAAACATAACATCTTGTTAATTGTTGGAGTTTGAGCTGTGTGAATTTGCCTCATTTTCATGTCCTTTTTGCTCTGAGTATTTCCATAATTATGGTAATTAAACTCGGTGGGGTTTTAATTATTATTTTTAAAAAATAATCAGAACTACAGTTGAATTATGAGAGTGCCAAAATGAGCCTGGCAAACTGTAATTTTAGTTTGCTGTGTTATAAATCAAAAGCAGGCTCGATTTCCCCAGCTTGCTGGATGTTTTGTTAACCATATCACTCTGGCTCTCCTGAGCCCGCCTATGCCAAGAGCTGTCCCTGAACGAACAATCAGGCTTCAGAAATAGCAGCATTAGCAAGAGCATCACTGCCAGATGCTGCTGAAGTAAGTCAGGGACTGGTGCACGAAGGAAACTCCCTCACGGGTGGGCAGCTGGGCTCCCATCCATTACCTGGGACATCCCCCAGCATGGGGGACTTTGCAGGGGCTGGTAGGATGCCTGCAGATGGGGTCACAAGCATGTTCCCCAGATGTTGGGCTTGCCAGCAGCTCCTCCTGGTGCTCTGTGTTCACTGCAGGATATCAGGATCAGGGTTTGACCTGTTGCTTCCACTCATATCTCCTACAGGAGCAGCAGTAACTGACTCCTCTCTGCCTAATTAGCTGGAACTGGTGTGTGGTTGTGGATCCCCTGGCTCTGCAAGGGCTAAGCTGCCTTTGAAGGATCCCTCAATGTTAAGCAATAATTACAAGGGGTGGTCCAGGCTCTTTGCCTTCCCTGAAGGATTTTGAGAAAGTAGGTGATTCTATTGCCAGTTCTCTTGGCTGGTAACATCAGCCTTCCTAAGCAATTAAGGGGAGTGACAGACAACATACCCCAATTTTAGGTCAACGGTGATTTTTAAAGTATAGGATAGGTGTGCAAGTCTCCATAACAGTTATTTAAGAAGGACTGTGTGCTGAGATCTGTATCAAAATAGTCAGAAATTAGTCTTGGTCTTTTAGGGTCAGTGTCAGGTTTATCTGGGAACAGAAGCATGGTTAAATACTCTGGTTAGGTGCTTTACTCAGGATCTCAGTCTGTGCAGTTTTACACATGGAAAGATGGCCACCCCTTGCCTGAGGAATTATTTTGGTGCAGTGGAGGGAGAGGAACATCACCATGTTTCTGTAGGAGCAAGTGACTTCATAGCACCAGTGTGTTCTTCCCAAAATACCTTTTGCCTTGTGTGTTGGATCTCCCATAAGCCCTAATTTACCAACTGAATGTCTCTTGCTCTGTCTCACCAAAGTCTTAGAAATACAGGATTTGGGATGGCAAAATCGATCTAAACTTGCTCACCTTCTTCTCTGGGCATCCCTGGGTATTAGGGATGTGATGGTTCATCCCTATGCTCTTAAAAATAAGCCTTTTTCTTTCTAGGGGCCTGAGAATTTTCTATTTATTTTGGTTGCTTTTTTCCCAGTTTATTTTCATGTATTTCATATTGTGCAAACTTTACTTTCTTTTATTTCCTGATTGTGCCTCTGCTAACTTGAGTTTTCAGATTTCTAGGTAGGGGAAATGACAATGATGAGGAAGATAACTGTATCGTTTCTGGACCAGCGTTTCTAAGAGAAGTCAAACAGTTTGAGTGTACCTGATTCCCAGCGTGTGGCATGCTAGGATCCAAACATTACACACACACTATAACCCAAATAACTGCTGATCGTGTACCACAGGGTATGTAAACACATCACCCCATGGGTGGAAATACTTGGCTGAAGAACAGTTATTTGCAGCCCCTAAACACGTGCAATGAGCCCACCCTGTGCTCAGCAGCGGCTTCTGTACGTGTCTGTCTACAGGAGGTTATCAAAAGGCTGAGGAAAATAAATCTCATTTCAGGCTTTCATCTGAAATAAGACTTATAAATATATGTGTATAACATATTTGGAAAGCTCTAAAGACCTTATGTGGGGTTCTGAGATGATTTCTGGGAAGATGCTGTCACCAGCAATACATACACACTCGCTTACTCATAACCACTGTGAGCTGGGCATGCTCTGCTGCTTGGACCAAAAAGAGCAGGGAGGGCCAGCTGGGTCACCACAGAGCTCTCTCAGAGCATCTTGAATTAACAATCAAAACATTCTCTGCCTTAACTTTGATGTCTCCTGAACAGGCAGTGCTTGCTGCAAGAGCTGGGTCAGTTCTGAAATCAAACTGGATCCTTGGGATGGGATTTGTCATCCTGCCTGGTGTGGGCTCAGTTACACAGGGCAAAAACAGAGATGTGAAACTTCTGCCATTGTGCTTCAAGTATTTCCTTCCAATGAAGTGGCTGCAAACTGCAGGGCGGGAAGATCAGCTCATGTGAATTGAAGTCCTTCCCCCCCACCCCAGTTCATTTTTCATGATGATTTTGCCTGTGAGGTTTGCCTACTGCTATAATTTGCTATGAAGCAAAATTCCTGATTGTAATGCACAAGGGAAAGGTGTTCCATAGGAGGATGCATGGAAACTAGTATAGGGAGTTGGAGGCTGCTGGTGTTTCCTAGTGGGAGTTGCACTGAGGAGGGGGAGAAAAATAGACACTGAACTTTTACCTGGCACAGGATGATGAATTGGGCATTGCTAACCATGTATGTAACCCTGGTCAGTACTTCTGCTCCTGGAAAACCAAGCAGAGCAATTTCTTGGCTTAGTCAAGAGCAAATGACAGCCCAGCCTGCCTATCCCAGCTCTGGAAGCTTTGCCTGTGTGAGTTTTGCAGGGAATGCACTTGTGTGAGAAATGGGCTGGTAGTCCTTTCTTATCATTAAGAAGTATATGCTTGATTAATGGCATTTAACTTTTCTTTGGCCTTTGCCTCTGCCTTCACAGTGCTGGGTTTCTTAAGTGATATTAGTTGGGAAGTTGCTAATTGCATCCCCCAGTTCTCCAGAATTGTTGTCAAGCTCCAGGAAATGTAACTGCTTTCAAATTCTCCTTATGTTCTACTCTGTCCTTGCCTGCTCTTCCTTCAGGCTTGCATTTGCTGTCTCTTTGATTTAGATGTGATGTTAAGCCTAGGTAGTCTAGTCTGAGCTGGCACTTTTGTGATAGGAAGCAAACACTGCAAGTACCTATGGGATCTGGGTTCCTTCTGTCTTTTGTGTGCAAGTCCATGATGTTTTTATACCATCATATCTTAGACTGTGGCACAAGATGCCCCTTTACACCTCTCCCAAGCTGCTTATGAGGTGCTGTGACCAAATTCAGTGGTGGGAGCAGCTCTGTGATGACATGTGGAGCTCAGCTGGGCTGTATTTGTCCCCTGGAGCTCACTGCACTTCATCAGGGATACAGAGGAAAACATGCTCTTAACACTCAGGCAGGAGCAACTTGCTGCAGTCCTTCCCTTCCCAATGAAATAAATCTCCTAAGTCAAACTGCCTACACAAAGCAGAGGTCTCAGAAAATCCTGCTCTGTGGCTGTGTTGGTACCTCACTCTGTGCATCCCATCCCTGCCAAAGGTCTCTCAGGGCAGCAGGAGCTTTGTTGCCTGTTTTCCTTCCTCATGCTCTTTTCAGCATCACTAATTCCTGTGACACTTGTTCTCTTGCCACCCACCTTCCTTTTGGATACAGGATTCATCTCATTTGAGAAAAGGGAACATTGGATGACAGAGCTCATCCTAGTTCAGGGCTCAGGTCCAGCTCCCTCCTCCAACCTGCCTGTGCAGCTGCAGATGGGAAGATGGGACTGTGGTCACTTGTTCTGTGCTTTCTCTGTCTTAGGAGCAGAAGGGGATGGGTGGGAGAAGAAATTTGTTTACTGTTGCAATTTCTAAGCTCTGATTTTAAAGGATAAGGGGATGGGGGCAATAAAAAGGTGATGCAAGTTTTGATCAGCTCATGGTGGTGATTTCCTGCTTGCTTCAAGCCATCCACCTACTACTTCTACTGCCCTTTAACCTAAAGCCTAGACTTTCAAAGCTCAACAAAATCCCTCAAGTGTTATTGCATGCAGCATTCTTTAGTATACAAAATATTCTTAGCTAAAAATATACTGTGAGTACTAAAATTATACAGCTATTTCCAGAAAATCTTCCTAATTTCTGTAGATTTAGTACATGTCAAGAAGCAATTTAAAGGTCACCTCATTTCCTCATGTTTGTTTAAAAAGAAGTGCTGAAGGCTAACATTTTGGCAAATGCTTGCTATGAATTGTACAATTTGTACTTGTTTTTTTGCATAATGGTGGGTTTCATCCTATGGAAGGAATCAAAATGGGGATTGATTAGAAAAGTAAGGGGTATTGCAAGTCTAGTGTATGTAAGTAAATATAAGTCCTGGAAAGGCAAGATGTGTTTTGTCAAAGTCTTGGACAAGTTGGAAAATATTATGTTTACTAATTTTTGTCTCCCTGCCCTTTTTAAGCAGAGAATTTCAAAACTGTCTTTCAAATGTCTTGAATTACTGTTGTGTGACATCTGGCTGTGCAGGTGTGGGAGCAGAACAGTTGACTCCTGATGGAAAGATGTGTACATGGGAAGTCATATGAGGGCATTCCTGGAGTGCACGATCCTGCCTTGAACTCCTCCTTACCCTCTATTTCTGATACACAGATGTTCCATCTGAGCAGCTTAGGTGAGAAGGGAGGAGCTTCCTCTGCTGGTTTGAACAGCAAGAGGAATAATCAAAGAATTTATGAACTGATCAAAACCTTTGCCCTGGGGAAAAAATTGGAGAAGGGAAGGAGAAAGACTCTGATCAACAGAGGATTTTGCTACAGCTTCATTGTGCCAAAGCTGGCAGTGGAACAGGATCAGTGACTGGGGCAATGATAAGGCATTTTTCAATGCTTAACTTTGGTGTATTTCAGTGGTATTAAGGCAAAATTCTCCTTTCACAGGGAATCTGGAGTTAGTCTTATTGGATATGGATTCCAGATTTGCAATGGTGGTGGAGAGTAGAGGGAAAAGATTATGCATAGAATGGGTGGGTGGTGGGGGGAGAAAACCACCTTTTTTTCTTCTCCTACCAAAGTTTTCAGTGGGAAATCATGTAGAAAACAGCTTCTAGTCTGCCAATGCAAATTGAGACAAATTAGAGGGTAGATTAACTAATTATTGTAGTGTCATGGTAGCAGTGCTCCAGCTCAGATTGCAGGAGGCTTTCTATTACCAGCTCTATTCTTCACAGTTACCTTTTAATTGGTAATATATTTGTATATAAATTAAGGCAAGAGAGCCTCTAGCCTTTTGTTTTACAGTTATTAAAGAAATGCTTCAATGGGTTTTGGACTGGAAGGAGAGAGGGACCCTTTACAGTGATCGGAACAGACGGTAATGCTTCACGAGGGGCACATTTGTAAGGATGGAAATTCCTTTTTAGCCCTCACAGTGGAATACGAGTTAGATACACATCTGATAAACAGGCTATTTTAAATCTCTGCTTGGGGAGATGGGAAAGTGAAACGTGCAGCTGGCAAGCTGAATCTCCTCGTGTTTCACTCCTTAGAAGTAGCGAGTTGCCAAACAAAAGGCCTTATTACAGTTATTTTAGTAATAACTAATATACATACCTGGCTGTGTGTGTAGCTGTCCCCTCGGAGCACAGCTGCAGGAAGAAGCTGTGCAGACAGACAGTTTTGCATTTGCAGTGTTTGGGATGTGAGTGAAACTCTCCATACCTTGAAAAACTTTGATGTGTTCTTTAGTTCTTCAACTCATAAAGAGAACTCCTCTGTAAATAATTAATCTGGTTGATGTTCTGTTTGAGAGGTGCAAAGGCCTCAAAGGTAGTGTTTTTTAAATTTGAAATGTAGAAAAATCTGTGCTGTAGTTTTCATACTGTTTGTGTATTGGGTTGTCCTACCTGTGTTCCCTTCCCAGGCTTTTATAAAGGAAATTAAGGCAAGTAGGATCTTTGGAATCTTACCAGCATTGGTGTGTATATACATACATAAAAACTTGTAATAGTCATCTTGGGACCATTAGGTTTTTCTGGAAGGTGAGTTAAATAACAGCAGGATGGGAGAAACTTGGGTGGAAAATGAAATTTCCCTTCCAAGTGGAACCTCACTGTTTTGTTTCACTATTCCAAGAGGTCTGGAGAGGCTTGTACACCCTGCCTGTCTACTTGAGGAGAACTGGGTGGCTTGGGCTGCCTTAGTGACACACCCCTGGAGCATCCAGGTGTTGAATTCCTTTGGGGATAGAGCACTTGGGGCTTGTTGGAGATAAATTGGATTAGAGAAGTTGGAACCTCCATACTCACATAGGATTGCTTCCTGCTCTCAGCCCCTCACACTGATTTTCAAGGCACTGAATCCTGCCCATCCTTACCTAGGTGGGAATTGTCAGTGGGCCAAGAACTGCAGTGTCTTGATGAACCATTGCTTTTCCTCAAAGACTCTTAGCTCCATCCAGACTGTAACTTGCCCTTGAACTAAAAGCATCGAGACCCTTTCCTGCTCCTGGGAGCTTTACATCTGCTTCAGTAGGAAGGGCTGTTAATTTAAGTCTGCAATTGATGCATATCATCCAAATCAAAACACTTGCACGAATGTGATTAAATGAAATTCCTCAAGTATGTTCTTGCCATCTGGAACAACTTTTCCATATTTTGTTGTCTCATTGACTTTTCAAAATTTAACTGGAAATGTATTTTTACCACCCCCCACCCCGCCCTTTGGTAGTGCTTAGTTTTCCTCGCCACTGAACTTCCATAAGAATCTGCAAATCGTTCTGGAATAAGCATTAAGGAGACGGAGCCCTTCAAAGTCACAGCACAATCCTGTTGGGTGTTGGAGGCTTCCACTGCAGTGTGATCCCATCACTGCCTATGGGGGGCCTGGCATCCCTCTGATTTTAGTCCAGGAGACCTATCCAACAAATTATCCTCAGAGTTAGATGAGAAGGATGTGTCTGGTGTGGTACTCACAGCCTGGTGCCACTTCAGCCCTGGAGGGGCCAGACTGACTTTGTCAGATAAATGCAGCCCATAAAGAAGGAGGAGATAAAGAGATAAAGTCCCCATTTGGGATGAGAGTTGTCCCTTCCTCATGTTGGAGCATTCTGTTAGTAACAGCAGCCTTTCCGAGTTTGCTCCTGTGGAAATCAGGGTCAAAACACTCTGCATGAATTCAGAACACCAAATAGAAATGACTTTCTAAATCCATGCTCAGCTTCAGGTTTATTAAGACTTGCTGCAAACAAGCTGCGCATGAGATCAAGGCTCAGCTAAGCAGAGATGGAAGTCCAAAGCAGGATCTGGGGGCTGCAAAGGTACAGATCACTTGTTCTTTTCAGTGATTTATTTAAGCACAGAAATAGGAGAAATTGTTACTCAGAGTCTGCTGTGCATGAGTTTAAATGTGCTGAATGTGCTTCTTCCCAGGTACCCACCTGAGGTTTTCAAATTTACCTGCATTGTTTCCCTCTCACTTTATTCCTTTAATGGCATCTTACTATCTGACTGACTTGAGGCAATGCAAAACTAGATTTTAAAGTTTTGATGTTTCTTTTTACTACATTTTGCTTGGGATTATTCTCAGTAAAAGCCAATGCCCTCCTACTTCCTAAACTTGGTTTTCCTTGGATGCTGGGTGAGTGCACTCTGGAAATAACAAATAGAGACACAGCAATCAGTCATTTAGCAGATTAAAAATACTGAGGGTTTCTGGCCTGTAACATAAGTAGCTATTTAAATATTTCTTTTGTGACTCGCTACTTCTCATGTGAATAATTTAGAAATAGTAATGAGGGAAGACTAAATAAGGAAGTGAACAAGAATTGAAAAGGAAGAAGCCAAAATTTGGGGTCAACTGGAACTGTTTGCAATTTGCAATGTCTATGGGTTTAGGCAACTAAACATTTAAACCACAAAGTGATGAACAACTGGCTTGTGAGTACTTTGAACTTAATGTAGCCTAATTAACTTTTGTTTCAATACTAGTCTTGGCCTAAATCTGATCCTACCGAAGGCAGCAGCAACATCCCCACTGCTTTATGCCTGTCTGTGTAAAACCGGCCCAGTGTTTTCAAGATTGTGTAGATAGTACAGATTGAGAGGGAGAAAATACTTCTATATCTGCATTAATTTATTTTTAATTTCTTCACTTCACTGACCTGGGGGAGAGTTACCTTGGTGTCCTGCAGTAGATATGACCCATACACATGGGTGTGCACATCCTGACGCTGGGGAAGATCCTTCTGGAAGCAGTTTTGCCTCTATACTGACAAATGAAGGTGGTGCCTGGCTCTCTCTGGTGCCTCAGGATGAATGCAGAGCTGTGGTGGTCAGAAGCTGAAGGATGGTCTACAGCCCATCACCAGCCTGGATGGGCAGCACAGAGGGGATTTCTAGCAGAGCCTCAGTTGCTTGGTGAGGAGACATCTCTTGATCGCTCCCCAGTCTCCCAACTCCTGAAATTGATACATATAAGGCAAAATACTTTTTGTAAGTTTTGGCCCACTCTCCTGCCTCTGACCCCAGTGGGAGTGGGGTGAGTACTTTTGACATTCCCACTCTCCAAGTTAAAGCAATTTCCTTTCTTGTCCCTTGAGCCCTCACCATGGATCTGTTGTGAAGAAAATGATGAGAAAATGTTGCTGCTCTTGACTTCTTGTTGCTGGTGGCAGAGCTGGAGCTGTGCTGGCCCCTTGGCAGGGTCCCACCTTCTATCTGCAAACTTGCCTACCAGGAGAATTACTTGTGCCCCTCAAATGGAGATGGCCAAGTATGGTTTGATGAAGAAGAGTTCATTTACTGCTTGAATTTTTCCATTTGTGGAAGGCATTAAGCCAGCTGGAGTAATAAGTTTTCCTGAAACACTTCTCAGGAAGTTCCCTCAGGTTTGGGGCAGCTCCATGGCAGAGTTGTTGGCTTGAGAAGATGCAAAAGATGCTTAAAGTAGGTTGAAGTCTCTGTTCTCAACCATGTCAGTCACTCCCTTGCTTCCCCTTAAATCTCTTATAGAACTGTTCAGAACTGTTCTCCTGGTACTGCACCAGTGATGTGGAATGAAGCTGAACTTCAAATGCCAGAGGGTTTAGTGGAGCACAATTGTTGTTCTCTACTGAGTCCTGCTATGCAAGGGGATGAAGCCTGAGAGATGGCAAACTTTGAGAGTCTCTGCCCTCCCCTCAAGTCCCCTACTGAAGAACACCATGAAATAGGAAAGCACAGTGGAGCATAAAGCTTTTATAAAACAGGTTATGTATTCAGGTTCCTAAACGTGGCTTTAGGTGGCTCATGTTAAGCCATCTCTGGAACCACTGCCCTCAATGAACAAGGCTGTAGGTTGGGTTTGGTTTCTTTTTTTTTTAAGTTGCAGACAGGTTAAGTGTAATTCCATTTACCTGCCTGGCAAACTTGCAGAAATAGGATGGCAAAGCCATAAAATGAAAAGTGTTCTATCACTTCAAAGGTGGCATCACTTGCAAGTCAAGAAATGGTCTTCCCTTTAGCAACTTGCATAAATGGCTGTTAAGGGTTGTTTGGCAGCCCTTGCCAAAGAGGCTCTGGATTATCGTGGTTATTGTTCTAGATTTATTAATTTTTATTTTTTTTTTTTAAGGAAGGCTCTCCTATATTCAGGTGGAGTGGAGGCAATATTTCGAACTCTTGGATCACCAGGCACTGAAATGACCATCCTGTGTTTTGGTTTCCTTTATTGGAAAAATAGTTTTAATCTGAATCACGTTCCTTTGGACCTTTAGCCATTCTTACATCTTTTAATGATTTATTTCTGTAAGGCTTAGGTACACTTCCACCTGGACCAAACTGCCCTCCTTTATTAAAGTTTCCTGAAAATTTAGTGAAGTTCTAGTCCAGTCTGCTCAGCTTTGTGTCTTCATCCCTTTGCCAGATAATGTTAAGGTTTAGAGGCAGCACAAGTAGCTAGAATTTCCCTGTCAGTTCCTATTACAAGGACCTGATTTTAGTTATTAAAACTTTGCCAGACTTGTACTGTGGAGCTGACATTTTCCATGCTTGATTTTTTTTTTTTGAAAGTTGTATTTAATATGGCTCATCTGTCTCATTGCAAGGGAGGGAGCTGGAAAATACACTGCGTTGCTCATGTGCTCCTTTCTGAACTAGCAATTTTAGCCCTAGGAATTTTCCTGGTATAAGAAATTAGTTCAGATGTCAGCTTTCTCATTTTATGTGGCACTGATGACTTCACCAAGAGCTGGAAGCTGGGACTCATAGACTGTGCATATATATATATATATTTGTAGCCGGTGTACAGGCTTAGCCAGTTGGAAGGTGTCAAATACTATAATGTTGTTCTAGAATATCGAATTTTTATCATGCTTGACTAAAGAACTTTGGCCTTCCTTTTTTGCAGTTTTCACTTGAACTCTTGGTTCTAAAGGTTTGGATAGGAATCTTATCTCTTGATTATTGGGTGTAAAATATGAACCCGGGATTTTTTTTTTTGTGTTGGTGTAGGAAAGTAATAAAGAGTTTATAGCTATAATCAGGATTTGGCTTTTAAAAAGTGTTTGCATTTAAATCCTATTTTGTTTTAGCATACTTTTTGTCCTGACTACGTGTTTTGGTGGTGGATGAATCCATTTTACATGTCTAGTAAAAACTTGAGAACAGCACCCTGCCTGGAACAATTCTGAAATGGATTTGAACCATATTGTGTTTACTTCTGTCTCTAGGTTATATTGCTGAATGTGAACACTTGTGAGAATGCAAAGATGCAATGGAAATAAGAAGGCAGTGAACTTATTTGAACTTTCAGGGAAGAGCTTAAACCCCATTTAACTTATTGAAAACGTGAGATGACCGCCCAGGTCTGTTCTTATGCAGTTGGGATAAATGTTCTTGTCCTTAATCACAGCAGAGATCAACCACTAGCTCTTTGTATGTAAACTGTGTGCACAAGGGCTTACACTGAGGGGGAGCTGAGGGGAATGATGTTCCTGGTCCTAAAGCAATTAAACTAATATGTTCTGGAAGAGGATAGAAGGGAAGAGGGATGGCCTTTGGCTGGCAGTTACCATTCCAGCTCTGTACATTATATGAAATGCTGGCTTTGCACCACACAGCTTTTCTCTTCCACTGTCATTTCTCCCCAGTGCTCTTAAAAAGCTGAGAATAATTTATCTTAGCATATGTAAGTTTATTTTTTATGTAATTACATGTACCATCATGTTAACTTTTTGAAAAGGTTGTGCCTATTGTCCTTAGAAAACCAAAGTGATTATCATTGGCTTGTTTTGTTACACAATTGTTTAAATTATAATAAGTTACCATCATTGTTTCTTGAGTCCAGCTGTGTTTATGGATTAAGATCTACTGACTCAAATATTTACAGTGTTCCAAAAATTATGAGTACATGCAGTGCTGGGGGTTTTCCATATGTTGCTTTACTTGACTTAGAGAGCTCTCCATCACTACTGGAAAAGGAGTCTTGGTCCAGAATAGTTTGGGAAGAGAGTTGAGTACCTCTTGTATCTGCCTGGACCAGTGCTGTCCATCATTCTGTGATGTGTAGAGGCATTTCCAGGTTTGCAGGAGAGACTAGGTATCTGTAGGTAAAGGGTGTTGAATCCTTTGGAAAACTTGCCCCAGCTGGGGGCACAGACTGGAGCCCTTGAAGTCTGGCTGAAGCCAGTGATGGCCACATCAAATTCTGCCCTGAAGCCACTCCAGGTTTAATTACCTTCTTCATGTGGGTTACCTGCTCCTGCAAGGAATGCTTTTGTGGGGACATCCAGTCAGGGTTGCACTGGGGCACTTCCCAGAAAGTCTGTGGATCTCTGCAGAGTAGATCTGTGTCTAAGTCAGACCAAGAGCTGCCTTTGTGTTGTTATTACAGGCCAGAAACTGGTGTTATTCACAGAAGAGCTGTTTGTATCTTGCAGGCAAAGATCAAACCCTCATGATTTGAGCCTGTGGCTCCGTGCAGGGGAACATCCTCTCCATGGAGGGCTTTCACATCTGAGCACATGCCCATAAACCCATGTTTAATGCTTTGTTGGAGTTCAAATCCTTCCTCTAGTAGGGTCTGAGCCTCCTGCTACTGAAGCCATAAGCCAATATCAAATGGCAAGGGGATTAGGGGGAAACTTTCCCTCTGAACTGGCTGTTCTGTGACTGCCTGGGAAGAGCTGTTTTCTTTTGCCTTTGCATCACTGAGTACCAGCTACTGCTGACAGCAGGTTATTAGATTTGTTGGGCCATTCGTCAGTCACCATGGCAATTCCTGTGCTTCCAGGAGGGGAGAGGAAGGGGGATGGGAGAGGTTCTTGTACTTTGCTGTGCTCTGCTGTAAACAGAGCAGAGTGAGCTTGTTGGAAGAGTTGAATCACCAGATCTTGTCCTATGCCATGGACTGTCCCTCTCTGCTGTGGCTGCTCACACTGGGAGCTCCTGCTACTTACACTGCACACAACAGATCTCCTGTTGGTTTTGGCACCTCCTTTGTAATTCTTCTGTCCTAGCAGTAATAAATTTGCCATGATGCTCCTGTCAGTCATAAACACAAGCTGTTAAAGGGTAACAATGTCATGGAAAGCAGATGAGATGCATGCCTGGCTCACCAAGACATGGTGTGCAGACTCTAATGGGACTAGAATCATGCAGACCCTTTCAGGGGTTGTTTCTTTGTGTTCTGGTTACACATCAGTTTCTAAATTGACTACAAGTGACATGGGTGGTCACTTTTCTGCAGCCTTTATGTGTACCAAGTGTCACTTGAACAAGGTCATACAAATGTGTGTGCTTTGCTTAGACTTTTTTTTTTTAATGGAAATATAACTCAGTTTCAAGTGTTTTGCCAGAAATGGGTCCTTTTTGACACATTCATGTGATAGCACCTCAGTCACAAGCAAACCCATTGAATCAAAATGCTCTCAAGGTGTTGATAGTCAGACTGCTCTGTGCAGGGTCTGGGAATCTTGGCAGGTCAGCCCCTGGATTTTGCCAGTTTCCAGTTTCTCACATCTTTCCTAGAGCTGTGCTCCATTTAGTTTCCACGTGTGATTCCCTACAAGTCTGTCACTGGATGCCATGGCATGAGTGAGGTCCTGTGTTCCATGTGCCCAGGCTCTCGGTGGGTGTAGATGGAGTCCATGCTCATCCAGTGCTGCTTCAGTTGCACAAAACTTGCATGAAGGACCTTGAGGTCTGTTTAAAAGCTGTTTTGTGGCAACTTTTCTATGCATGCTGTTTCAGAGAAGCAAGTGCACTATTATTTCCAGCATTGAAACAGGATGTTGTCCCTTTCCTCAGTCTCCAAGTGATCGGACACGTAAGCTTGTTCTTAGTTAAGGAAGAGTTAAGTCTTGTCCTGAATGAAGGCGTTGTGGTGTTTTGTTTCATTAATAACACTAAACTTTAGTTTTTTGTGTCTGAGGGCTTTTTAAATTCTGATCTCTGTTGTCTGTAGTGGAATAAAAGTTATTCCCCTGTGCATTGGAAATATAACTAATGGAGCTACAGTCGCTTCGTTTCGCTCTGTACCGTGCTGAGAGCTCACCTCATTGTGTCTGTCTAATTACAGAGTGAAATACAACCCTCCTTCTGCCTCTTTATTGTTAATCACTGAGTTTGGATTAAAATATTAACCCAAAGCCTGAAGTAGTATAACTGTGAAAGCAGTCTGAAGACAGAGGAATAAAGCCATCTGTTCTCTCCTTTTCTTCCTTTGGCATATGGAGGCATGTGCTAAAACCCACATATTCCTCCTGAGATGTTTGGTTTGTTTCATTTATACTTAATTTCTTTTTTTTTAAAGTCACAAGTGTTTGTGTGGCTGTGTAGGTGTGATGATCAATGTAATGATACAGTGGAAGGTGGTTGATTGTGCTGAACAGCTGTGCTCAAACTTTTTTTGAAAACTCCAGGATGAAGAGGCCAAAATGTCTTCACGACTTCTGGGGCTTTGTTTGTAGTGAGTTTTTGAAGCTGCAAGGTTAAACAGAGTACAAATAAGAGGATCAGATCCTTTTAAGGTTGTTCAATACTGATACAAATAGTGTCTCATGCTTGGAGGGGAATACATTGATTGAAGTGATAGGTAAGTGATACTTTTCTTGATTCCTGAGACAGCTGCTCTGTTTGACATGTGGATGTAGAGGAATGTTTTGCCCATGTTAAAAAGTATGTTTTTAACTTCAAAGAGGTGGAGTGCTTGAGACAAACAGAAGGTCCTGATGCCTGGCCATGGCCTCCATCCTGTGTGTGTACAAACAACTTCTGCCTCATCAGCACAAGCGTGAAATCAACCACAACCCCACACAATTTCTTCTTCCAGTTTGATTTAATGGAGCTGCTCCCAGTGATGGGTACAGTTTTCTCTTAGTGCCACTGCCCTTTTCCAGATCTGTGGGTCTGTGCTATTGGGGAGCTTTTGCTTACTAAAATGATGATTTGCAGCAAAAACCTCTGTGATGGAATGAAAGAACAGAGGTTGATGAGTGTGGAAGAGGTAAATGGTGAGGGGAAAGTGCTGAAGGAGGGAGAGAAGGAATATGTGAATATTGTTAGTCTTGTGCCTGATCCTGGTGACAGCCACGGTGGTCATGCAGGAGAAAGGTTTCACAGGGCTGAAGGTGTGAACAGCCCAGTGTTTATTAACATCTCAATGTTTATCTGCAATCAGTTCCTATAATGTCTATTTTTGCATGTGGTATTAAAAATAAAGACTGTCCTCCTGAAATGCAGTTCTTTCAACTGGGGGATTAGAGATAAGTATCAGCTTAACACTCCAGTAATTATCTAGCAAACTTTTATTTTGCTGATTAGAGGTGTGAAACTTGTAAAAGTTTGCATCAAATTTGACTTGTTCATTAAATCTCTGTTGGAACTGTGGCACAAGTCTGAAGGTGTCAGATACAGCAGTTGAGTTGTGCTTGTGTAGAACTTGTTTGGCTTACCTGGATGATATCAAAGTGCATGTATTTATTAAAAACATGGATATTTTTAACCCTGATGAATGTGTGAGAAACAAGCAGCTTAAAAAAAAAAAAAAAAGCTATTTTGGATGATTCACTTAAACCTGAACACTAATGAGCATTATCTTGCCAACTGTGCAGATGAGATAAAAGAGAGAAAAGAAAATAAGCTATAAATATCTGTGATCATTCTTTAAAAGCCTGTTTTTACCAAGTTGTAGTGGATGAACGTTTGACCAGCAGTCACTGTGAACATAAGACAGAAATAGCATTCATAGAAATCTTAGATGATAACACATCACTAGCTTCATTGTATACTTTCTGTTTCATGGTGACTACAGAGGACCAGAGTCCACAAAATAGTCTGTGCTCATACAAAAGGCACCCCTGTATAGCAAATGAACAAAATGTTCTTGGATCAAACTCCAGTTTTTATTTTATTTCTTTTTTAGGCCAGAAAAAGTTATTTGAATGCTCCCACAGCTTTCCTCTTCACCTCTTGTACTGTTACATCCTCTGACATCATACTGTGCTTCCAAGGAGAAGTTTATGGTGTCACGAAAAGGGTCTCAGAAGTTCAAGACGCTGTGACACTGAGAGAAAGTGTCTGTATGTTTTCAAACATTATGGAAATTGTAAGCATGCTTTCCAAAACTGTCAGAAATCTATGCTTTGAAAAGATGAATGCCTGTGTGGGATTAACTCCTCATGTTACACATGTACTCTGGAGTGTGTTGTTTTCTCCCACTGGTCTCTGGAGCCCAGTATCTCAAATGGAATCTGACACACCACACCAGATGCTAAATGAGGCCTTTCCAAATTGAGGTGTGTGTTTTCTGTGCTGAACGTAATCTTTCCAGACCCAGTTTGTGTGAGTCTGATGGGAGTTGTCCTGCTGTTTTGGAACAATTCACCTGGCTCAGCCACAGCCCATCTCTGTGTTTGTTGGTGTTAACAGATGCTTGTGGATGGGTTCCTCCTCCCCCTGCCTCCCAATCAACCCCAGTTGAAATGTCTTGCTGGTGGAGCTGGTGTAGTGACTGGTGTGCATATGGAGAGTATTTCTAGGAATTGTTATGTAAACTAGTTCCAAAAAAGAGACAAGCATAGAAAAATGATATTAATACTATCCTTAACAGAGATAAAATCCATTTCATATGTTATTCCTCTTCCTTTTAAGAAAGGAGAAGCAAGTAATTCTAGCAGCTGTTTGTGCTGTAACAAACTGGCACTGTGTATTCCTGGTTAACACTGAACAGCTGATCTGTTGCAGATCCCAAGACTCTTCGTAAGAAGATCTTGAAAGACAGGTTGGCCTGGACATGAAACAAGAACTGCTCCACTAACATTGGCACTCACTGACTTGGAGTATGAATGGCAAGCCAGGAGGAGAATAACCAGCTATGACAGAGATCTGGCTTAGGACATCTCCTGCCCTTTAGAAGGAGGAAGGTCATGAGTTGGCCTGAGCTTGTGTAGGTTAAATGACTGCCCTGGTAGATGGCATGATGCTGTCAAGCTCCCTCCTTCTTGTCTGACACACACACATTGAAAAGCAGCTGCTGCCCTCTGGCTCCCCTGTGGAGGTTGTCCAGAATGTGCAGGATGAGAAAGGAGGAGGGTGGATGGTGGGGATCTTTTTCAGTGTTTTTAGACTAGTGATTAAGGTTCTCATTGAGCTGAGCTGAAACCTGTCTCAGACTCCCTTCTCTGCCCCCCAGGAACTCCTAAGTACTTCCAAGCTCACTAATCTTTGAGCAATGCAGTGTTTCTGCCATGTTCAGTGTGGCACTGCATGAATCTGTCATCTGATGATGTTGATCTGTCTGTTAGGCTGTCTTCTAGATAAAGTGCTGTTAACACATCACGTCTTAAAGCATGAGACACTCACATGGCAGTGACAGGTAATATATACTTCTTTCCTTGGAAAAAAAGCTTCTTTTCCATTTGCAGTGACTCTCTGATTGCCTATTTATTTTCACAAATCTTCTCATGTCAAAATATTTTGATAAAAGTCTGGCCCGCATTAAATAATCAAGAAAATAATTACTACTTCCAATTTCATTTAATTTTTGACTGTCAAATAATCTAACAAGCTTATTTTTAGATCTCAGGAATGCGTTCTTGTAAGGTGTTGCAGTGAGCGAGCAAAGATGGTTTGTACTCAGGGAATGGAGGGAAGCAGTTGATTCCAAAGCCTGGAATATGTGAGGATTGATCGGGAGAGAGTGCAGGGAAGGAAAGAATACTTTGTGTGCAGTCTTGACCCAGCAACACTGGGTTAATGATCATAAAGTGGCAGCCAAATTGGTTAATTAGAGAATAAGTGCCTGCTGTTTGCATCTGTCTCATTAAGTCTGAAGAAAAAAGCTGCGGCGGAGAGGTACTGAGTGAGCAGTGGGACAGGGCTGGGGGTGCTTTGGCCACTGGGCTACTGGAATTGTTTTTTGAGTTGTTGACTGACTTCTGTGGTTGTTTGTGTCTTGTGTATGGGGTCAAGCGCTGACCTACAAAACATATTTATTCTTAGTTTCATACACTGGTTTGAACTGTTACTGTAAAACCTCTTCATCTGAACAAGCAGCAGGAATTTCCTGTATTTATACCAATAATAAGGAAAATGTCATTGCAGAGAAAAGGTATGGAGAGAGGGAGGGAGAGTGGGATTGCAGGTTAAGAGGTGGATTTTTAAAGGAGGATGTCCCAAAAAACATCTGACTCCTCGAACACCACTGTGGCACTTCTGGGGTTGGTGGAAGGGATTGTGTGAAATAATCAGGATGAGATTCACAGGAACAGGGACTGAGTGGATGGGACTTGAGAAACCCAAGTGCTTGGGATGCCTTTTTTGCTTATTAGTTTTGGTGTATTTGTGGGTGTTTAGTGGGAGGAAAGTGAAAGGCAGGGAGAAAACAATGAATCTGCCCAGAGTGGTGACTTGCTGTCTCCCTGGCAGGTCACAGGGCAGGACAGAAAGACGAGGAAGGTGTGGGGTGGTGAGAATAAGGTAGGTCAAGAAAAGAAATTTTGGGGATGATTATCATGCTTTTCCTGCACAGGATGCACGGGGGAGGATTCAGGCAGTCATTAGATATTCAAAAGTGTGGAAGGTGACATGGCCCAGGGGACTCCCAAGCGGCATCAGTAACAGGGAACTGAGGAAAACCAGCCCTGCTGCCCATTAACAGGGAGCTGTAATGTGAGACCTTTCTCCTGTGATCCTTATCCTTCCAAAGGCTGGGCATTAATTGTATTTGGAGCCTGATATGGGGTATGGAAGATGGGAATTCAAGGCATTTTCCAGAGTGTCTGAGGCTGTTAAAGGATCAAGTCTAAATGACCACCTTTGTCTGTTGACTTGGAATCAGGTTGTTTCATCCCACAGCTGAAATTTCCAGCCTCCTCACAAGGATTTTGGACACTGATTCCCCCCTGGAAAATTAAAATGAGATTAGAAAAGCTCAGCCTGCTATTCTAAGTGGATTGAATCAAAAGTAGGAACAGGCTTGGAGTTTTGTTAGCAATCAATTGAAACTCAACGCTGCAATCCCTTTCAGCATCCACAGGGAGAGAATGCAATATCTCTGGAAAAAGACAGTATTGTATATCACAGAATAGAATATTCTGCATGGAATATTTATTGGAAAATGATTTACATTCCCTTAATTTTCCCCTACAACCGTCTGCTCTTTTCTGGCTGGAATTGTCTTCACAACCACATTCCTGTATCTAAAACTGCTAATAGAACTTATTTAATTTGTTCATAGAAAATGCTTTTTGTGGAGAAAAAGAATTGTTCTCAAAGTACATCTGATTAAAATATGCCAAGGTTATTAGCACTTCACATTTTGCAAATGAATTCATATCTTATTTAAAATTTTAATTGAGCATATATGGCTTGCTTTTTTAATAACTTTCCTGAAAAAATATGATTCTCTCCCCAATGAAAACCAAACCGTGTTCACTAAAGAAAAATCCAAGGAAAAACTGAGCTAAGTTATCGGTTCCCTCAAAAAAAAAAAAAAAGTTAGAGAAATAAAACAGAAAAATAGGTCTCTTTGGGCCCTTTCAAAATGCAAATATCTCTTAATGGCAGGTTTTGCTTGGCTGTTAAATAGTTGTAGCTCTTCTTGCTTCATTTGGTTTGCACAACCGTGGCTTAATTCAAAACTATTTATTCCCAATGTGCCCTTTGGTTACCACTTGTGTGCTCACACTTTGGCATTTGCCCATTTCCTGGGTGTTTTCATGTCTCCTTTTTCCCTGACCTTCACGTGGTGTGGATGGAAGGGATGTTCGTGCCTGAGCTGTATCTATGATGAAATCATAAAATCCTAGAATGCTTTTGGTTGGAAGGGACCTTAAAGATCCCTTTAAGGACCTTAAAGATGGGCTTCTAAACTCCCCTTCTGTGGACAGGGACACCTTTTCCTAGAGTTCCATCCAGCCTGTTGTGTCTCCCTTGCTGTTCCCGTATCTCTGTCATGGAGTTATTTAGGTTGGACAAGACCTCTAAGATCAAGTCCAGCCCTAAACCCAACACTGCCAAGTCCACCACTAAACCATGTCCCTGAATGTCATGTCTACATGAAGGCCTTGTTCCTGTAAGGATGAGGAATTTGGGCAACAGCGGGTGAGGTACCTGCTCTGCACCCCAAAGTGGTGGTGGGAGGGGACAGAGGCCTGGGGAAGGGGACAGGCACAGTGGGATTGTCTGCTGGGAGGTGGACACAGTGGACATCATGACCAGGAATGATCGGCCTGGACCCTGCAACTTAGAACCCTGCAACTTTTGGCTCCATGAGTTGTAGGGGCTGAGTATGCCCTTGTTCAGCTCTTCCAGCACAGGGTTGGGGTGGTTTAAGTCCAGCTTTACAGGGGATGACCAGACAATCCATCCCCTGTGAAGAATCAGGAAGATTAAAGCAGGGAAAGCCCAAAGAACTTTGATGGCAAGACTAAGTGTGAGGTTTCCAGCAGAGAGTTGTTCTGGATTTAATTATTGCCATATATAAAACATGGACTACACCAATTGTACTTGGATATTGGAATTAATTTGATTTGAAATCAAGTAGATCACTTCCATCGGGGCAACAGATCACTTTTATGCTACATGTGGTTCCATTAGGAAGGGTTTGATGTCACTGTCAGGGTAAAATTGCTGATTTCATTCTTGTCTGGTTTCCCTCTTTGTGCTTTGGCAAGTAGGGAAATATTTTAATTAAATTACTTTTGACAAGTCTCTAGCAGGGTGCTGGATACTTTACCAGGATGCCCAAAACACATTGTCTTTCTGGGTTTTAATTCCAACTCTTTGTACCTGTAAATATTACTCAATTATTATTACTCAATATTCCAGAAAAGGGCCAACTTTCTGACCCTGGCCCGGGTTTGAATGAAAAATGAGCAGAAGGGGTAAAAGAGCAGCAGGGGGATGTGGAGAAAGGTGTTGTGATGTCAGTGAAATGAGTTCCCAGTTCAGCATCATTCTTTAGCAGAACCAGAAATGGGCTGTTAAGCAACTCCTCCTTCCTGGGATACTGTAGGACATCCATCTTCCCACTGATTTCTTTTCTCCCTCACACTTGAAAAGGGATATAATAAATGCAAGATTCTCATTCATGTGGCGTTTGACCACTGGACTGTTGTGAGAATGTTGGCCTGTCTACTCTGAATAACCAAACTGCAGTTCCTGCCCCATGCCAAAATTAACTCTCCATTCCAGATGAGATCAAACCATGTTTTCCCCAACTCCCAGGCACGAGAGGATCTCTGGAAGAGTTTGAGAGTGGTCCTATCAAGGGAGGCAATGTCCTGAGTGAAATATTCCGGTGTTGACAAGATCTTTGTTAAAATTGCTCAGACAAATCTATGTGGAATATAATTGGTTTGGATTTTACGTTTAAAACACAAAACTAAGTTGAACTCTGAATTTCTAATCATCTTCCAGGCACTGATACTTTTTGACTTAGGCTTGGTGCTTGCATGTCCCCTTGTTATCAGTGATATGTTAAAACACCCTGGCCAAGGACCATATTCCCTGTGATACTGAAATATAGAACATACTTGGAGTTCTTTGCTTTTACTTCTAATCTTTCAGCAACCTAATACTTTCTGACTTCTCTCTCAAACCAGGGACAGCCTTTTTTCCTTCAGCAGGGAATTCTGGTTTCAATCAGGAGGTGTCAGCAGCTCAGACTTTGGGGATACATTCAAGTAGTGTGAGATTATTGATAATTTTGCAAGAATGACCACACCAAAACACTGTAAATGGTTGCAGATCCTCTGAGGCTATGGCAGTCCTAGAATGAAGTTTAATGTGCCATGATGTACAGATAGGATGCTTTTAGTTAATAAAAAGTAAAGAAAACTAGAAGCCACAAGACAAGCCATTTCTCTAAACTTTTCTTGGGTTTCTTAAAGCCAAGTGTAATGTGAGGTTTGGATCTGATTGAGACCCCAAACCTTTGTAAAGCGAGTGGAAGATTTTCTTGGAGTTGGGTACCTGGTGGGAGCCCATTTATTTTTCAAGCCTTTCAGTTGAGTGCTGAGCTGCTGCAGAACTTGTGTTGTACAGAACCCTTTTTGCATCTGCTGCTTTGAAAATACTCTATTTTTTTTCCATGAAGGAGCTCTAAGAACATCTATTTTACACCTGTCCCTCTAATACACCTGTGCTTCCAGAATCCTCATCCAGTAGGCATAATTTATACTGATAGAAATCCTTTTGCTGATGTCAGTTGATAACTATTCAGTGTATGAAAAGGGATGATAAATGTGCTTTTATATGGCTGCAGTGGAAAAGCTTTTACTGACACACATCACAAAAGCTGACCCCGTTCCTCACTGGAGTTGACATTGATGGCCAGACTGGCAATTTCCTTATGTAGATTTAGGATCTGTGCTGGAGTAAAGCATCTCCCAGACTTTGACCAGGGCTCTACCTCTTCGTAATTTGGTGGGGTTTTGTTTGTTTTTTTTTTTCCTAGAAAGCCAGAACTTAGTCGTGGTGTATGTGTGGCAGAGCATGGTAATCCCCTTGCCTGTGCCAAGCAAGTTGGCTCCAGCTCTGCACCTCCCTGGAGCAGCTTTGGTGGGTTTGAATTTACCTCTTGGAAAATGTTGTGCTGGGAATTGGAAGAAAAAGAGCTGGGCATTAGCAGGGCCCTGAAAACAAAATGCTCCTTTACACAGGAGGGTTTTAGGATTGGTTTGGGGAGGGCAGTGAGGAGCTTGTTGAGAGGTAAAGGGAATATCTCATTAATGATTTACTAATGAGTTGTAAAAGTTGTGACTCTTTATATAAGTTCTGAGGATGGAAAATGTTTCTTGGAATGCTGCAGCCCCACAAAGGCTGGGGCAGATCCTGGCTGCCTCTGTGTAGGGTCTTTGATACAGTCTGACTTACCTCTTTGCTCCAGTCCCTTAGGCCTTAGAAAAGATTAATCACAGTGTGGTGGGAAGCACATGGAAATAGCAAAGAGATGAGAAATGAGAGCGAGGAGGAAAAAAGCCCCAACATGAAACACTGTTTTCTTTCTGGTAGGGCTCGGGCAGGAATAAATTGCCAATGATCTCACTTTGGAGCAATGTCAGTTTATTTGTACTGACTCTGAGCTGACCATTTAGCAGGGGTTTCTCAGCTCTGGTTTACAAGGGAAGAGCCCTGTAATGACACGGATTTTCTGGGCAACAGGAGCAGGGCTCTGGTTTGGGGAGGTCCAGCTGATGGCAAGGACAGTGGCTTCATTCCGTGCTTGCCGTCACTACTAAATCAGTCTGGACTTAAAGGTGTGATGCAGCTTCTGTGCAGTCCATAGATGAGCATGACACACTGCTGAAGGTTCTACAGGAGAAAGAAGGCAGATCAGAACCTAACAAAACAGAGATAATTAATTGAAACTTGACAACTCTGAAATCAAAATCCCTGGAGTGTTAAGCAGCAAGGACTTGGAAAGAGTTCAGGAAGGGCCAGGGTATGGTATAGATTTGCCTTTCCTGCAGCTCACTTGCTTTTCTCTGTGTTATGTCTCCAGCTTGGAAGAATTGGAGTGTTTTTCTGCAGCTGATTCTTGAGGCTTTTATTTCTCCAGCACTAGCTAGGGATAGTGTTGGAGTTCAGGCATGCATCTTGAAATTGGTGTACCAGGTTTAAATCCTGGTACTGCCAGTGACTTGTGTAGTCATCAGCAAGTCACTTATTCCCTCTGGGTTTTAACTTTCCCCCTGTGCAATGTGGTTAATGAAGCTTTTCTTCAGTGTGTCAGTGCAGCTCACAGCTCTTTGGGGTGGGACCACTCAGGAGAGAGTGCACATGAAGTCCCTCACAGCCCACGCTGTTGCTTTGTTCAGGCCTGGGGGTGTTTTTCAATGAAATATTAACAATAATACAAGTGAAAACTCCTGTTGGGATTAGCTGGGAAATCTCTGTGGCTTTCAGTTCGTGAGCAACCTTTGTCAAGTAAGCACAGCACAGAGAGGCTGTGACCTCCCCAAAGCCCTGGGTCCACCTTTCCTTGCAGGGACATTTGCCTGGGAATGGCTCTAACACTGTAAATCCTCCTGCACAGGCAGCACTCCCCCACCCTTGCACTGTAAGGGAGAGCAGAGACTCTCTGAAGGTGCTGCACATTCACAACCATGTCTTGCTAAGAGTTGGAAGGTGCCCAAACATCTACCTAAACAGCCTTAGCACTTTGTGTTTTCTTGGTTGTAAAGTTCAAGTGTTTAGTTAATGTCTGCACAGGTGGTTAAATACAATGGCTCCCTCTGCCAAGTTACAAATCTGAAATTTACTGGAAAGAAAGAAAAATACCATAAAGTCCAAGTTTATTCATGGTTTTTTGCAGGTTGTAAATGTAAGGAAATGAGACCACTCATGCAGATGGGTATAACACATGCCTAGTGTGACATCTAAAATGCCACTCATAATTACAAGCCTTGGGACTCAGAGCAGTGGGCAGAAGTCCCCTGTAACAGTTTAGTTTGACACAGAGTTTATTTTACAGACTCTGTTCAGTAAGTGGGACTGGTTAGCAAGCATTGCTGCAGAAAGGCTGTATAAGAGCAAAGCATATGTTTCTTAAACTAAGCCCAAATATCTTTCTGTAAAAGAGCTGTTGTTCAGGGGTTGTGAATTTGGTGGAAGAGAATCCTGTGTTTGGTTCATAACAGCCTGAGAAGTGGCACTCTGAGTTACAGTGTGACCAGGCACCAAAGCTGAAGTGCCCCCAGTTTTGTGGTTCTGTCATCTTCATGATCATGGGAGGATCTAAGTGACAAACAAATCTGGATATCCTTGGAGCAGCAGGCAAATTTGGATCTATTTCTGGAGGCAAGAATGCACACATAGTTTACCATGAGTGACCTGGATAATTTTTCCATATTAACCACTCCAGGGGAGAGCTTTCTCCCCAGGAACAAAGCCCCCAAAGGCTTGTAGGTACTGGAGTCCAGCTCAGGGAAGCAGTGATGCGATGTTTTCAGGAGCTGAGAAGAGCTGTGCCAGGCTGCTGCAAGTGGCAGGAGAGGGGCAGTCAGTGCGTGCCAGTCAGCCCTGTCCACCTTCCTGGGGTTAACACCATGGAAAGTGGAACATAAAGCTGCTGGGAGGTGTCCGAAAGTCACTCATTGCTGCTGCCTTGCTTTCCAGTTCTAATAGCAGATAACTCCTCTGGATTTCTAGACAGAAAAATATTGGTTTGGTTTTCTTCTGCATCTTAGTTTTCATGTCATCCTCAGTTTAGGTTGTTAGGAAAGAGAACATTTGTATTCTGTTTCTGCAAGCTCTGTATGTACATAACCTTCCTGCAACAGAAGGGCACTCATATATTCATGAGTTACAGGCAGTGCCACACGTGGCTGTCAGGCTGTGGAAACTGAGTTTGGAAATACATAAGGATGTGCTTAATGTGAGCAGAACAAATTGAAAGGCTGAGCTACATGTTGTTGTTATCAGCAGCATTACAGCTGTCTCTTCTGAGGATGTAGTTCTCAGTGGCTTTGTGCCCTTCCACTCCCTGAATGCCCAGTGAGGAGGATGCTGGACCAGCTCCTGTGTTCAGGCAATAACCAGGCATGTTTTGATGGTCAATCTACTCTCTGGGATCGAGTTGGGAGGCGCCTTCTCTACCCTGGTGAACTTGTGTCTTTTAGCCATCAGAATCTATTTGAACCACCCCCAAGGAAATGATGACTAAAACAACCCCCAAGTGACACATGTTCCTCTCTGCTGCTTCACAGTGGAAAGCTCTGAGGTCTGTTGGTGAGATGGAGCTTCCTGCTGAGAAGACAACTCAAGTTGGCAAGAGATTAAATAGCACTTTTAACTGCCTGATACTGTGAAACAAAAAAGAATAAAAAAAGACCTGCAGTGTTACCTAGGGAGTAAACCAAAGCTTGCTGAAGCCCATTGAAAGGTTTCTCTTGAATTCAGCAGGTATTGGAACAAGCTGTCAGTGTCCTGCTGGTGTGACCTCAGGTTACAGCTGTGCCACTGCCACTAAAGGAGGCTGTTCAGGTTTGGAACTCAGCATCCATCCCAGCAAAGGCAACTGAAAAAGAAAGAAAAGGGGTGGGATTGGATGTGGAGCTCATTTCTGTTCCTTTCAGTTTATAGACTGGATTTATCACCCCTAGCTGAAATGATTTCTCACTGTTAGACACCTGCCCTTCCCCACGGCCAGCTCATAAACGACACTACTCTTTAATATAATGGTTCTAAAGGTACAAAGGCTAAGTTCCAGCTGAAGCAATGTTTAATTTGGCTTTTGTGGTTCAGACAGCTAAGGAGCTGTGGGCATGTCAGTTTGAATTTCAGCTGCAGCTCTGTCAGGCACCCAAACCCAGCTTTAACATGTACCACTGTGCCCCCAGACAGGGCCTCGCGCTTCAGGCAGCCCTGGACTTCAGGGAGCACTTAACATATGAAAGAATTTATTCCTGGTTTGAATTTGAGCAGCACTACAGTGCATTGTACTTTATTACAATGCTTCTGAATTGCTTTCATAATTTCCCCTGTGCCACCACCCGACTATAATTCCTCTCCTGTGCATGCTCTGGCTCCAGCACACGGCTGAGCCGGCAGGCTCCTCGGGATGCTTTACATTCCCCCATCATCTCTCAACCAGCCTGAATGAATTTCAATTCACAGTAGTCCTGTATGGGAACCAAGTGTGATTATGTCCTGTAAGCGAGGAAAAATAAGGAGGAGAGGGATGAATGCTGGGCACGAAGACACTGGGCAGTCCATGGCAGCAGGAAAAGCTGTGGAGCCTCCAGCTGCCTGGGTTGTTTGTGCTGCTGGATTTTGGGTTGGTCTATGCTTTGTTATCTGGATTGTAGGGGGGAAAAACATCTTTTGATTGACTAAAAGCTCATGGACAGCCTGGCAGAGGCAATGGGCAGCCTTCAACACTCACATATGTTCCAGTTTTAATTGCACATTTTTTTGAGTTTAAGTGTTTCCCTTGAGAATGAATATTATTCTATTTGAACCACTGGAAATCGAGATTGAATGAGAAGAGTTTTTTAAAGGAAAAATATCCTTCTTGCTGTCTTTTCTGGAGCTGCAGAGCCCTTCAAGGTGTTACAAAGCTG
The DNA here is from genome assembly GCA_035583155.1 of Acropternis orthonyx. Lineage (NCBI taxonomy): Eukaryota > Metazoa > Chordata > Aves > Passeriformes > Rhinocryptidae > Acropternis > Acropternis orthonyx. Next base: position 8,271,486 of record JAWWEU010000038.1, on the reverse strand, counting down.
TCAACAATATTGATGTTTAGCCTTATCTTGGTCCCATGAACAAGTTGGGATTATTGCATTAGGAAGGTGCTCAGCATCCGGAGACCTCATCTCTGCTGTCATTGCAGAGAAGAAAAGTGGATGCAAAGTTTCCTCTTAATAAATGTGTCCTCATTTATCATCACTTACTGCCTTTGGAAAATGAGAGATTTGTTTTTCCAAGTGATCTTGCAGCATGGGGAAGACTTCTGCAGCTTTGACTCATTGTGATTATTCCCAAGTGTTGTCATCAGCTCTTCCTGTATTTATGTGAAATTACTCTTGCCTGTGCTTAGCTCCCAAAGCTGATCAGAGTGTTTTGAAGAGGAAAAAACCCACATCCCCACCCCCTGCTTATGGTCGAAAATATGATTTGTTTCATTCAATTTTATAGTGCTGAAAGATGCCAGACTGAACCTTCTAGAGAGCCCGAGCCCCAATATTCTAATTTTAATTTATCAGGCTATGGCTCATGGTATAGGTTATATACATTGGCTATAAATAAGGAGAGGCTGAAAAGAATTACTAGAGATCACTATAAAATTATCATTAAACCTGTTCTGTGCTCTTCTGTTCTCTGAATGTCTAAACGTGCTTTAGACAGGGTTTTCTGCTGCACAGTTGTATCCACCAAAGCAGGAATCTCAAGTGTTTCTAAATTGGACTGTGGATAATTAAACTCACTTCCATGTGAATGTGATGCAGATCCCGGGGTGAAGATGTGCCACTTATGGTCCTAATAAACATCAGGGAGAAGCGGCCCCATGCAGCAGGAATTGATGCAAACTTCTACAATCCCAGGCTCGGTGGAGTTGGGAATTATCAAGTAAAAGTGCACTTGCTTGCTATTAAAATTCAGAAAGGATGCCTGAGTTGGACTATGCACAATAAGTAGTCAAAAGGCCAAGGTGATCAAAGGGATGGAGCAGCTCTGCTGTGGGAAAAGGCTGGAGAATTGGGATTGTTCAGCCTGCAGAGGGCAAGCTTTGGGGTGACCTAATTGTGGCCCTCCAGTACCCGAAGGGGAGCTACAAGAAAGATTGAGAGACTATTTAGGAAGGCCTGGAGTGATAGGACAGCTGTTAACTAGGGCAGGAAACATGCTGGGTGCCCACTTGGACTTTCTTACCATCTGCTTCATTTACCTGCAAGGCTCAAATGTGGATGTTTAGACCTGGAGCTGTCTCCTCATCCTCTTGGTCTTCTGTTTCTGCTGGAGCGAGTCCAGAGGAAGCCACAAAGATGCTCCAAGACCTGGAGCTCCTCTGCTCTGGAGCCAGGCTGGAAGAGCTGGGGGTGTTCACCTGGAGAAGAGAAGGCTCTGGGGAGAACTGAGAGCCCCTTCCAGTGCCTAAAGGGGATCCTGGAGAGCTGGAGAGGGACTTTGGACAAGGAGCAATGGCTTCCCACTGCCAGAGGGTAGGGTTAGGTGCGATACTGGGGGTAAATCTTTCCCTGGGAGGGTGGGCAGGCCCTGGCACAGGGTGCCCAGAGAAGCTGTGACTGTCCCATCCCTGGAAGTGTCCAAGGCCAGGCTGGACAGGACTTGGAGCAACCTGGGCTAGTGGAAGGTGTCCCTGCCCATGGTAGGGGAGTGGAATTGGATAGTCTTTAAGGTCCCTTCCAGGCCATTCTATGGTTCTGTGACAACTGAGGCTTTTTAACCCACACCCTCCTCCACCTCCTGCTGCCAGGTGACAGTGCTGAAGTTCCAACCTTGTCTGAGGCAGCAGATCCCTGAGCTGAGGCAACACTTTCTGGGCTGTGCAAAGCCACACATGGAAAGTCAAGTTTATTTCTGTCAGCTCAGTTTAGTTTGGAGCTTGAGTGTATCTGCCTGGGGCAGCCATAATATGAGCATGGGAATAATGACTTTCTGTACCAACAGGGCATAAAAACTCGCTGTATTCTCTTTAGCAAGTAAACACTCTCATTTCACACCAGAGCTTGTAATAAAGGCTCCTTTCTCTGACTCCTTCTCCATCCAGATGTTTCTCTGTTACCAGAAACATCTTCAGCTCTTGTGGCCACCACCAAAATATTCCCTACACCCCTGTTTTAATGTCATCTTTTCTGTTCTATTCATTCTATTCCAAGCATGTACTGTATTTTTCTTTTTAGAAAAAGAGTGCAGCTACTTCTAAGAAACTTTCTCCCACACTGAATATCTTTCCCAAGCATGAGAACATTCTACCCTTTCATTTGCTCACCAGACATTGCACGATTTGCAATGGAAACTGGCAAGAACATTTAAAATAATAAAAATAAAATTTGGGATCATCTCAGAGCTGGGAGATGAGTGCTTTTGCTGAGAGATGTAGGGGTTTGGAGCACTGTGATTGAAGTCTCCAGGAATGTTAACTGAATTTTAATTTGCCTTTTACAAAACACTATGTATGGAAGGGAGTGCATGAGAGGTCAGAAGAGGGTAAGAGAGACTGAGCCATTCTGGGGAAGTGTGTTGTGTAGTGAACACTGAACAGGTTTTTAGTTATTGCAGTTTTCAGATTTGGGCTCTAATCTTTTTTGATTTAATAGGGGCTCTCACACAGTAATTGATGTGGCATTAATTGTCTGTGGTACTCTTGGAAAAGCTGTGTTAGGAGCACTGCTGCCATGGATGCTGGGGCTGGGATGGGCACAAGTGTGTGTGTAACCTTGGACTAGAGTTTAAATAGTGTAAGTTTGGTGATGAGGTCAATGGGTGCTTGTTTTCCCAACTTCCTGCTTTTCTTGTGTGCTTTGGGTGTGAATCTTTGGGAATTTTGGGGGGGAATTGCCTCAGTTTTTCAGGAAGCCATATCAGACCTTTGGCCTGGTTTTATGCGGAATATCTGAATTCAGGTTCAAAAGGAGTACTTAACTCCATTTAAATTAAAATAAGGAAAGCAAAGGAAGATTTGGAGAAAGCCCCAAAATTGAGGATGCCTTTTAAAGTATTAGAAAAGGGTTGAGTCCTCTTTGTTCCTTTCTCAGGCCACAGGATTGATAATTTCAAACTGATTTTCAAGTGCTGAAAACTTGCCAGGAAACTATTCTGTGTATTGACTGGTGAAAGCAGCACCAATGGCTGTGTATGTGACCAGCCAAACCAGTGGGAGCTGGTTTGTACTGGAATTAGCTCTGCCATAAGCATGAGGATGAGTTATGCTTGTTCTACCCCAGTTATTTAATAATAATATTTATTTAGAATAATTATTCTATATACCTATATAAAATAAACATAAAAATAATTATTTTATAAGAGTAATTGTGCTTAGGATGATCTTGCAGTGGGTTTTTAGTTTATAGAAGGGTGAGTAGGTTGGCAGCTAATCCAAAGAGGAGTTATACCTGAGATCATCACACTGAATCAGGCGACTTCACTCAAGCTTTGTGGGCTTTTGTCCTTGCATGAAGTTGTCAGATACTATTTTGGGTGACACAAGTAGCTAGAACACTAGTAGAGCTCTACATTGTTTGTGGTAGGTAGGTCAAGGTGAATTCCCTCTCAAGCTTTTGTGTGCAGCATCCTCCATAAGTGACATCATCTCCTCCATTTTCTTCTCTAAGTACATGAAGCTCTTCTCCAGTTTGGGCATTTCTCCTGCTGTTTGGTGCTCCTGGGGTGTCTCCTGGCACAGATCTCCAGCTGGAGAAGCCATGAGGAGGAAGGGCCAGGGAGCAAGTGTGATCTGAACTGATGCACAAAGATTAAGGGGAGTAAAGGTTTGGCTTCACCAGCATTGTCAGACTCTGTTGACATTTCTAACTCAGCCCTTAATCTGTAAAGTGAGATTACAAAGCCTCCCTAAATGTTGGCAGGGTGATTTCAGTATCATTTGTGAGGTATTCAAGCCCAGATCCTTGAAGAATTTCAGCATCTTTTTCCTATTTTAATGCTGCTGAATGAAGCATTGAAATAAATGAATCTCATGGTTTTGGGCTGGTTTATTTGTGATTTTTGAGCCTTTTGGTTTGGCAAAACCATGATGAACTCTTTCTGGATGGAGGCCAGGTTTGTCTCTGACATCGTGTGTAGCAGCACACGAAGCTGAATCTCTCACAGCAATAAGGGATGATGGACTGGGAGCTGAGCACAGTGGTCCAGCTGTTCCCACACAAATCCTTCATTTGGATGAAAGGAGACTGGAGCTGTTAAAATGATAGCAGTGAATGGCATCAGAAATACGACAGACAGATGGATGGAAATGCAACAGCTGTAAAAAGCCCATATGAGAAAACTGGGATAAAGGCTAATTTATTCCATTTCAGCTGTATTGCATTGTCTTTTCTGAATGGATTGGGTACTTGGTGATCCAATGGCAATATAATTCCAATTGTAAAATGATAATGCACAATTACCAAAGCTGTCAGGTACAGCCAGCTGGAGGACTGGCTGCCGGGATCCTGCATTTTTCCGAATTAAAAAGTGGGAAATTTGTTAGTAAGACAAAGTTTCAGGATGCGGGTGCCTGTTGAAGTGGAAAAAAAAAATGTTGTTTACTTTCTTTTCATGTTTTTGCTGTCTTCCTGCTGTCTCTGGGCATTGAAAAGAGGGAGTTTCTGTTCCCCAGGTGTAAGGGAGACAATCCACAATAAAGCTATCAAGATTCTTGGGAGACAAGACTATGTGACTGAGCAGGGCTGGTTTAGCTGAGCCAGGAGGGGATGGAGCAGCTCCCTACAAGCAACCTAAGACTTCTTGGAGGGGTGTAACGCAGACAAGGGAGATTTAGTGATGCCAGATAGTAAAACAAGGGGGCAGTGGCTGTAAAACAGCTTCTTGGAAGCTGCAAGTTGAATATTAGGAAAATAGTTTTCCCTAGAAAGGAAGTGCAGGCTTGGGACGGGTTGTCTAGACAGGCTGTGGAAGCGCCATCCTTGGAGGTTGTGGAGCCTTGGCTGGATGAAGCTGTGACTGACCTGAGCCAGCCTTGGCCACAGTCCCACCTTGAGCAGGAGACTGAGAGGGCCCTCCCAGCCAATATCCCTGTGATAAGAGACACTGGAAGGGAGAAGCTGCATCTGCAAAAACATTCATTTTAGTACTCGGCATCGGGCAAAATTATTTGAGGGAGGGCAATCCCATTTCTTAAACACGTGGGGAAAAGAACAGCTTAAAAATGCAATAAAAGAATAAGAAGTCCAGGCACTGTTTTGCGCTGCTTAAAAAAGCATTCTGCAGCATCTCAAGTGATGGCCATCCATTTGTGTACATGTCAAACCATACACCAGTGCACGTATCATAGCTTTTCTTCACTTTTGAGACAATTAGGCAAAGATTCTGTGGGTTTCTCATTTCCAGCATTGTATAAGCAAAATTTGGTTTATTATGTTTACTCATTTGGAAAACAGCTGATACTTTGGGTATGTGTTCTAAGATCTTTTATTTTATTTTTTTTTTAACTCACTTCAATATTTTTCCCTGTGTCATAATAGTTGGTTTGTAACAGCAAAGTGGAATAATCAGTGGGTTGTGGCTGAAATCAGAACCATGTACCAGAGGCTGGGTTGATCTTTTATGTTGGTTATGGTTACTAAAAAAATAAGTGCTTGGTTGAGTTTGAAGATAAGAGGAAGTCCCCTGCGAAAAAGTAAGAGTGAATACTTGGATTCAGTAGTAGTTACTTGGCTTTCAAATATTCTGTATTTTCCAGAGATTTTCTTTCCTGCCTGAAAAGTGTGACCTGGCCCTGATTTTGTAGAGTCATGGGAGAAATAGGTGGGCAAGGGTTGGTTCCTTTCAGTGCTGTGGGAGCATCTGAAGGAGGAAGATGACCTAGGCAAGACAAGCTCTGTCCCAGCGTGGTGCTGATGCTGTGCAGGTGATATTCTGTACACAGACTTCCTAAACTCCTGTATTGGATCTTCCCAAGCTGCAGAGGAGGGAATAGGATTTCGAGAGCCATGTGAAATGGCAAAATTCCTGATGGATTGAGGATTTCAGATGTATTTTCCTCAACTACTGTCCTCTCTCTGACTTTCCTTGCACAAGATCCCGTCTCTTGAGGGCACGCTTGTCATGCCAGGTATGGGGAAATTACCTTTCCTTGGAGGTGTTCTGCCAGGAACTGAATTCTGGGCTGCTTCCAGTTTGCTTCCTAATGGATAAACGGTTGAGTTATCATGGGAGCTTAGTCACATCAAGATACTGCTCATAGCAAGCCCTGATTCATTTAGTTGCACAGGAGGTTTTGGAGATGATGGCTTCATCATGAGTCAGTTCTTCATTACCACATTCCTCCGACGTTACACAGCAATATTGGAGCTGCCACGAGAAAACAGATGAATGATACAAGATTAGATGGACCTTGTCTCTGGTAATGGTGAACGTGTCATGCCTCAGACAGACACAAATGTGTTGCATCAAGCTGCTCATGAGAGGGAGACAGAAGCCTTCCTGAGCCCTGCCTTGCTCAGATTATATATAGAAATGGGAAAGTGACTTCGCGGCTTGATTTAAGCTCTTCCTATTCCTAACCATGTCTAATCATTCCTTTTGAAAATCTTGTTAAGGTATTCTCATCAATTAGCACTTGTTTCAGTGAGCTTCATGGATTAATTAGATGTTGCATTACAAAAATAATTATGCCTTTTAACCATTTTCGGTTATTTACTTCTCTAAATGTTAGTTTTGTGAGGCAGACTGGCTTGGTGCCACAGTCATTTGGGTAGAATCTAACACAGATTAATGAGCAAACTTGAAAAGCAAGCAGTGAGTCCCCCAGTGTTTTGTAATTAAGCAGTTTGATTAAAAACAACTGGAACAACTCTGTGCACTGAGAAATACAGTGGAACAGCTCTCTGCACTGAGACATCCGTACCAACAAATATCAACCCCAGGTCTGAAAGTAATTTAGGTAGCTTGGATTTTTTTCTTGGCTACCTGATGGTTTCCTAGGAGAGGTTTTTGAGGAGCAGGCATTGAGGCAGTGCAGAGGTTATTCCCCAGCCTTCTGCTTTCCAAATACAGAATGACAGAGGGATACAGCAGATTTTTTTTGAGGAAGGAACTCAAATGCTTGTCCTGACGTGCTTGTGCTGCCCTAGGACACAGCTCACATAATTCAAAGGAGGTAGCTTCTTAATGTGAGCTGAGAATTTGTGCCATCAGCTTTAGTGGAGCTGTTTCTGCCTTGCTGCGAGACCTAAAGTGAGCTCTCTAAAAGCACCTGTGCACAAATGGCCTGTGGCTGTGCAGAGCTCTCTTACTTGTGTTGGCCCAAAGGCTTTAAATTGCTGCTGGGATGAAATTCCAACACCAATTTGGAGGAAGCTTTGCTGATTTACACCAACTAACAGGCTGGCTCTAAGTAAAACTAAGCCTAATAAGTGACCCGAGTGTGAGCATCTCAGGACAGTGATGGAAAGGATGTGAACAAGGCTGGGCTGGGGAAGCTGCTGCTGCAGCTGAAGTGTGAGGCAGAGCTAAATGTTGCTCACTTTGCATTAAAGGCAAGTCAGGTAGACGAAAAATGCATACTTTCCTCTCTTCCTCTCCCAGCACTAACTGCCTGAGCTACATTTGTGTGGAAATGTGCCTGTCTGAGGCCTCAGACATCAATTTTCTCTTATTTTCTAACCCATTTAGCTCTCTTTCACAGGCAGATCTTGTTTAGAATCAATAGCTCCCCACCATCAGCCCCATTTAGTGTATATTCATTTATTGGATTTTGAAAATGGAAAGGAAGAAGACTTAAAAGAGAAAAGCTGAGGTTTTTCATTGAAGTGCAGTGTTTGAAATACAGACCCTCTCTCTTGGCTTTAAGTATCACTGCATTACAAAACACAGTTGAAATGATTCATGCTCCAGCTTGGCTTATAAAATCCATAAGCAGACTATAAAGATCTCTTCTTCTAAACCTGAGACCTCAAATATTGCTTGGATCATTTTAGCCAGCTCTTTACTCAGATTTTCCCTCAATTTTTAGCAGGTCATGAAATCTTTCAGACCTGCCTCTACCAAGCTGTAACATGGAATGAATTCTTGGAGACCTCTGATAGTGACCTGTTCCTTCATCCCACTGTTGCTCTGCAGAAGGGTGGTCGCCTCATCTACTGAGTGCAACTTTGATGGCATCTCTAGGGCTACCATGGGCTGTCTGGGTTGTAGATTTGTCAGTTGTTCTTGCAGAGAAATGTCCTGTCTTCCAGAGGGTCTGTTTATAATTTGGATATTTGGGGAAAAAAGAAATTTTAGGGAAAACTGTGCCTGGAGTCCTGTTGGTCTCATCCTTCCCACTGCTGCTGTGCCACACACCACAATAAATTGGAGTATAAACCTCCTTCACCTTCCGAAGACTGAAGTGACTAATTTCTTGAATCTATAAAGAAAATTGCATTTCTTTATCAACAATGATGCTCTACCCTGGAAATGGGCAGAGGAGGAGAACTAAATAGGTGAAATGGGCATTACTGACTCATGAGGAAGCCTGTGCATAAACCAGGTGTTGGATTGACTTTTCTTTGTAACTTAATGTGCCCTTTCAAGCAATAATCAAAACAGGCTGTTTTAGTACAAATGTGTGTGGAAGCCTTCCCTGGTATTCTCTACCTTATTCAGGATTGTTTGTGCCTTCCTCTTCGTCAGGACAGTGAGCACAGGAAGAAATTCAGCTAGGAAAATGTGCTCATTTTCTGCCTGTTCAATTGGCAGAGTTGGGGCAGGCAGGGTGTGTTTAACTCTCCATGTGCATGGAATGACCCTTGCATGGAAGCCATTCCTTGTATATGTGACATATGCATATTCCATTGCATATACCTACATGGAATAGATGTATTTTGCAAAACAGCTTTTCTGAGCCAACCCCAGCACACAGGAAAGCGCTTTGTCAGGCAAAAGGGTAACCAGGAAACTGATCTCTCCAGTAAAACAAACATAAACAGCACGTGTATAACCTGACTGCTACTCCTGATTTGCCTGAAGAGACAGAACAGGGGCAGGTCATTGGATGCTCTTGCTCTGGGAATGTTGACAGAATCTACACTGGAGATTCAATGAAGCTGGTATTGTTTGAGAAGGTCCAGCAACATGGGAGGGGTTGTTTTCAGGGGTAACTTCCATCACCAATGACTCTAAAGCCCCTGCATGAGAGGGTTGAAGAAATAATGTTAGTAATGGCACTGTCTTAAATCCCTGGGGCAGATGTGTGCATATCTGTACTTAAAAGATCCCAGAAAGAATCCAGTGGGAAAGAACACTTAAAGAAACCCCTGGTACCTGCGTGCAATGCAGAGCCTGCCCCAGGAACCAGGCCAAAATGTTTGTGGCATCACTTATCAAAAAGGGCCAGCACAGCACTTCCTAGCAGCCTTTTTCCTCTTGCTGAGGAGGATATTTTCAGGATCTGGGGAAAAGAGATCCTTCTGCAGTTGCCATTTGGCAGAGGACTCAACCACATCAAGAACCAGAGATCAAACCCTTTCTGTTGTGAAGTGTCCAGCCCAGATGTTGAGCAGGTATTTGGTGATGTCAGAGGCTCAGGCTCCCTGTGTGTCAGGGTGTGGAGGAAAAGGCACTTTGAGTTTGGGAGAGAGAAATATGGTCACAGAAATAAATTAATTTCGGATTAGCTAAAAGGGTCCTGCAAAATAGGCTCAGTTTACTTCTGCAAGTCCTCCCTTCTGTGGGGCTTGACTCTGGGAGCAAACATGCAGCTCAGCTTTAATCCAAGTAGCTCAAGGGCTGATTAATCTGTGTCTTAGTAGTAGAGGCTTCAGTGCAAGGTGCACAAAGGGAATCTGAGAGGATTTGTGCATGTGCAGGATTAATTTTGGCAGCTCCTGCTTCACTGCTTCCAGTATTCAAGCCAAGCAGATTAAAGATACCTTGTGTGTCTTTGCTCCGACACCTTCCTCTGTCATTATAACAGATATACTTTCTTAGAGCCTTGCAGTAGTGATTACTGTGGAGCAACTACAATCACCTTGTCCTTTCTCTTCTGTCTGCATTTGCCTATTTGCTGTTTAACTGTGAAATTCTTAGAGTAGGGTTTAATCTCTTTAAATTCTTGGAAAACATCTGGCAAATAATGAATGCAAGTGTGTACAAACAGTGATAAACCCCACCTGGTTTAGGCTGCTCTTCTTTTAGTGTTTTCTACTCAGGGTGGGAATCAAAACTAGAAAACATAAAAATTCCGGAGCCATATTTTATTTCCAAACTCCAGTACAGTGGCCCTGAACTCGTGGCTCTCAAACCTCCTGCTGTCTGTAAAGCCCTGAGAGTGCTCAGACTGACCAGGAATGCTGAGTTGCATCATGTCTTGTGCTTCAGTGCTGCTGCTTATGGCCGCCATAGGTTAAGGGTCTAGTCTGAGGCTGCAGTTGGGTTGAGGCTTGCCCTCAGGTTGTGCATAAGATGTCCTGGTTAGTGTATTATTTTTAGTTTGTTCATAATCTGACTGTATTCTGCTTTATTTCCACCCCTCTGATGGATAATATGAACTATGTCAGACTGTTTTTCTACACTAATGTGCAGCAGAGGTGTGAAAAATATTGTAAGAATGACCATAACAAAGTTTCTCCCAAAACAGTAGAGTCTGCACAGAGCAGCAAAAGGTTCACCTCATTGTTAAGCACATGAAGCTGTTCTAAATGTGCAAAGGCTCTACCCTTAAGCATTCCCTTTAGACTCTAACCAGTCCATACTGGGGAGGTTAAAATAATGATACATACAGGCTTATTCAGAGTTTAAATTTCACCTACATCTCTTTGCCTAAGCAGTATCAAAATTCAGGCACTACTGAAATCCTCAGGAGAGACAAAGAAAGATCTGAAGACCTGAATCTGAAGCCAGCCAAGAGGCAAAGGGACTCAGGAGAAATCCAGGCAGCCTGAATATGCTCTTCAATGCCTATTCACATCTCACATGTTCTTTAGCCAACAACTTCCATCCAAGAATGTAATATCCTCCTCCACTCTTTCCCCTCTCTCTGTCCAGTCCTACAGCCCTTACGTGAACTTTGAGTAATTCCCAACAAAATCAGCTGGTTTTGCAGAGTGAAGTTCAAATCTCCCTTGGCTCTGTGTTTGCAGCTTTAAGTCCTGGTAATAAAAGAGTTTGGGGAATCTGCAGAGACTTGACAAAGCACAGGCCAACTCCATACCCCGCTCCCTGCTTCATCAGCCCTTTTTCTGAAGGAGGGAGAACTCGCTGTCCAGCCTTCCCAAGCCCAGCAGAGACACCTCAAACTCTGCTACCTTTCAGCTAAAGATCCATCCTGAGATCCCCTTCCTCAAAGCCTCAGAATAAATTATGTTGCTCCAGTCCTAGCAGGGCAGGTAATGAGGTTCATTCTCAAGATTGACAGCCTTTTTTGACAGCCTTGATCACATCCCTCTGATGATCTCCTGACAATAGTTTCCAAGGCAGTAAATTAGAACTGGACATAAAGCCTTCAGTGGGGAGTGAAGGCACTACTTTGTGCTTACCAACTCTAAATACAGAAAGAGGTATTTTTAAGCCATGCACTTATCAGGCTTTGCTAGCAATGACTCAGGCTTCCAAGAAAGATACTGCCTGAGTGGTTTTATTGCTCGAAATGGGACTAAAATTCACTTTTTATCAAAGCAATGACATCTCTAAACATATCCGGAACATACGCTTCATCAAAAATACTAAACTGTAGCCTAAGTTGATCTATTCCTAACTTCAGTACAGAACTTAAGGTGTGTGCTAAACCCAAAGGGCCAATGCCTTGGAAACACGTTAGTTATTGTAGTTGGTTCTTGTGTCCTGAGCTGCTTCTAAATTGTAGCTGGGTCTTTTTTCCCCTGGAACGTTGGGGGGTTTTGGGGGTTGAATTTGTTCAAGTTTTGGTTGTCCTGTTCTGACAATGTGTGTTGATGTGGTGCATTAGAGATGAACCCAACTGGAGGAGGTGAAAAAGCCTCTCCCAAACTTGGGGGCCTGACCAGACAGGCTTGAAGCAAAGCACTGTATTGATGTGCCTGAACTGAATCACTTCTGACCAGCTTCAAGCTCTGGGAATTGATAGCAATGTGAATCCATGTCTGGATCCAATAAAAGTGGCTTAAGATCAGCTTATAGAAATACAGGCATTTCTGAGTGATCTTGTACCAGGGGGGAGGGAGTAGGAAATGTCAGCTCTAATGCAGCTTTCTCTTCTCACTGCTAATTGTTTTAGCTAATGAGGGAGACGGAAGCACTCATGGTGTTCAAGCCTAAAGGGTTGAATCCCAGCAGAGTTGACTCAGCTATTCATCTTTGCAAAGCAGATAAGCTTGGTGGTGTGTATAGTAGGAAACAAACAGACAAAAAAAAAAGCTTTTCATGATGAAAAAAACTTCAATTTGAACAGTAAATGTGAACATATGCTTCCCCCATCACCTACCACAATGGAAGGGGGCAAAAATACTGTTAGAAATGATGTGTGTATTTGGAATTCCCATTTTAAGGGTTTTGACCCTAAAAAAAAAAAAAGATAACAGCCCCAGGGTAAGAGAATCTCCAAACCAAGGAGGGGAAGGTGCTGTGTGGTGCCTGGGCTGCAGTGCTGCCCACCAGCCCCACCGCAGAGCAAGGGATGCTCTGTGAACACCGTAAGAGCTCCCACCTCAGCTTTTTAATTTCCCCTAGCTGAAGCTGCTGCAGGGGATTATCTGGCATCTTTCATCCATGCTGCTTTTATTTACTTCTCTAAAACACTTATCTACATGTAGCAGCCTCTTGTTTCCTGGCCCTGTGACAAATGTCCTTTTGGTGGCACACACGGAGCTGCTCCTGTGGTGGAGAAAAGGAAGGTGCTGTCTGTGTAGCTGGATGACAGAGCATGGCCCACTTGTGGCAACCCATGTGTTCCTTCATGCCAAGAACAGGTTTTTTTCAGACTACAGAGGGGTGGTACCAACATTGCCACATGCAGAAACCCTGAGATTAGCTCAGCTGGTTGGTGCTAATAATGTTAAGGTTGTGGGTTTGATCCTCACTATGGGCCATTCACTTAAGAGTTGTACCTGATGGTCCTTGTGGGTCCCTTCCATCTCAGAATGTTCTGTGAAGTCCTTGGTGAAATCTTTTTTATTATGTAAAGGCCTGTTAGTACCCACCCCCTGAGCTACAAGCTGTGGTGGTGCTGGGGAAGCGCTGGAAGCCTGATGGCTTTGCATCCTTTCTGTGCTCTCATGCTGGTGCTGAGCAGTAATTTCAGCAGCTGAGCAAACTGCAGAACTTAAATATGGAATATATATGGCTGGATTGAGAGGTTACTGCTTGGGAGGTGAAATTATGCTTGGAGCTGTTTTGTGAGGCTCTCCCTGGTTTGGGAGGGCAGAGGTGCTCTTTGCCCTCTCTTTTCCCACAGATCTTGTAGCAGCTCTGCCAAGCTTGCAGGGCCTGTACATGAGCAGCACCAGGATGGCACCTGGATGCAGTGGAAAACTGAGTTCTCTTGTCTGCTTGGTCATGAATATCTCTGCAGAGAACTGGGCAAAGCCTGGGAGTTAGGTATCTTTTCTTGAAGATTTTATTTTTAAGGCTTTTACTTTATGTGTATTTTGTAGTTGTAACTCCATTCTGAGGGACTTCTCTAGCAGGCATCTTGAATGTGATGCTGTAGGTCAGAGGCAACGTCCTTTTCCCTATATATTTTTTCTTTCCAAGTATCCCATTCTGGTTCTATTCCCTTTGCCCCTGAGTGCTGACCTCTCACACGTGTTTATTTTTCTCCTTTTCCTTCAGGGACTCCCTGGAATGTGTCTATTTTCAGCAGGGAGAGGTGCCATCGTAGCAAGTATCATGTTTACCCTGTGACTCTTGTTTCTGAAAATGGAAGAATTTCCAAGGAGGAGCCAGGGGTGCTGTTAAGGGAATCCACTTGATCTGTCCCCATAGTTTTCATGTTTTCCTCTGGGAGGGGGGTTCTCCTTCTAGTCGGAACTGTGGATTGACACAGCTTATTTGCTATTCTTAGCTGGTTTTGACAGAAGCCAAAAATGGTGGTTTCCATTAGTCATTTCCCATGTTGTCCATGTAAAGGGCATGGCAGGGCAGGAATCTGTTTCTCAGCCTATTGCCAGGATCCAGGGGAGGACTCTCCCTACAGACTGTACATTAAGGGGGATTCCTTTTCATGGGTGAGGGTTCACATTTTTCCTTTGGGTTTGTGGAATCACCCTGTTCCCTCATCCAGAAACTAAACTATGATTAAGCAGCTTTCTCAAGTTTGCCATGTCAGGGGCTCCCAGAATTTCATAGACTTTGTACAGAGTAAAAGAATCATCGCCATGGATATAAAAAAATACAGAGTAAGGCTACTCCAGAATGTGGATCTCTTTCTCTTTTGTTTTCTCTCCTCATTGTTTGATGTTCACAAAACTGTGGCTAATTATTTCTCTGTTTTACTTTTCTCTGTTGCTTTTCAGTTTCCTGATGGGAGAGGAGGGACAGGCACTAAAAACTGTAAAGGCTGTTTGTCAGTCTTGCCAGCCAAGCTGGCAGACAGGAATGGCATAAGGGCAGGATGAATATTCAGGTGTTTTAATTCTGTGAGATAACGATCAGTGCTGTGTCATTGAATCATAAACTGCATGGAACATTCATCTGAGCAAAGATTTTAGCTGTTCTTTGAAATTCTTTGCATGTTCTAAAGTAATAATGGCATTAATAATAATAAAAAGGTATATTAAGTTATGGAGATGGTCTCTTTAGAGCAGAGAATACACTGACTGTAGAGAGAACACTCTTGTCAAGTAGTGACTTGGGGTTGTATGTTCTTGTATTGCTTGTAGCTTTGAGTGTGTTTTTTAGCTTATCTGTATCTACTTGAATATTTTGGTCCAGAATATGTCAGGAGGCCTTCAGACAAGTCATATTACTCATAACTTAACAAAATCCTCACACTCACCTTTTATTTCCTGACAGCATCCAAGTCTGATGGAGCTGAACAGGCAGAAATGCTTGGCTACCACCCCTTGGTGACACAGAACAAGGTTCAAGTCACTTGTGTGCCAGAACTGGCTGTGAAGTGGCTCCAGATAGCCCTGAGCAGAGCAGACCTACCTGTGCTGCTGCCTTGGGGTTATTGTCTGGCAGGAGAAGGGAAATCTCTCCTTCAGTCTCAGCAAGGCCAGCAAAGTCCTGGTTCTGTCGTACCAAGTTGCACATTCGGAGCTCTGGAGCATTTTCTTTCTCTTTACCCACTTTAACTGTCTGATGTTACAGTTTAAGGGTGGATATCAAGACCTTCTCTATACTGAAAGATAAGGACATAAAGCACTAGAATAAGATAAAGAAGCCCTAAAGGGTGGCTTCTGTCCTGGTGCACAGCTCTCCCCCGTCAGCAGCACCTTAGAACTGTGCAGGGAATATTTTTTCACTAATTCTACATTCTACAGGAAGTGTAAGGAAATTTCAAGAAACTTCTAAAACAAAGCAGCTTGCCAAAAGAGCCTCATACTGGAATAGATATTTTGAGTGCTTAAGAAAGGGAAAAAATTAACTGAGAAACTACCACAAAGTCTCTGGAGTAAAATATATGATTCTTACTTCCCCTACTGCCCATCCAGGCCTTTCTTCCTATTCATTTCATTCTTGCATGCTCCTTCTAATTCCTTTTAATGACATTATTTACCTGGCCCCGTGGCTTCTTAACAACTCAAAGCCACAGAAACTTGTTGGCCTTCTATTTTCCGGGCTTTAGCTGAAGCAGAGTGAAAACTGATACTCCTTGTAGAAGCAAAAGCACCATCACACAGCAAGTTTTGCAGCCTGTGTGGTTCCAAGTCACCTCTGTGGTGAGCCCAGCACATGTGCCAGCTCCTCTGGGCTGTGAATAAGGATATCCAGGGAAAAATAAAGTGGGACGTGAGCTTTAGCTCAGTGAAAATGCCTTAAATTTTCTGGAAGTGCAGAATAAAAAGCGCATAAATGTTTTATATTTTTTAAAAAAGCCAGCATTGGTTCTCTTAATTTAAGTAATTTTTCATGTAGTTAGCATTTATCACAGAGAGCAAAGACTTCAGCTGGTAAAAATTAGTGAATTTCCATAGAAGAAAAAAATCTGCTCTGGCTTATTCCAGCTCAGACTTTGACTTCCTACAAATAATGGAATTGTGAGGTGGGGATGGAAGGAAGAAATTAGCCGAGCTGCAGCTTGGCAGAGACCACTGAGCTGTTTTCAAGAATCCTGAATGCTCAAGCCCAGAATGGTCCAAAACACTCATTACAACCAGCATTAACAACTTGATGCCTTTCTAGTTGTTAAGAGGTCGCAAATCAGCCCTGCTTTGCTTTCAGATGTTGTTGTTTTGCAATTCTTGGAGGCAGCTCCGAGGGGTCCATTCCGGCTTCAGGCCCAAATCTGTTTTCCATTCCTGCTGCCCATGGTGTGCTCGGTCACCCAAGTGACAGGACCCTTTCTGCTGCCTCACAGGGCAACCAAAGCATTTTAAGCATGAGAATAATTAGTGCCACACTGCCTTGTTGTGCTAGTGGAGGCTGTAGGTGCTTGACATGGATAAAACCCATACTTCTGTAGGGCATGGATGTCTATTAATGTTGTTCCTCAGAGGAACTTTGGCCATGGACAAGCCCATGTAGTTGGCACCATGCAAATGCTGAAGAGACATCCCCTGCTCCAAAGCATTTATGATCCCAGTGATTTTGAGTCCTATTGTTTAAAAATCACAATGCATCATGCCTTAGAACTGTAACACAATGTCCATGAGGCAGAAACAAAGATGCATTGGGAGGCTCAGTGCCCACTTGGCAGTGATACATCTGTCAGGGACACTTGGCCTACTGTGCCAAATGACCTTCAGAGGTGCTGGCATGGAGATGGGTTTGGATGGGATTAGGGAAAGGACGCTGCCTGTTTAGATCGCTCGTGTTCTGTCTCTGAAACTGGTCAGTGCTCCATCTCAGCTTTTTGCTTCTCAACCTCATCATGTCCATCCAAAAAAATTATTAGCAGTGAACTTTGGCATGATGCATCTTTGAAAGCCTGCTGTGATATAAATTGTGACTCCTGCTCATGTGTGTTTGTCTGTGAGCACAGAAATTTGATTGTGTTTCCATCAGAATATGCAATGTAAAACTTCTGATTTATTACCTTTTTTTCCTGGTTATCATTCACAGCTTTCTATATGCTTAGAAGTCATTGTGACAAACAATTTTGCATTGTTCTTTGTGTTGACTAGACATGGGAATTTCAAATTTGTGAAAGGAAATGTGTTGCTCAGTTGCCTTGGAGAAGCTACGTGGGTAAAGCACATCCCCATCTCTTTACTTCCTACAAGTCTGATATATCTAGTTACAGTTTGCACTGAGCTGCTGCTCAAGTGGTACAACTTCAATTTTCCCTTCCCTGAGACAAAATAAAACAACCCCAAATAGAAAAGAAAAAGGTAATTTCAGAAAGATTTCATCTTGGGTGTTTCTGATTAAATGGCAGACTTAAAGGAGTGTGTGTGGAAAGACTCACTTCTGGTCATCACAGTCTTCTGTAGCAAAGGAAATAAAACCCTGCCTGTTTCGTTTCCAAAAGATTTCTGGTCTTTGTACTTTTCACAAAGGCATAGATAATTTCCTTTTTTACTCCAAACTTTGTAAAATGTTCTGAATATTTTCCAGAACTGTGTTTTAGGGACCAGAAAAGTGAGGACTGAGACCCTTGAGAGTAACCTGCAGTTGAGAAACTCAAAAGCCTCCTTTAAGAAGTGTAGGTGCTCCACTTCATTTAATTAAATGCAGTGCTTAAAATGAGGGAATTGGCTCTGTGAAGTATCATTTATCTGTCATGGTTTTGTAAAGAAACGAGACAATTTAAAGGTATGCTAATCTTTCCCATTATTCTGAAGCTAAGCTTTCAGGAAGAAAAACTGCCCTTCAAAGGCAAGTGTCATAGTTAACACCTCTTTATAAAAGATAAATGATAATGGGAGAGGAAAACAATTACCATAGTCCTTTCAGCCACCAGGAAAGCCCTTGTGGATGAAATAGAGGTTCTTAGTGGAAGATCATAACAGACAATGCATCATAAAACAAACAACTAAGAATGAGGAAAGCTGAACTTAACAGAAAATTATTTCCTTTTATTTTCATTTCACTTGACTTATTTTCCTCTGGCAACCAGAACTGATGTCTCTGGTGGAATTAGTATATTTGTGACTATCTTTTGCTGTCATAAATGTACTTTTAAAAAGAGATTTAAGGACCCACCAGAGTTCTGAATCACAATGTGGACAGTCTTTTCTCTTGCTCTGTCGACTCTTAGGCAGAGGAACTTTCTCTGGTCCAGTCTGGTTTGACGCCTCTGTTGTGCCCTGCTGTGCAATCTTTGAGCTGAAATTTTCAAGAGACACAGTGGGGATTCCACACTTTTTGGCAAGAATTGGCCATAAAAAAATACCTTAGACCCATTTGATGTTTCCATCCTTTATGTGTTTCATTCTCTGTTATCCCAGCCCACAGCTGGTGATGGCAGGGGTCAGTCAGTGGACCCAGATCCAACAAAGTGCTCTGCCATATGATTGCATTTAAACAGAGAACAGCAGTGGCATAAAATCCTATGAATTAGCAAAAGGGATGATGTTGGTCAAAGCAATGAACCCCAGTGCCTTAGAGCTGACAAGAAAAGTGGAGAGAGACTGTTTACAAGGGCCTGGAGGGACAGGACAAGAGGGAATGGCTTTCCACTGACAGAGAGTAGGTTTGAGTAGAGATTAGGAAGAAATCCTTCCCTGTGAGGGTGGGCAGGCTCTGGCACAGGTTGCCCAGAGAAGCTGTGGCTGCCCCATCCCTGCAAGTGTCCAAGGCCAGGTTGGATGGGGCTTGAAGCCACCTGGGCTGGTGGAAGGTGTCCCTGCCCATGGCACTGGGGTTGGAATGAGATGAGCTTTAAGGTCCCTTCCAACCCAAAGCATTCTATGATTCCTCAACACCTTCAGTTTTCTGGACAGGTTAGCAATGTATGTTGATATATGTTGATCTCTGTCTTAATACATAGACATATGGAAGCTGGAGCAGGTGTGCAGCTGGCACTGCCTCACAGGGAGTGTTGGGATATTGAGCTGTATCTCGAGATCTTGCCCAGTAAGCTCATCTGGGAGCAAGCCAGGTGTGCTCTTTGGAAAACTGGGGACTGTCCTTGTTTGGATACACCCTCCTGCTCAGGTCTCTGCCAGATGTGCAGTGTGGTTCCCAGAGCAGCAGTTTGGATGTTGCCCATGAGGGAGTCACAGCCCCCACAGGGTGCAGTCCAGCTGCTGCTGTCTCTGCCCACCAACCACAGCCAGACTGGGGTCTTTCCCTCTCCCTGCAAAATACCTGCCTTTGCTTTGTGCCAGCTGAGAGGTACAATACAAATAATGTAACAGATTATGGAAATGTGAAAACACTTGTGATTTCCCCTGGGATTTTTCTCAGTGCAGTTCGATGGAGTGACTGAAATGAAGGAATATTGCTCAGTACCCTTAAACATGTGAGATCTGACCAATAATACATTACCAAGATAATGCTTTCTTATCTCATACGTATGCTGGGAAGATTGATTAGTCTTTGCCTGTAAAATGCTGGGAAACTGGGAAATGTTATTTGCCATAAATGTTAAGTATAGCTCTTACTGTGGCATCTGTGACTCAGTTCCTTAGTTTTAAATAAATAAAAACCTATGTCATTAACAACAACAACAAAATAAATGCGTAAGGGCTTAGTCAACTACAAATCTGTAGTTGACAAATTTGAATTGACAAAGCTCAAGTAATGAGCATGAGTTGGAATAAGATCCTCAAACTTCCAAATAGGTCTGAGACCCAGAACTCTGCAATGCTGAGGACTTTTAGCTTTCTATCTCAGTGTGTGTTTCTCTTTCCATTTCTTTGCAGCCAGGATTATTATCATGGCTTTCATCTGGCTGCTTTTCTAAACATAAGGATATCCCAAATAATGTGAACAGGATTTCTAAGGATCCCAAGGCAATAGGAGTAGAAGTCTGTGTGTCAGCTCATGTACAGAGCTTAAATTCAGAACAGTGTTGTGTTGCACCCCTTCCCAGCATCAGTAGCCTGGAGGGGGAATGGGATGGGCTCGGAAGGTGGATGACTCTATTTGATTCATGAAGCTTTGGTGAACATTGAGAGAAATGCCCCCAGGAGTGTTTCTTAGGTGGGGAAAGCTGGTGAAAAACCTCTTCATGGCACTTCTCCCTCCTATTCTAGGCTGAGATTTGCAGAGAAGAGAAGAGCTGGGTGGCCAAACTTTAGTGCAGATCCTGAATGTATTATTCTCTGGGATACTGAGCAGCTGGGAAGGCCTTTAATCCCTCTGCTCATTCTAAAACATGCCTCTGCCCCCAGCCACTTACTGCTTTCTGTTGGCTTCATGGAGTTTTGCACTTCTTTGTGTCCTTTACTACCACATCAAACTGTTAAGATCTAGTGGATTGTTTTTCCATTTTAATTCCACAGATGAATCGAAACAGATTCTACACACTCATGAGCTTTTCAGCTGAGGAGATAAGCCCAGCATCTTAATGTGGTATTGATCTGAGCCCTCTGGAATTTGAATTTGCTTGACTTTGTAAAGTTTGCATTGGTAGGATATCTGAACATCAGATGCCTGTCAAGCTGGAGACTGGCCCGTTTGATCTGGCTAACTCATAATTAATTGAGCTGTTAATGTGAGTATTTGATAAGAACACCTGGGGGTGTTTGGCACAAAAGGTGCTGCTGATGTGGAGCCTGACAGATGGATGCTTTCCAAAATTAAGTCAGGTAGGTCTTAAACAATGATTTATAGCTGGGGAGAGTGGAATGTAAAGTGATGTGATATTTTCCAAGTGAAGCAATCTGGTCTTTCTTGAAATCAGGATACAGGATGGAAATGATCTGTCTATTCACAGCCTTCATTTCAGCTGGAACAGGCCTTTCTATTGTGCTTTTTGTGCTGAGAGTCTCCCTAAGCACTTTGCCACATAATAGTTCAGATCATGAAGGCAGCAGAGCAGTAATGATGTGTGTAGCACCTCAGCACTGATTTAGGGGTACACTTGGACTTTCCAGCAAAATTCACACCCCAGAAAAACCAAGCCCACAAGGATTTCATCTCCAGTGCTAGAGGGAACATGAAGAGCTCTTATTCTCCCCGAGTTGCATCCTGAGGGTTATCCCTCAGGCACTGTTAGGATTTCTTAGCAGCTATAGAAATGTGTGTTACTGCATCCTGGCATGTTAACAGGGAAGTGAGCAGCCCCCCTTCTCTGCAGCATAACAAGTGGGACTGGAGACAGAACATCAGTTTTCATTTAAGGAGCATGGATGGCTGGTGAAACTAAAGTATGCAGGGGCTGGAAATGCATGGTGTGGTGTGTTTTGTTTGCCTCCTTATTCCCTGCCAATGAAACAGATTTTTCAACTGTAAATACTAATTTGGTTATTGCTTATTTCTTTTGGTGTGAACACCCACCGCAGGAGTGGACCCAAACAGAGCTGTGTTAACACAAAGTTCCTTCTTCCTTCAAAGTCTGGACTTGCTGTTGATTCTTCATCAGCCTGGGCAGGTCTGGCCTGATATGGCAGAAGTCAAAGCTGATGTTGGCCCTTGAACCTGAGTTTATACTTTTGTGGAGAGAACTGAGAACCTCCACACAGACAGTCTTATACTCTGGGTGGAGGGGAATATACAGCAAGAACTTATTATCTTTATATTACATCATTCCCAAATATTTTTAACCTCAGTTGTACTAAGATTGTACCCAGAGCTGATTGAAACACCTGTTTTAACACATTCTTGGCTTGTTTTGCTCCTCAGACTGGAAAATTCCTCTGGAGAATGAGTGCCTTGCTTGAGGAGGAGGGTGTAGGGAGTAGGGGTTGTGCAATGCACACTGAGCCCCGCATTCCTTTCTGCTCAGGACGTTATATATAACATCACAGCTCCATGGGAAAGCTTACTGCAGGCCAGCCTTGAGGACAGAAGCTTTACTGTTTGCTTTCTGATCAAACTCATCAGATGCTGAGCCACGAGAAATGTTCATTTACTCAGTAAACGTCCTCCCTTTGTGGCTGATTGCAGTTGAAGTTAAGCCAGTGCCTGCCCATGCAGTTTGGACTTTGTGCTGCTGCTGTTCAGAGAGGATCTGAACTAACCACTGTGCCATTGTGGAGCACATGTGAAAGTTGAGTTTCTCTGCCAATCTCTTCTCAATTGCTTTTGTTCGTCCTGTCCATATCAGCAAATCAAAGGCATCAAATTCCACTAGAAAGAGTATTCTTATTTCACAGGAGGTTCTGTTCAGTGTACTCGCCATCAGAGGCACTGCTGTACACCAAGAGACATCAAAAGGGATTGGGGCTTTTGTACTCAATTGTGTTGCATTCAAGTCAAGGCATTTTAAAAATTCATTTCTGTTGCTAAAAGACTGACTCCTTCTTAAGGAAAATAGTCTCAATAGAAGATGAAATAGAGAATAACTAGGCTGGTGTGAGGAGGGACATGTGGCCCAGCCCTCCTGCTCACAGCAGGGCTGAGCTTGGAGTTAGATGGAGTTGCTTAGGACTTTGTAGAGTTGGGATTTGGTTAACTTTAAGGATGGGCGTTGCAGGCTCTCTGGGCAAACTTGTTCCAGTACTTGCTCTTACAGTTGTTTTCTCTCTTTTCTAGTTGGAATTGCTCTTGCAACCCATGTGTTTCCTCTTGCTCTTTGTGCATCTCTAAGAAGAGATTGATACCATTTCTCATTACTCCCCTGTTAGGGGTTTGAAGGTTGACAGGATGTGCCTTTAACCCCCAGGCAGGGCAAGCCCAGCTTTCCCCACTGCTCTTTGTACTTCATGTGCTCTGATGTATGGTCTGTTACCATCTTGGTCCTTCTCCTTTGAGCTTGGTCCAGCTCAGCCACAATTTACTGACCTTGGTTTTCCCTCTCTCTATAGTTATGCCTGAGACCCATTTCTAGGTTAATGTAACTCAAGACTCTCTCTTGTTCTTTCATTTTGCTAATGCTCAGCTCTACTCCGATTATTTGAAACCATCTGTTGCTGGGAGTAGAAATAGTGAAAAGAGTCAAGTATAGAGGAAAATATACTCAAACTGTTTGTTCTCATAACTCAGTGCAGGCAGCCCAGGGAAGTGGGTATGAGCTTGCAGAAATACTCTGGGGTTTTGCACATATCCAAACATATCCACTGTTCTAGCTTGCTTGTCAAATTCTTATGTTCAATATCCCAAATATCTCTTAATCTGATCAGATCTACTCTGTAATGTTGACAGTCTTATTTTCTCAGGCCCAAATGAGGTCGGTAGCCATGTATCCTTCTCAGAGACAGTCGGGAAATAATTAAAATCTGGAAATCATCATTCAGGCAAGGATGGAAAATATTTTCAATTTCCTAAGTAGCTGTGACAGTTTTCACATGAGTGCTCACTTTCTTCTGAAACCCCTCGCTTTTCTCTGTGGCCTCTCAATGTTCTTTGTTTTCTCTCAAAAAAAAAACTATATCCTGATGGGAAGCAGAGGAAGGTTTGGGGGGGGATATCAGTGAGGCAGGAAGGCAGCTACCTTCTGCCCTGGGCATGCTTATCTGTTCTCATCCCTTTCCTTCCTGTAGTATCAGTGCTGCAGAATCCTGAAACTTTTCTCATCATTCCTTACCCACCTCCCACATTTTGGAAGTGGTGGGTTATTCTCCAAGCTGCTCTCAAGGGTTGGAGTCCAGAGGCTGATGCTGAGTTTAACAGCAGGTCAGGGACTTGCATTGGGGCATAAATGTGGCACTATCCCAAACTGTAGGTGTGCCGGTCTCCCACCACCCACATACCCATTAGATATCCTGGCAGAGGAGACCTGTGTGCAGGAATCAGCCTCTTCTGGGGTCTCTGCATGGCAGCCCCACCACAAGACCCCACAGCCATGAGGATCCCCCTGAAATTGTAGTACAAACCCATTAGACTCGATTTAGGGACCTGAACCAAATTTTTATCTATATAACCTTTATTTCTGGCTCTGCTTGTGAAGGGTGGTAGAAGGTGCTGTTATTTTTGGACATGACTTGGGTTGTGTAGTTCTCTGTAGGACTGAAATCCAGCTGTCCCTTATTTCAGCTGGAGGCATTTCCATAGAAAAGCTTCTTTAACTTGTCGCTGTATTGTAAATTTATTTTAGGGGGTTTTAATATTGAAGTCTGTCCAGTATTAGAGTATTGGCAAGAGTGAAATCACATGAATGTGAAATGGAGGAATTTAAACAGTCAAAGGGCAATAAATTAATTTGCTTTCATTCCCCCACTGAAGGAACTGTTCTCTGTTTCTCCCCAGCATTTTATGCCACACATACTTTATAACTTCAGACTTGAGCTACTTAATGCATTCAGGCACTATTTCTAGTCCCTCCTTTCTTCAGCCTGCAGTGTCTTGCTTAGCTAAAAATCAATTTGTTATTACATGAATTGCTGCAGGACATAAAGCTATGTAACTAGCCCAATTAATTAATACTTTTGCACTCTACTTTAATCAAGCATAATAGCCAGGTTGTTAAATATGACCACTCATCAGTATTTTCCAACGGAGCTTGTTTTTTGTGATTAAATTATTATTGCAATCTATCCTTGTGTCATTCCACTACCTTCCTATTGAAACGACGTGTTCTCGGCAGCAGCAGAGAGAGACAGGGAAGGGAGAATAGTGAGGAGGTGGAGGAGAGTCTGCATAAATCTTCTCAGTGAACAAACTAGTCCTCAGTGAATGTGTAGCCCAATAGGAGCTGTGAGAATTTTGGTTCCATTTGGCTGTCAATCTCATGCAGGAAATAACCAGAGCTTGAAAGGTGTCTTAACTATAGCTTGTCCTTGCAGGACAGATGGAGACACCTGGGCTTTCCAAATTCTGTAAGTGACTCTAATTTCATGGAATCCCAGACTGATTTGGGTTGGAAGGGACCTTAAAGACCATCTTGTTCCACCCCCTGCCATGGGCAGGGACACTTTCCACTAGCCCAGGTTGCTTCCCCGTCCAACCTGGCCTTGAACACTTCCAGGGATGGGGCAACCACATCTGCTTTGGGCAACTTGTGCCAGTGTCACCTTTCCAGTTTTGGATGTGCTACACCCATAGGAATGTGTGTGCATGTGGCCAGTCAGAGAACTGCAGGGCTGGAGAGTGTTTTGATAGCCCTTGAGCCTGACAATTCACCCACTATTTTAATTCAAGGAATATCTGGACTTCTTAAAAAAAAAAAAAATAAAAAAATAAAGCCTGTCTTGATCAGCTCTGCCCCAGTTGTTTATTGCTTAAGTGAAGCAAATATTAGGCTAAACTACAAATATTTATATATTGCTATTTATTTGCATGCAGATGTTCATGTACAAGAGGGTTTTTACAATTGCTTTTACCTAAAGCTTCCAGCACTCTTGAGACATTGACTAAGTTTGGACTTGAAGTATTTCTGTGTTGGTTGTATTTGGTTTCTTACAGTATCACTTTTCCTGTTTTCTCTCTTCATTTCTGCCATTTTAGGAGTGGAGAGAGAAGGGAGAGATGCAGTGGTGAAAAAAAAAAGGGGGGGGGGGGAGAAAGAAAGAAAGGAGAAAGAGTTTATACCCAGCCTAGTAACTGCCTAGAAAACAAAAACCCAGTTCAAGCAAATCCCCAGTGTGTCCAATGCCTCAATGTTCCTTTTGGAAACAAACAGCAGTTTTGACTTTCAGGAAATTTGGCGTTGGGGCACTGAAACTCAGAATGAAAACAAAATTGCTGGGAAGTTAATTTTTTCCTCAGGAAGACCCTTTTCTGAGAAATTCTGGGCTGAAAAATAACGGGATGGGGAAGGATTCACCTGCTGCTTCCCCAGCATCAGGTGGTGCACGGAGGTTCCCTGTCTGTGCCTCCATCACAGGTACTCTGGATTAGTGGCTCAGATGGATGTTGCTCCTCACGCCCTCCCCAAACACAGCTACAGATCTTGCATTAATTAAAAAAGTGGCCTTTCTGCTTTCTCAAATTCAGCCTGAGGGGTGGTTCCCCCCCCACCCCCTCCCCAGCAAAGATTGCATAAGGATTGCTAGCACGTGGATCCAGTGCGTGGTGTGCGGCAGCCAAATAATCCTGGATTTAAGAGTCCCTCAGCTCTCATTCACACGCCAGACCGTAACCGCTCTGATTTTCCCCTTTCAGCAGCTGCAATACCCAGGCACAATGGGGTGACTTAAGGTTAAGGATGTCGTTTCAGCTTTAACTTGGAATGTCCTAGCTTTGATGGCCCTGAGCCAAATCCTTAACATTATTTTAATGTCATTTTTCTTCTTCGTTTTATGTTTGCATACATTTAAAAACAGAGCAGGGGTTACTTATGTCACAGCTGTGCATACTTTCTAAGGCCAGTGGATAAATACAGGCTTTATACTCCAAGAGGAAATTTTTTGTAGGACCCAAAATGCAAGTTGGTTGAGAGTCTGGTTGGTGGATGAGATTGGCAGCTGGTGCAAAGAGCTGTGTCTTTTGATTTTGATGGGATTGGGCTGATTTATCTCTGCCGAGGATCTGGCCCTCTGTTCCTCTCTCAGCTCAGAACTTTTTTCTGGCTACTTTACATATATTTTTGTTTGTATAGAATTATCTATCTCTTCCCACCCATTTCCTACTTCCCGTCTTTTCAAATTGAGGGTTGAATTCTGCACAGACTGTATCTATTTATCTGATTTTCTTTCCTAAAGAAAAATATTTATTTATTTTTAAGCCAAACAAGTGCTGCGTGTTCTGCTTTGGTACCCAAGTGGCTGGGCTGAAATCTCAGCTGAGTGAGGCTTTTCAATCTGTTTACTGGAGTCTTCCCCAGTAACTTGTCTAATTTGTCCTTTTCTGATCAGGATTAATGATGTGCTAAAAGGTGTTCTAAGTCTATTTTTCTGGAATTGAAGCACTGAGCCAATATCTATAGTATGAAGTGTCAAAGTATGAGAATGCTTTAGGACAACCTTTGAAACAAATTGCTTTGCCAAATACCAGAGAAAAACATTGGTTTGTTTTCTTTGGGTTTGTTGGTTTGGTTTTTTCTCTTCTGTTTTCTTAGCTAAAGAATGGGCATTTTTAGCATTAATGTCTAATTTTTTTCTTAGTTTTCTTGTTTTTATCCTGAGCAAAAGTTTCAACTTTTTCTTTTTCCTACACTCAGACACTCTTTGAAAATCTGGAAGCCATTTTTTTCTACTAAAACATCCTGGGATTTCAGTAGAGGAAGGTCACGAGAGCCTAACAACTACAGTTTCAATTATATACACCAAGTTGCAAAGGCAAAAATAAATGATAGTGAGGGTAGCTGAGACTTTGTGTACCTGGACCAAAATTCAGAGATCAGTTCAAGGTTTTCCACTGACCTTCATAATCTCCAGGTCAAGCTTTAGACTTGTAACCTGAAATTTATGTCTTTGGCATCTCTCTCCACACCGAAGCCATCTCATAAGCTCAGGGGTTCAACAACAGCACGTTTCCTCGCTGTTTTGCGACTGGTTTGCTGTGGATCCCTCTGGAGCAGGAGAGGTTTTGAACGTGCTACTCATTTACAGATGCACAGCGCGATTCCAGCCCGCAGCTCCTTCGTGTGGCTCCTCTCCTGCGGGGCCAGGGGAGATGAAACATTCATGGCTCTGTGGCCCCCCGAGCGCAGTTTGCTGCAGAAGTGGGGCTTTTTCCGCAGTCACGCCATCCCTGCCGTGCACAGCCTGTTCAGGTGAGCACTAATGCTCAGCCCCAGGACATAATCGCTGCATTTATGGTCAGTGTAACTGCGATTTGCCTCTCCCCGCAGATGGATTTCAAAGGCGTCCTCCTTCGTGTCGGCACAGTTGCTGCTTTCCCGGGGGGGGGGAAAGAAATGTTGCGTACTCAGTTCTTTAGAAATCTGTGTTATTAAAAATACATACTCTGTGTTTCTGAAAGTAAGAAAGGGAGGGAGAGAGAGCACAAAGCAGCAAGAGGGAGAAAAGTCCTATTCGGAACACCTGGAGGGTTTGTTCCTGATGGATGTTTTGTTCGCAGTGAGTTCTCCCTGAGCCAGGAATGTGGAGCCCAGGGAAACTGCAGCCCTGCCACTTTCTGGGGGCTGTTTGCTCAGGAGAGGGGGTAAAGCTTTGAGGGGGGTAGTTTCCTGCCTTGTTGCAGAGAGACAGACACACATTCTCTATCCTGTCAGGCTCTTTGGGGTTTTTCCCTCCCTGTTGCCTCAACTGCTGCATCTGCTCACATGTGAGGGGCTGAAGCATCCCCAGGGTCAGGGGCAGCAAAGGCCAGGCAGCCTTGCCTCGGCTGGCTGAACCCAGTCTGGTTTCACAGCTCTGGAGGGTGTTGTCAGTTCAAATATTCCCATTCCTCTCATGAGCTGTGCCCTGTTTTGCTGAGCAATTGTGCTGTTGAAGGGCCAGGAGCCTGCAGGCTGGGTGTGCTGCTGATGCAGCGATGGGCCAGAGCCCTTGGCTCCTGCCAGCCTGTGTCTCCAGAGCTCCTGGCATTCTGAGCTGACCAGCAACTCTGACAGTATCTTTTTCTTCACATGCTTTAGTAAAATGTACTGAAACTTGCATTTTGAGTGCTGAGAGCTGCATGGGTTTTGT
The DNA here is from genome assembly GCA_035583155.1 of Acropternis orthonyx. Lineage (NCBI taxonomy): Eukaryota > Metazoa > Chordata > Aves > Passeriformes > Rhinocryptidae > Acropternis > Acropternis orthonyx. The sequence goes on along the minus strand of JAWWEU010000038.1, from coordinate 8,242,926 downwards.
GTGTGATGTGAAACTCTATTCTGGGGGATCCTAACCTGAGGATCCTGCCCATTCTGGCAGACAGACTAGTACATCATTGCTTTTTAATGTATATATTGGTCATATATGTGGTTCCCATCCACTACCCAGTACCTTCAGAGGAGGGGCACCAAGCTGATTAAAGGGATAGAACACTATGAGGAAAGGCTGAGAGAATTGGGATTATTCAGCCTGGAGAAGAGAAGGCTTCAGTGTGACATAATTGCAACCTTCCAGTAGCTGAAGGGAGTCTCAACAAAGATGGACAGGGATTATTTATGTGACTCTGGAGTGACAGGACAAGGGGGAATGTCTTCAAACTGAAAGAGTAGGTTTCGGTTAGGTATTAGGAAGAAATTCTTCCCTGTGAGGGTGGGCAGGCCCTGGCACAGGTTGCCCAGAGAAGCTGTGTCTGCCCCATCCCTGGGAGTGCCCAAGACCAGCTTGGAGCAACCTGGGATAGTGGAAGGTGCCCAGCCCTGGCAGGGGGTGAAACTGGAGGAGATTTAAGTTCCCTTCCAGCCCAGGCCATTCTATGATTCTCTCTTTCAGCTTTCAGTGTCTTGACTCACCAAATTAGTTCAGAGGTGTTGTGAGAACTGGATATAGAGTCCTCTCTTTTCTATACATACCTGTCTGTTCCCTTCTGCCCTTGGAGGTCAGTTCTTATCTCTAGTGCACCCCCTTGTGCAGGTACTTCAGCATCTCAGCTGGTGTGTGGATCTTGTATCACACTTGCCACAAAACCCAAGGAGGAGCCAGAGCAGGTGAAAGCAAAACAACCTAAAACGAGCATCATGAAACCTTTACAAAGGTCTGCACTTTGACTTCAAGGAACTGAAGCTGCAATTCTTCCCAGTGAAAACATTCATCAGTGTCAACATTTTTTCCACAAAATAAAACATTTGTGTTTGGAAAAGCATTTTTAGAATCACAGAATTATTAAGCTTGGAAAAGGCCTTTAAGGTCATCAAGTCCAACCATCAACCCAGCACCACCAACCGTTAAACAGAGAACTGTTTAATCTGGAAAATAATGTCAGCAATTTCTGCTGATACAAACTTCACTCTGCAATAACCCGTAGTAACCTGAGTACACTGGGAGCTAAGAATTCTTATTTTTTCTTCCCTGACAATGCTGCATGTTTGTTGGAAAATAAACAACAATCTGTTATACCAGTGCAGACAACAAGGACAATCTTTGTCCAACCCTGCAGCAGGGGTGGGTTTGAATCTGAAAATTGGTGTCTTGTCAGTTTTTATCTGTTTCAGAGCCTTGCTCTTTAGTGTGAATAAACAAAGCCACCGGTGATGTGAAACTCAAACAGAAAAGCCATTGGTGATGTGGGAGTGTTGCTTGTGAAAAGTGGGATCCAGGACCAAAATTTGTGTCATTGGATCCAAATTTAGGAGGGAACTTGAGCCGTTATAACTGAGTGACTTTTTCCATGGCATATAGAGGGTGGGAAAAAGTAAGTTACAGGCATTGTCTGGTGAAATTATTGCTTCTCTTAGGCAAAAGAAATTAATCCTAATTTACTGAATTCCACAGCAATTCTGTTACTGAAACAGCCACACTTGTGATGGTCACAATTTGAGATGTTAGTAGAAATTGAAATTATGTCCAAAGGCTTCAGGCCACAACTGTGAAGAAAAAACTAAAAACAGGAATTACTTGGCTTAAACTAATACCCTTTAGCAGAGAACAGTAATGGAGTTGCATTTTCTGTGGGATAGACAAGTTCCACTCAGGTAGCTCCTGGAGCAAAGGGGTTTGTGGCAAGACTAATCAGGAATTGGGAATAAATCCTGTCCTCAAGTGAACTAGAAAGCCCACGCAAAATCAATCTCCAGTGTAATTTTTAACTTGAGGAAACAGGACCAAGGACACGCTGCAGATACTTCAAACAGGGCAATTTCAAATGTAAATTATTTTAGCTGCAGTTCTTCGAGGCTGCTGAACTGTATCATGAACTGAGTCCAAGCCTGAACAAATGCTAGGAAAGAATAATATGAATATTTCTAAACATGAAGAAGTGTCATTTTTCTCTTAAACAGTAGCAAACAAGAAGTATAATTACTGTGACAATACATTTTTTTTTTCTTAAATCATTTTTTGTAGTGGTGAAAAGTGCCAATCATCTGCTAAACTAGTCAAGACTTTTTCACAGAATCTGGTCATATTTATGGCTATGGAGGGAATATTTGACTTGATTGAATAAATAGCACCAACAAACTTGCTGTCATTGTTGTCCTGATCAAAACCTCAGCATTCTCCAAGAAGGGAAGCAGATGGACTCAGCCAGAGCTCCATCCATTTTCATCAGTGATGGAAATGTATCAGAGTCAGAAGTTCAGAGGATAGAGAAATAATTCACTTCTTCTTCTGACCAACAATAAAGTCATTCAGCTGAAGTGGAGACAAGTCATATCTGATATCATATTTTTATATCCTTTTTGTTTATTTATAATTTATTTTTTTACAGATTGGTATTGCTCAGAGAAATATGATGCATTCTTCCAAAATTAAATTTGAATCTGTATCAAGGCAACTTAATCCCACTCGGAGTTGGTGGATAAAGGAGCAAACACAACCCTCCATAATTTCTTTGCTCATAGTTGGCTTTTTCTCATGCACAACAATTTAAAACAAAATCACTTTGTCTAATGAGAGACTATAAATTACTTCTTTAATGAGACATTTGAAGAGTTAAATTCCCATGTTTCTCTTATCTGTAAGCCTGGGTACCTCAAGGGATGGGGAAAGATCCATCGTGCTGAGTTTCTGTGTTAAAATATCGCTCAGTATTAAGATGATTATTACAATATCATGAAGTCCCAGATGGGAATCTGGCCTTTGGTATGCTGAGTATTGTTTTCATCTGATGTTAAGAATCTTAAAATGCTTAGAATTGAAACAAAAATTGGGAGGGGAACTTGGAACTGCCCAAAACCAGAGAGCAATGTGGTGACATAGTTTCTCACAGTTCCTCCTACGCTGTTCCTGCAAGTGTACTGCTTTGTGTTTCAGGAACTTATATTTCATATAGATATTGACATCTGCATTTTCTCTTGGAAAAAACACAAAACCAACAACAGAAAAAAAACTACTTGGAAAGGATCACTTATTTTCTTACATAACTAGCAGGTTGTAATGTAGTATAAAGAAGAAAGGATCAAAACGCCAAAAGTCATAGAATCATGGAATACTTTGGGTTGGAAGGTACCTTAAAATTCATCCAGTCCTACCTTCTGCCATGGGCAGGAACACCTTCCACCAGCCCAGGTTGCTTCAAGCACCATCCAACCTGGCCTTGGACACTTGCAGGGATGGGGCAGCCACAGCTTCTCTGGGCAACCTGTGCCAGGGTCTGCCCAACCTCACAGGGAAGAATTGCTTCCTGATATCCAACCTAACCTTACTGTCTGTCAATTTGAAGCCATTCCCCCTTGTCCTGTCACTCCAGACCCTTGTCCAAAGTCTCTCTCCACCTTTCTTGTAGTCTCTCTCCATCCCTCTGATCATCTTGTTGTTCCTCCTCTGAAGGTGGTGAATGAGAGCCACGTGGAAGGGACCTCTGGAAATCACCCACTCCAACCCGCCTGCCAAGGCAGGGTCACCCGGAGCAGGTGACACAGGAACATGTCCAGAATGTCTCTAGAGAGGGAGACTCTATGTTTCACTCCTGTTTCAGTGCTCTGCCACGCTCCATGGAAAGAGGAGCTTCCCTTTCCTTGAGCTGACCCTTCAGGATGTGCATGGATAGCTGGGGGGAAGGGCTGCTTGCACTGTCACCTCCATGCTGGTGCTGCAGAGCTCCTCCAGGTTTCCCTGGAGATTGGGATCAGACTCGGATGTGCAGCTCTCCAGGGGGCTTCTCCCTTCAGAGCTTTTTGGGACAAACCTTTTGGCCCCTCAAACGTGTCCTGCCCAGGGAAAGCACAGTCTGTGGGTGATGGAATGTCGGTGCACTGTGGTAGGCACCAGTGAGACATGGACAGCATTTGGATGGAAGACTTTGCCAGATCCTTGAATAGGGGCCACACAGCACTTGCCTGGGAATCTGTGAGGAGCCACTCTTTATGCACAACTATATAGTTATATATACATCTGTTAACAAAATACATAGCACTCAATGTACTGATTGTGCAGATGCTGCGCTGGTTTAGCCCAAGGTATCCTTTGCTGTTACTCTTCCACCCCAAGTAATGCAATAATGATTTGGGCTGTAATGACTGGGTTGTTCTTCTTAAGAAAGGCAGTTTGTCTCATTTATTCTCTGTAAACTGTCCAGTCATTGCTCTGACAGCACTACAATTTAAGGTATTACCATATTTATAAACCAGTGTGCGTTCTGTGCACCCTTTCTGCTTGGAGTCAAATTTAATACCAGTCCTTTGCCTCTGCCAAGACCAGCCCAAGGCAGAGCTGTCTCAGCAGACATTATGTATGTGTCTTCTTTCAGCAGATGTGCTCTTTGAGAGGTGGACCTTCATTTATTATGTGTTTATGCGGCACTTAGCATTGTGAAAATCCTGATCAGATTGATTTCTAGGACTGAGGTGAAAGAAATGTTATGCAATAACAATCATTGTCCCTTGTTGCCTTTCAGACACTTCAGAATTTAAGCAGACTACATTCTTAAAGGAGGACTAATTAAATAGAGTTGTTCTGCACAGAGAACCAGTGTTTCTCAAATGCTTTCAAAACTGTAAAACAATCTGTGAGAAGCCAACAAAAAAATATTGTTAACAATGGCCAAATCAAACAATGATTCAGAATTTGAATTAAAGGTCATAAAAACCCTGCATGCATTAATCACAGAGCTCTGGTATGAATATTAATAGCAGCTGAGAGCTGTGAAATAACTGGTTTAGCTTAATTTTAGGCAGTAATTAAACATTTATTAGAACTTAACTCTATAAATACTTTATAGATAAAAAGCTGTAATAAGGGCTAAGCTGGATCAAAGTGTGGGCTATTAGTGTCAGTTCTTTTGAGTTAGATATATCACCAGTAGGACTCAGATTGGTGTGAAAATATAATTTAGGAAGCCATATTTGCAATATCTCAAAGAGCTCTGTATCTTGCAGTCAGGTCCTTGCAATGCCAGACTTTCAGATATTTGGGAAAAGGTTAAATTTTCAAGCTACTGCTGCAGTTACCTAAATGATTTCTGCACTCAGGTTATATCAGGACATTTTATTTCTACCCTAACCTGGCTCTCAAGAAATTATTTGTGGCCAAAGTCTGGTGCAAGAGATAAATGATAGCTGCTCAGGATGGATGGCTTAATGGCTAATTTGCTCCTCACCTTTAAATCCATGAGAAATCCAAAAGAAATGCCAAAAAATATGACTCAAACATTGTCTAGTGTTGTTTAGGTTTATGAACCTACTGAAAACCAGAATTTTAACTGGTTTTTCAGACACAGAACATTTTTCATTCTGCAGAAAAATAGGCCTAAAGTCTCCTATAGAAACACTAATGTGCCAAATATAAATCATTTCCTTCTACTTCTGTTCGTTATGATAAATAATTTTTCTTGATTTTATATTTTAATGTTAATATATCAGAAATAGGGACAGCAGCTTGTTAGATAAACTTGGGGGATAGGTGGAATAGATGGAAATGAGCCGTGAAGTTAAGGAAAATTAAAGAGTGGGAAGTTTTTAAGTGAAGGAAATACTGCCAGGGGGGCTGGGAGCACTGCAGCCCTTCTTGAGGCATCTCTGATTGCAGGCCCTTATCCAGCAGCTGAACTCATGGAGGAGAATGGTCAGATGAAATAATCTGATACTCCTTTTTAGTCTGAATTCCTGTAGCATTTACTGACACATTGTGGGGTTCTTTTAGCAGGGTTTCCCAATGAGCTGTGAGAATGCAAAGGGTGCAAGTGGTTCTAAGTTGATCTCCTTCCTCTGAATTCACGTTCTGCGGAGGTCAGGCCTCTGCTTCACCTCAGGAACTGCTCAATAACAGTTTTAGTAATTCACTGCTGTGGAAAGATGATTTAGTGTTTCAGATAAAAACACCTTGTCCTTAAAATGCACTGGATACCTCTTTATTTTGGACAGTATGTGATTCCAGGGCTCAAAGGCTTGCTTTAGGAAGCAAGGGATTTTGACATGAGGGATTGCATACCCAGAAGTCCTTATGCATCTTGAAAATCTCAGCTTAAACATCTGCTGGCATAGAGATGTAGCCAGGAGAAAATGTGTTATGTTTTGCAGAGCTTGCACATGAGTCTGAACCATGGCCAGTGGAGAACTTGGACAGGAGATGTTTGCAGCATGAGCTATGGATGGGATGAGGGGAGCAGGGGTTACTGAGCAGCAAAACAATTTTCCTTCATGCTCTATGAACAGAGAGTGGACAGTAGAAGTTACTTTGGAAATGTATAAAAATGTATAAATGTATAAAATTAAAATTCCACTTCTGCTTTGCAGAATGGGCTTTAGAAATGTCCAAGACTTAGTTCCAATCTACTAGCTGAGTTCCAGAAGGCACAAACTGTGTTTGTGCCACATGCAATTTCCAGTGGATATGATAAACAATCTATTTTGCTGTACCTCAGGAGCTGCTGCACTTGACCTTTGTGGCAACAACATTTTGATGGCAAAATGCTAAATATGTTCCATGGGGGTCCTTCCAGACAAAAATGCCATGGAAATTTACTCTTTACATTAGATTTTTATATATCCCTGATGACATGATAGTAGAGGAGAAGTGGACCCTCGGGAGATGTAAATCAGTGAATGCCCATTTTTGTCTGCCAAGAATCTGCCCAGGATGTCTTCAGTTGTGTTGTTCAAGCTGTAATCAGACAGGAGCTTGTAAGATCTCTTTTTCAAGCACTTGCTTCTTCATTTAAACACTCTTCTGATCCAGAAGAGGTTTCCTTTTCTGGTCTTGCCCATAAAATTGCTCATTCTTCCCTCTCTGCCCTGACTGTTCCTGTCCCTTGTACTGCTTTGTCAGGCACAGAGCAGGTTCTGTTGTGTGAAGGTCTCAACAACCTTGTCAGGGGACAGACAGTCTGCCAGCATCCTATAGCAGGGCTGGTTGTCATCCTCCCAAGGCAGAAATAGGAGAAATTGGAATCACAGAATGATTCAGGCTGGAAAAGACCCCCAAGAACATAAAATCCAACCTTTGAGCGATCACTACTTTGTCAACCAGACCATGGCACTGCAGCACCAAGCCTGACAGAGCTCAGGAAATGTTTGGACAATGCCTTCAGGCACATGGTGGGATTACTGGGGGCTCCTGTGCAGAGCCAGGAGCTGGACTTTTATGATCCTTGTGGGTCCCTTCCAGTTTGGGACATTCTGTTGCTTCTGTGATGTCACTGAGTGCCACATCCAGAGGTTCTTTGTACACCTCCAGGAATGGGGACTCCAAACCTCCCTGGGCAACCCCTTCCAGTGCCTGACCACCCTTTCCATGGAGAAATTCCTGCTGATGTCCAACCTGTCCCTACCCTGGCACAGCCTGTGGCCGTTCCCTCTCCTCCTGTTCCCTGGGAGCAGAGCCCGACCCCCCCCCCCCCCCGCCCGCCCCCGGCTCCCCTCTCCTGTCAGGGAA